>VZTF01000093.1:421907-478309 GCA_013397755.1 Cnemophilus loriae
CGGCGGCGGGGCGGCGGCGGGCGGCCGCGGGCCGGGGGCTGCGCGGCGCGGCCGCCGTGAATGTGCAGGCGGCGGAGCGCGGTTAGGCGTTCGCGGCGCTCGCAGCGGTGTATTGTGGGATCCCGGCCGCCGCCAGCAGCGAGCACACACAATATGTGGTGGCTCGCGAAAACGGGAGGAAGGAGCCTGGCGGGCAGCCCGCGCCGGTAACCGGCCCCATGTGAGACGGGAGCTCGCCTTTCGCCGCCCGGAGACGATCGGCCGCCCAGCGCGATGTCTTTCCGAGAGACCAAGGCGGGGGAAAAAGCCAAGCACCCTGAAGATCATGGCAAAAAGCAGAGTTCAAGTGAGATTGGGTCTTTTTTTTTCTTCTTCTTCTTTTTTTCTTTTTTTTTTTCACTTCTTCTCTCCTCCTCCTCCCTCTCTGCCTCTTGTCTGGCTGGGGTGGAGGGGGGGACCCGGTTGGCAATTCCCCCATTTTGGGGCTCGCTTCGCGGTGGATTTCCTCCCTGCCNGCGTTCAGGTTGGATCAACGGAATGGAGAACAGCACGCAAGCCAGCACTTCTGTCGAGAAAAGAAATCACCATTGGAGAAGTTACAAGTTGATTATTGACCCGGCTCTGAAAAAAGGACAGCACAAACTCTACCGTTACGATGGGCAACATTTCAGCATGCCTGTGAGTGGGGGGCTCCCGGGTTTCCCCCATTGTGTCGTGTCTCCCCCCGCCAGCCTCCGTCTTACCGGCGTTTTGGGGGCTGGGGGTCCCTCCGGGTCGTGGTAATCCCCGCCGTAGCGCATGTGTGGGAGGGGGATCTGGGGGGGATACGCACAGCCACCAAAGTTACAGCCACCTGACACTGTGTATTCAACTGTCAGGAGCCCAAACCTGCGGCTTTTTTCTGTGTTTCCAATCTGTGTGCATTTCCCAGCAGTATTGCAATTTGACACGTGTGTGTGCGCGCTTTCCCCTTCCCTTGAGACAGCCCGTGCTTCCTTGGGGTTTATTTTTTCTTTTATTTTTGTCTTAAATTTCAAGCCTTGTTATTGCTGTTTCTATGTTTTTTCTCCTCCTCTTCCTCCTCCTCCTTCTCCCAGAACTCGGGGATCGCTCCTGTGGATTGTGTCAGGGATCCCAGAATAGGGCGAATATGGACCAAAACTAAGGAGTTGGAGCTGTCTGTCCCCAAATTCAAGGTACTGCCCTGACTTTTGGCTTTAGCTTTAGAAACTTGTTTATCTGGGAGTGAAGCCTGAGTTCCAAATAGTTTAATGGACTGTTTAAATGACAGTCATATTCCTATTAACATTGTTATTTAGCAAACTGTTTAACAATAATCCTCTTCTATGAGGATAACAAGAAATCAATGCATCTGTCTAACGAGATCACTTGAAGGTTCTGGAGCTGGGGCTTCTCGGCTGGGGGGCGAGGGGGTTGCTCTCCGCTGACAGTACTGCTCAAAACGCATCTTTGTAGCCCAGAAAGGAGCCCGTTCTAATGAATGGCTGCAGCGGCAGAGCCTCTGCTCAGCTCTGAGGTTCACCCAGAACCTCTTTGGAGGTTTTTTTTCCCCTCCAAAGTTTGCAGGATGCTTTAACCCCCTCCCTCCCGTGCTCATTAACAATTAGGCCCTCCCCCATGCTCATTAACAATGCCAATTATTTTTATCGTTCCCCACCTTGTGCCCATTTCCAGATTGATGAATTTTACGTGGGGCCAGTGCCTCCCAAGCAGGTCACCTTTGCCAAGCTGAATGACAATATCCGTGAAAACTTTTTGGCTGACATGTGCAAGAAATACGGCGAAGTGGAAGAGGTGGAGATTCTCTACAACCCCAAGAACAAGAAGCACCTGGGCATTGCCAAAGTCATCTTTGCCACTGTCAAGGGTGCCCGGGAGGCTGTGCAGCACCTTCACAACACCTCCGTCATGGGCAACATCATCCACGTGGAGCTGGATACAAAAGGTGAGGGGGCTCATTTGGGCCTCACGCGTTTGGGGTTTGCAGAGCCCTTGCCTGTCCCACTCCCACCACGGAGGCTGCTGCAGAGGGCAGGGACCTGGTGATTAAAAATACGAAGGGAGCCGGCAGCGGGTCTGGTGTCTGGGGCCTGGGCGAGTCACGTGGAGCCAAATGTGTTGTCTGTTGCTAAGAGACAGCCCTGTAATTTGCAAAATGCTGCCATCCTGCCTGTCCCCTGCCTCTCCCCTGCCCGTCCCTGTCCCTGCTCGCTGCCCTCCCGTGTCCCCCATCTCCTTGCCCTAGGCTGGTCCCTCTCAGCCACCTGCCGAGGCTGCTGGACCCGGTGGCACCAGCCTTCTGCAAACTTGGGATTTTTGAGCAAGTCCTGGTGGTTCCTGGGACCCAAATCTGTGGATTCCGGTGGCAGCAGCCGGGCTGGGTGCTGTCCTCTGCGTGCCTGGCATTTCATTGATACTTAGAGCGGGCTGGGGGCTGGCACAGCAGAGTGCACACGCAGCACTTGTCAGTGTGTGCGAGTGTGTAAATGTGAGACTGGCTCTTAAAGCGACAGCAGCTCCCTGTCCTGGAGGGAACCAGCTCCCAGCCCCACTCCTGAGCCCTCAGAAGCCCAAATAAAGTTTCTGCAAGTGTGAAGGCATTATGTTTGGTCTGTTCTCTCTCCTCCAAGCATGCTAGTGAAAGGGCTTTGCTAAAATTTGCCTGAATTTTAGAAAATGTCTAAAACTGAGGAGGTGTGGATCAGTTGCTGATTGTATTTCTACATTCCAAAGGTGGCATTTCTAGTTTAAGACTGACTTGCTGCACTCTTTCTTGGGAAAAAGACATTGCTAACACCATTTTCTTAAAAGTGCTGATATTTTTGTTCTATATTAAAAGGTTTCAACAGTTTAGTGCACAACCAACACAGCAGTTGGTGTGCCACATGTGATAGACTAGAACAGGATGTTTATTGACATTACTGACCGCTGTTAGAAGAAAAATCACAGTAGTAGTATAATATTTTCTGTTGGGAGCTAGGCTTGACCTTACATGTGTATACTTTGAAATTCTAGTGTCAATAGTTTTTACAGACGGGTTCCTTCCCTTGCTTTGAAATTTGAAGGTAAAAATCACGTTTAAGGACAAATTAACTATTTGCAGATTTAATAATATAAGTGAACGCTGTTTTGTAAGTGATGGATGTCTTAATGACAATCATTTTAAACAAGCTGATTCTACTGCCTTCCTCCTTGTTCTCCTCTGTTTATAAACTACACTGCAAGTCTTGACCAGGCAGCTGTTCCAGAAAGTTTGTCGCACATCAGGGAAGTGAGGGGGGGTTTATGCTTCTGTTTCTTGGGAGAAAATGCTGAAGTCAGTTTCAAACTGCATTGCTATTTTGTTTGACAGCTTTATTCTCCTAACGTGGTTTTTTTCACGCAATTGCTTCTCTTTCATACTAAAAGAGTGGAACTGTCAGTGTTCTATAATCTGTCAGAATCAAGTAAAAATGGTGTTCCTAAAATAGCACTAGCAGGTTAGGACATACTTAAAATATATGTGTATCATTTTCAACATTTCTTTCTAGTATTCTGCTTTGCGAGCCAATGAAAGGTTGGTTAAAAACTTTGTTTTCACAGTGTAGCAAAATAAATATTAGGAGTGAAAGTGTCATTTTTATCTGTCTTGCGCGAGCACAGACCTGGGAATCTGAAACTAATGAATCCAGTCTCCTCATCTTAGACAGGGTTGTTTAAAGAAACTTCTCTGGCTCAGTTTATCCATCTACAGACTGGACACAAATAGTAATTACCTGTCTTAGAGCAATAGCTAGGAATCATTTCACATTCATAGACCTCTTTGAAATTGTAACTTTTCCTGCATTATGTTTGGGATCCAGGAAGAACTATGAAACTGTAACAATTACTTTATACTTTTTTAAGAACAAGTGAAAATAAGCCTAACACTTCCATATCTGTGGCGTTGTAGTGTCATGTGTGGGTGGTGTGTGTTAATATTTCAGGCTTATCTTCAGACTCTTGCAGTGAAGAGATCTATTTTGCCATGACTTTGGTTGAACTAAAACAGTTCACATAGTTGAGGATGTGGCTCAGGACTTTGTGAAATGAGATTTGATACCCAAATAACTTCATCTTCAGCATTTGTTCAAGAGAAATAAGTCTTTTTCGGGACAGAATTGTGCTAAGGGGTGCTTTGTTTTTGAATTGGACAGGGTGATTCCCAGGGAGTCTGGGGTTTGATCCTGCAGGACTTTCTCACGAAAGTAGTCCTGGTTTTGGGGAAATATTGCCTGAATTAATTTTCTGGGCTCAGGTGCTTGGTCTGTCCATTTTTCTATGTATTCTTTATATTTCAGAGCAAAATTCAGACAGTTTCAGGATCTGATTCTGTTGCCTTTGAAGCTGATGACAGATTTCTTACAGACTGCAAAATAAGTAGGATTAGGTTTTTGTAGTAATGAAAAATTCAATATTAAGAAACTGGGTCTTTGTAGACTTTAGGAATGAAAAGGCTGAGGCTCAGTGACACTATATGGGACAGTTTGCTTCTCTGGCTTTATTGTTCGAAGGATGCCACTGAGTCCTCCTTAAACTAGGGGGGGGAAAAGGATTAATTGGTGTCTTTTTGGAAAGACAACGTTAACGGTTTTGTCCTCAGCATTCCCATGCATTGTGTTTGCATTAGTAACAGGCAGTTTCTATGAGCAAGGTGTGTAGGGAGAGCTTTCTGAAGTGGCTCTGGGTGTTGGCAGAGGCTTCTCCCTTGGGTGAGAGTTTCACTTCTCAAATCTGCAAGCTATTTGCTTGGCACTTTGGAGAGGAGGGAAACGGCTGCGCTCCAGAAAGCATGGTAGAGAGCAGAGCTGCCAAGGAGGCTGAGAAGAGGAAAAAGGATTTAAAAACCTCCTTGTCTTGGCTGGAGAAGGAAGTGTCTGACTTCACTTGTCAAGCAAATTATTTAGAAATGATCCCTGTGATTGAGCTCAGAGGTGATAACTGCTCCTCTCTTGCATGGATGCAATGGGCCGGGAGTGGTAGCAGGGTCATGTGAGTATCAAGAATGTGTATTTTTACATAGATTGTGATATTTCTGTTTAATCAACTCTTGCATTGTTGTCTGTGTAGGTGAAACCCGCATGAGATTCTATGAACTGCTCGTTAATGGTCTTTACACTCCTCAGACCCTCCCTGTAGGCACTGAACAGGACGTGTCCCCGACTGGGAACGAAGCTCTCCAGGTAGGTGTGCTTGGCTTTTTTTAAAGAATAACTTTCTAGAAAATCCCAAACATTAATATTAGCATTTTAACATTTTTAATTTAGCTTTTTTGTGTCTTGCCGTAGTTCCAGTGGATGTAACTAATTCACATTTAAATAGAACTTGCTCATAATTGCCATAGCAAATGTGCCTCTGAATGTGGAGCATGTGGCTGATCTGTGCCTGCTTTGCACGGGAAGTGCCTTTTGTCTTTCTGAGTGAAAAATGCCTACAGAACCGACAGAACGTGCCCTATTAACATTAGAAATTCCTGCAGTTAGGACTGGATCAGATCTGTCCCTGAGATGAGATTATTCCCTTGAAGTCAGGGGAATGATTTACAGTGGTACATTTGGCCTGGCGTCTGCGGCGTGTAATCCTCAGCGCGCACGGACTTCAGCCTTGCTTAAAGGCTAAGAGGTGGAAGGTGTCTGAGCTTCAATAGTGGCATCAGTTTTCCAGAATCTTAATTAGTTGCTGGAATCAGCTTTTAATAAAAGCAGTGGACAGAATTCCTGCGGGCTTCCAGGGGTCCCTCAATATTCAGGGCACAATTCTCTACGTGGCTTTGCACGATTACCTGCTTCCCTGGGAACCCCACTGGGATGAGAGGGCCAGGGGGAAGAGAAGCCTGTTTGTGTGAAGTCATCAGTCTCTTTGGCTTGTCTAAATGTACTTTGGCTCCTCGTTGTGACTTAAGAATTCATTTTAAGACATCAAATTTGAAAGAGATTTGGCAGAGATTTTTTTTTTCCCTTCTCTCTACTTCTCTGTACTCCTACAACTTCTTAAAATGCCGTGATTTCATTAGTTCTGTGATGAAGCGTTCTCAGGACAGGTAATAGCTGTACATTGAACATGAAAATTCCATTGATTTGAGAAAAATAGATGGCTCCTCTTCTCCCACCAAGCACCCCAACAGCACCAAGGCAAAACCCCAGTATCGTTTTAACAAGATCATAAAGAGCTTGGTTCTTCATTACCTCCCGGAAAAGTGCTTTTAAAGGCAGGAGGGAGGCAAGTAATGATTTTGCTGGGACCCCTGCTATGAGTAGACCCTGACTGCTCATTTCTGCTGCTTCCACGTCTCAGATAAAAATGGGCAGATTTGTTCTTACTCTTTTTTTCAGGGTTAACAGCAAGACACTTAATTGATGGTATCACCCAAAGCAGTCCCTGCTGTAATTATCCTTAAGATACTTTCTCTAGATATTGTGTTCATGTGTTATATTATTGTCCTGAATTGATTTTTTTGCCCAATTACCACCAGAATTATTGCCTTGTGAGTAACTTTAACTGTTTGCATCGTGGTTTTGACACTAGAATCTGCCAACAAACTTGTTTACTGTTGTAGTTTAGTAAATTATCCTGGCATTTGCTCCCCCCCACATGCAGAGCAGCAAAGATCTGACAGTTCTGCAATCCCTGCCTCCAGGCCATACACAAACCCCACTGAAAAACACTCCACAGCACATCTACACCAAAGGTGCAGCAGTGTGAATGTTGTTAAGAACCAGCCACGTGCTTCCTGCTCCTTTCTGTGGGTTTTAGAACATTTGAGGAAGAAACTTTCCTGATGTCTCTGCGGTCATGGTGTGCAGGGGTTCAAACTGAGAGCAAGTCCACACTGCTGAGTGGGTGAGACATGTGTGAACATAGCAGGCAGGTGAGAGTTCAGCTGGAGTTTGATGGTGCTGGCATATTCCAAGCAGGTCATTTTACATGTCTCTGCCTACCTGTGCTTAAGAGAGGAGCAGCCAGCCAGTGGTCTCACCCATTGACCATCCTGGTGCGCTTTTGGGCAGCTGGAGCTCAGTCCATCCTCTCTTGCTACCAGGAGGATTCTTACTGACCTCCTGCTTTGCATTATGGAAAATTGATTCTGGAGCTGATGATAAGTGTGGCACTGTTATGACTCAGCAGAGTCTGAGCTGGAGCAGGGCTGCTCCTAGAAACCCCCTGAACGTGCCTGTGAAGTGAGTTGCAGAGCAATTACTTGGCTGCTCTGTAGGTTTGTAGGGTTTCAGTTTCAAACGCCATAATCAGTAGCACTCTGAGCATTTGTCTTTGTGAAAAGCTTTGAAATGGTGTTTTTCTGGCAGTTGAGAACTTTTTGTACTTTTTTATGTGTGTAGCCTTCTCCCTTGTTACAGATGAGTGGTAGGGAGGATGGTGGGTCAGCTCTGCTGCATAGGTTTGGCTGCAGGCTGACAGTTCACTCATTTGTATGTTTTGATTTGTTCACAAAAGAAGATAAATTGACAATTTCACATCTCAGACTTTTCTAATTTTCTTCCCTGTTTTCAGTTTCGACAAGCATTACATAGTTGCTAGAAACTGGAACTCTTCCAACTAAAAGTGGTGTGCGAATCCCTTGTTCACCTGATGCTCTTGGGGGTAGCTTTCAAGGAAAACTTGTATCTGTTTTCTTCTTCCCCCCCTTGCAGACAAGTTCCTCTTTGCCTGACTTTTTCTTTTAAATCAAAAGGGACTGTTAATAATGGATAATGGTTTGTGTTTTCAGGGATGCTGTAACCTATTTATTTTTTTGCTGTGGAAATCAGCATGAACTCTTGGGTACTCAGCTCCTCTGCAAACCAAACAGATTAGACAAATATCTTTATAAAAGTGTGTGTTTAGGTGCTTTTCTCTCCGCTGTTGTTACAGTTGACGGATTCCCTGAAGCGCCTGAAGGACAGTTCCCTCTCTTCCGCGGGATCCTCCGTTACCCCGAACAGCAGCACGCCCTTTTCCCATGACACAGCCTATTCCAGCTGTCGGCAAGACACCCCGAACTCGTACAGCCAATTCACCCCACAGTCCCAAGGAACACCCCACACGCCGCGCCTGGGGACGCCGTTCTCCCAGGATTCCACCTACTCCAGCCGCCAGACAACACCTGTGTACCATTTTGGGCAGGACAGTGGGTACAAACCCAGGAGGCACGAGACGAAATTTACAGATGCGTACAACCGTCGCCCGGGACACCACTACGTGCACAACTCGGCGGGGGTGTTCCGAGGCACGGAGCATCAGTTTAGTACATTCAAATCCCATCAGCAGGAGCCAGTTCAGTTCTCTCACACTCCTCCCCTGAGCCACTCGAGTTCTTCGAGCTACAAATCTGCCTTCTCTCCCTACCAAGCACCAGCTGTTTTTCCCCAATCCGACGAGCAGCCGTTTCCCCAAACTTCCAGAGAGACAGAGTACCGGAGACCTGCGCCGCCTCCCACCGAGATGGTTGTGGAAAGCAGCGCTGCCCCGAGCATCGATTTTGTCCCAGTGAAGGAGAAACCGGAGGAGCCTCCGCCCTTGCCCGACTCGAACTCTGTTCCTGAACCGAGCACAGCGTCCTTCTCTCAGACTCCAGAGAGGAGCGAGACCCCTGGCACCCCCACCATGGAGTCTGAAATGCAGCATAACAGTTTAGACTCAAGGATTGAGATGCTCTTAAAAGAGCAGAGAACAAAATTACCCTTTCTTAACGAGCATGACTCGGATAACGAGATCCGAATGGAAGGTAGCCCTATTTCCTCCTCTTCTTCCCAGCTCTCCCCCATCCCAACATACGGTTCGAACTCTCAGCCCGGTTTCAGGGGTCAGACGCCTTCCTCGCGCCCTTCCAGCACAGGCTTGGAGGACATCAGCCCCACACCTTTACCTGACTCTGATGACGAGGAGCCCATCCCTGGGACAGCTTCCCTGAGTCAGAATTCCCGGGGGACATCGGAGGCCAGCATGACCCCCATTGATCAGCTGAGCAGGACCTCCAAAATTGAGACCTCGGAGGCTAAAGAAATGGTGCCTGGTGACCAGACTCCGACGTCAGAAAAAATGGACGAGGTAAGTGAGCTGGAACTGAGCTATGAAGCTTTGCACATGTCCCCAGGGCTGGACAGGGTGGGGAATTGCACTTGACTTTGTGTCGTCAGAGCGTGGGGTTTCTGGTGGCTTTTCCTTTCACTCGAGCCAGCTGGAAATGAGTTAGATGTGACACAAAGTAATGGTCTTAATCAATTTGCAGTCTCCAGCTTTCCTTATTTATAATGCCAGACTGCTGCAATTTATAGCTTCAGGAGAGCTCAAGGACTGCACAAGCCACCAAAGTTTGGCCAGTGCTCAGGCTGTGTGAACGTCCTGAGTGTTGACAGACACTAAAGCCACTAGAGGAGTTAATGGAGCACTTTCTGCCATTGCTGTGGTCCCTGAGCAGGGGTGTGTATGCAGGCACACACTTGCTTAACGGGGCTTTCATGTTGCACTGAAGTATTGAGTGTATAGGGTGTTTGAAAGCTCTCCAGCTATTCCTGCCATCTGGTTCCAACGGGAGACAGTTGCTGGGTTTTGATACTCACTTTGCTCGGGAGGGAGGGAGTATTTGAAAGGGAGAGGTAGTTGACTTGTGGGGGATGTGCTCCACTGAGTCTTCCAATAATAGAGAGGAGTTTGTTGCCTCTGCCGGGGCACTTGTCACTGAAGGGGGAGAGAGGGCTGAACAGTGTGGAGTGGTGCCAGCAGACAGGAATTATGTTGCATGGTGTGTCTGTTCGGGAGGTCTGTTGCAGCAAATGTGAGTATCAGTGCAGTGGATGTGTTGGTCCTATTGTGCTGTGTCAAGGAACAGTCAAAATACAGATCTTTGCAAATGCCAGACCTTTCTCCTCAATGTTTATAATGGTCACACAAGCAGATGAAACTGCTGTCCCTGGTGTGCATGAATGCTGCAGTTAAGAGGGCTGGTCTTGTGTAAATGTCCTGAGTGTGCTAGATCAATTTAATTTACTCATGAAAGTTTACTGGGGTTAAGCTGGCAGAATGGATTTCCCTCCAGTGGTTTGCAGTTGTGAGGTTTTCGCCGGAGAAGCGGCTGCGTTTCGGGAGAGGAGGAGCTGCTCCTGTAGCCATGGTCTTTGCAGGGTGCTTCACTGGAGGGAAAGCTCTGTAGCACTGACACAGTGCAGGTCTGGGTGCTAAATAGTGAAAACAATGTGACTGTGCTGGATATTTTGTTTTTTCTGCATGCCTTTCCAAACCTGCTTGTCCTTGCAGTTGCCAGTTTAGCCTTTGAAACAATTCAGCTGCTTGAGTTCTCATTCATCATCCAGGCTGGCCCAGGCTCCCCTCTTGGGAGGCAAGTCCCTGGCTGGTGGGGCCTGATGATGTGTTAATTAGGAATGGAGTTTTGATTCCTTAAGCTCTGGTCTGGCGGTCTTAAGAGGGGATACTCTTAGTTTGACTAAAAACCAGTGAGGAAGACATCCCTCATCTCCTTGCCTTTCTGAGTTTGTATCTGCTATCCTTGCTCTCATGCAAGTGGGTTGCAGCCAATTTTGAGTGTGTTTAGGAAGATGGGTGGGTGCCAGCATGATGTGTGGGGTCAGGCACTTCCGTAGCTGACACTGGGGTTGGGGGACTGGCTGGGATGTGATATTGTAGGTTGGAATATGGGGCCAGCAGCGTGCTGATGTTGAAGCCCGTGTTAAGTTTTTGTTTAATGAGATGCTGGTGTCAGAAGTTCACGTCGATGGTTCTGTGATACAAAATGATGTAAGTGCCTCAATCCTCTGCAGAAGTCAGAAGGGTGGTAGCAGGTTCTCCATGCAGGTCATTGCTGCCTTATTTGTCTCCTTCCCCCAAAAAAGTTAATGTTTGTTGTTGGAGCTGTTTATTCAAACTTCCTCTTGGTTACAAATCACACTAAGCTATTCTGGCGGGTTTGAAAAGTTGTCTGCGCCTTTCATTGCTCCTTGTGATGCAGAAAAAACGATCTCCATGTGTTTTTGCTTCCTTTCCCCACCCTTCTCCCTGCACAGTTTTTTTGCTTTAGAAAAAGGCTCTTCTGGCTTCCCTCTCTTGCTGAAGGAGCAGAGCTGAACAGTGACTTAACATAGGCTGAAATCTGAGCTGCAGCTTTCCAACTGAGTTAGAGAGGGGCATTGAGTCTGTAAGGGCTGGAAAGCTGAACCTCCGGCTTCAGCCTATTGTGATACCACTATTCAACTCCAGTCCTTCAGAGGATCCTCCAGCGAAACAGAGGGAAAGCAGACATGAATATTTCTAGTGAGTGTGTGGCTTAGGGAGCAGAGCAGGAATGATATCTTAGCATAGGGAAGGCTCGTTGAGTATCATAAGGAAGCAATAAAGGGCAGAGAGTTTGAACTTACTTACTTAATATTTGGCTCTTCGAGGGTCAGAACAGCCCTGGGCCAGCTCTCTTTGGGTGGGTGCTCTAGCTGGGAAAATCTCAGGATTCGTGAGGATGCCAGCAAAGTTACAAGGAAGTTTTTCCTGAGGTGATCAGTGCTTTTGAAGGACCGCCTCCTGTTTCCCATCAAAACAAGCACGATTTTTTGTTAATGATTGCTGATACAGTAACATCTGTTCTATAGGTGAAGTGCTGTCAAATCGTCAAGCAGATTAATCCCCCCAGACTTGCCATAAGTAAAGGAGGTACAGCCAAGCCCAGCAAATGCTCTGATTTATCATGCAAGACCCTGGAGTTTGATTTCAAGATCCGATATGATGCTCCTAAGCCAGAGTTTGGCAGGGATTTTGGGTTTCGGAGAGGAAGGGCTCTGCATCTGTCTGCAACACCTAACCCAGCTAATCCCGGAGCAGTGATTAAGGTCTGCAGAGAAAGTCCAGCTAAGCTTAGCCAAGGGACCAGGCTGAGAGGTGGAACTGTGGGGTGTGGGCAGTACGAGGTAAGGGGAGGAAAAGGATCCTTTCCAAACAGCACAGCCTGCCAGACAGGAAGGCAGGGCAGAGAGGGCTTTTTCAAGAAACTAGAAGGTGGCAAAGAAAAAACAAAAGAAAAAAAGCTGAGCTGTGTCGTTATATGAGGGAAATTTTTGAGGGAGCAATGTACAAACTTTCCTTCCTATGTGCTTGAGAAGATAAAAAGGAAAGAATTGTAATAATTTCTTTTCACAGGATCTTTGCTGTTTCAGAAGTGCAGAGGTTAAGTACATACAGTTTGACGTTTTGACATCGCATCTGAGCCAGGTCTTGTTTTGGCTTGGCTTGTGACAGGAAGAGGCCCTGCCTTAGTGCTGGGGAGGGTGACAGGATTGCAGCGAGTCACTTTGTTGTATATTGATGATGCCTTTCATGTTTCAGCTTATGAATGTATCAGTTTGTGTGCATAGCCAGTGTGTAATAGGAAGACTGTATAGTTGACAATGGTATTTTTCCAGATTTATAAGTACAAAAGCACTTTTTAATTGAGGGATCAGCAGTCTCCTGTCCTCCTGGTAGTTTGGCTAAGCACTGAGTTACTGAGGTGGGAGGGGTGCCTTAAAAACGCCAAAGATCATCATAAAAATAAAGATCCTGAAGAATGAATGAGGCGAGAGCAGTTCTGCTGCTTGCTGGGAATTTTAGCAAATGGGTTGGGGAGTGAACAGGAAGTTACACGGTGCTCAACAGCCCTAGAGACCCTGAAAGCCACTGCTGTCACCAGCTGTCTCACCTGGCTGTTGTGAATGTTTTTAATGCCGTGCTGGGTGCTGAGGTGCCTCTTGCAGGACAGCATCAGCATCCTTGGGACAAGCTGTGTGGATGCAGTGAGTCCTCTCACAGCTACCCAGGGAGAATTTCCCAGCTGTGCTTACACACAGACGAGGTGGGTCAGGCTCAGCCTTATGACAAGCTCTGCTGAAGTCCCTGAGGTTATGCCTGGGCTGAATTTGCCCTTCATATTGAAGCACCTTTGGGTTCTTGTGTGGTCATGGCCAGAACTGGAAGAAATTTTTGTTGAAGTGTCATATCGTCCCTCTGGAGCCTCAGCAGGATGTGATGACATTCCCCTCAAGATGCTGCCTCGTGTCTTATGTGGCTCCATGCTGCTGCATCCCCATCCAGACTGGGCCTTGTTTCAGTAGCTGGTAAATGATTCCCCATTCCCGCAGAGCCAAATTCAGCCTTTAGTTGTTCAAACTCTTGTGGGACAAAACAGAGCCCAGGTGTTGTCCAGGCAGTGAGAGGAGCTGTTGAGGGTTTTGGTGCCAGCAGTACCTGCAGTGGTTGCCACTTGGAGCTGAGCTGAGCAGGAGCAAATCCATTTGTGCCTGCAGGAGGATGTTCTCCTCCTGTACCCTGCTCCCACCTGTGGGTTATGTGGGTTGGAGGCAGCCCCTGGGACACTGGTGATGAGTTACATGTAGCCTCCTAAAGGTGAACCCAATCTCACCCTACAGAGGGATGTTTCTGGGCTGAAGAGCTCAGAAGTGATTTGTTCAAGGTAAATGCACATTAAGGTTGAGAATGTAGATCCTTAAGAGCAAGGAAATTTGATACCTTTGTTTCCACAGTAACTGTGCAAGAGCCCTTATGCCCGTAAGTAGCTGTTAATATATATAATATATATGGGTACGCCTGGGATCCAGTTTACAGCTGGAGTGGGATTCATCATTTCTGGAGGGAGATGGGGAGAGTAGATGGGGGAAATGGTTGCTCTGAATGTAGTCTTTTAATTGAAGAAGGGAGAAAAACCTGAGAGCTGTGATTTATACCCAGTCTCATAAACACTTTTTCAAGTTTTCCTGCCTCCTGAGCTCTTGCAAATGCGATCATGCCTGACAGAACCGGTTCCTAATGGAAACTCAAAAAATAGGTATCATGTTATGACCATGAATTTCCAGAAATGCAGCCAGCCAATGCCCAGGCAGCAGAGATTTGGATGACTGCTGTGGTTTTACATGTGAATTACACCAGCCATGCTAAACCTGTGAAATTAAAATGAGAGTGAACTGCTTAAGCTGTGGGTTCACTTCTGCCCTCCCTGACCCATGCACAGCAGCAGCGAGAAGCCACAGGGACTTCAGGGGATCTTGTGAAGTTTAAGCTTGTTCAGAAAATAAAGGCAGCACACAAATCCCTCAAAAGGTGATTTAAATGTGACACTACACTGGCCCCTTTGAGAGCTCAGTGATCTGTTCAGCCTCTGAGTCCTGAGGAGGGAGCAGGCTAGGGCAGGACTGCAGCCCTGCATCCTCCTGGGGATGCTCAGGGCTGAGGGTCAGTTCCTGAATAACCTGACCAAGGCAAGGATGTCCAGGCTCCCAGAGCAGTGGAAGTGCAGGTTGTTATTCTACCTTTTTTTTCAGAACTGATGCTGGAAGACCACAGGCAGGGACTGCTTCCTTGTACACTGATTCATTTACCACATGACAACCTGCTGCTCCTACAAAAATTTATATGAAGCAGAGGAGTCTGTTCGTTTTTGCTAAGTTGTATTTCACTTTTGACTTTTTGTATTTGGCTCTGATTTGATTCTTGGAGTGCTTGCAGAGTGGTTAGCAGAGCAGAGGGCTTGACCAGACAAATGTTCAGTAGAGGAAGTAGCAAGAGGTAACAAGCCCAGTGTCAGTTTTTACAGTCACTTTTTCAGAGCAGGATTGCATAGGATTCACCTGGCGTTCCTGGTGATACACCGCTGATGCATGTATGCTTGTGGGGGGAAGGAAACCCAAATGGAAAAATATTTGACTGTTTGTGGTTTGGTTTTTTTGGATACCCAACAACTCCAGTAGAGTGAGAGAAACGTGTCTCTGGTTGATAACAGAGCTGGAAATGGTGAAATGCTCTGGAGTGTAACTGAAAAATAGAAAGCAGGCTGTGGTTGGGAGGCTGAGTGGTTCTTTTGCTCTCACACCGGGCTTTGAGGCTTTTGCATTTTGCATACCTGATAGAATTGACATTGCCATTCCTTTTTATAAATCACTGTTGCTGACAATACTCTCACCACTAGCTCAGTTTGTTCTGTTTCTCCACCAGTGACTTTGTGTAAATTTTCACTTCCTGGTGGACTGGCTGTGTATACTTGAACTGCTTGGGAATAGGCAGAGCATTGCTTATTCTGTGTTTGTGTAATCTGTAGATGCCCCTGCACTGCAAAATTAGATCCAAATTACAGTGTTTAACCATAGCACATAACTTATGGTGGAAGAATATCTGCAAATCTGAGCTCTGCAGACCATCCACAGTTAGAGAGCCCTTGGCATCTTCCTTTTGCTGCTTGCAGAGTTCTTCCTATTCTTTACAACACTCAGGATTTAGCAGTGACGATATTGAATGTTCAGATGTCATAAATGCAGGCTGTGAAGCCTCACATTGAAGTGACACGTTTTCCTCACAGTTTCTCCAACCCATTATCATTCCAGTTGCGTTTCGCATCTGATGGCTGTGAAAAGTGACCAAGGGAATGCAGACAAGTTACTGGATGGCGGCGTGTGTTGCAACATGCAGTGACACTGAGAAAACGTGCCAGTGTGTTAGGTAATCAGTAGAAATATTGAGAAAATAATTGCTGTTAACATATTGTGCTGGCAGCCGCCAGAACAGCATTAATTTCTGGGTCTGGTTATGAAGATGCCGGAGCAGCCGCTGTGTTCTATATGTGTCTGTGTCTGACACAGAGCACTGAGCAGACGAGCTCTTATTCAAATTTCTGCTGGCTGGTGCCTTTCCTGGAGTCCTCTAAATAAATACAGTTCATCAGTAGAACGTTTTTTCCATATGGCATCAATTTTGAGGCCCATGACTTTGCCACCCCCCCCTTCTGATAATTTAAATTTTCAGTTTGGGGTGCTTGTTTGTACCTAGTAAAGATGGGGCAGAACTCAAAATGAAACTTGTGAGATCGTTAACTCTGTGCATCACGTACCTGCCCACGAGGGCTCCTTTGACCCAGACATGTTACTGCTGTCTCAGGATTTATTATGAAAGTGCAGTGCTTGCTTTTGGAAATGCCCATTCATCATGACAGAAAGATGGCTCAAATTTTGTGCTCCTAAAAACAAAATATTTAAAAGAACAAAGAAGAAAGTAAATGGTAAAGGGAAAAAAAAAAAAAAAACAGGTTTAAAATGTTTTTTATTATAGTGCTAAAATAAGGTCAGTGTCTGCTTTCACACATTTCCAGCGGTGCAGGCCTCATGAGGTGGAAATAGCAAGGCAGCAAATTAGGGTTTCTTGTTTCTCTCCAGGCTGGAATAGGTGGAATAGGTTTGCCCTTCTGGCTGCTGCAAGAGTGTTGCCCTAGGAGCAGTTTGAGTAGAGGAAGTCGTTGGTGGCTTGGGCTCCGGCAGTGGTTCTGTGCACCGAGGGCAGCGCCTGCGCCAGAACCGAAACCGCCCGGGCACGGAGCTGGCAGCAGTGCCTGTGCTTGGGAGGCTTGCCTGCAAAAGGGTCACACTGCTGCAGCTCACCTTCCAGTTTTCCCTCAACTTCGGCACCTTTTAGTGGCATTTGGAGTTGCTGGCTGCTCTGAACGGCTGTGTTTGGACTGTGTATTTATGTGGAGTTGATAACAGTGTGCTAAGTGCAATTATCACGCACCTTTGACCAGCTCACCTGCCCAATCTCTCTCTCTGTATCAGGCAGTAAGTCAGGGAGATAGTTAGGAAAAAGGCTCTGAGAATGGTGAGGAGGGGAGGAAGAGGAGAAACAAAGATGGTCTCACCAGGGTCCAGTCCTTCTTGTCTCTCCTCCTTGCCTGCACCTTCAAGCATTGAAGGTGGGATGTCCTCAGGCTCGCCATTGCCCAGTTCCCTGTGCCACTGAGTGCAATGGCACAGAGCCTTAGGAAGAAGAGGGCTGAGGATGGTGCAGGTTGGGTGACATCAAGGACAGATGGGGTTTTGTTTTTCCTGGGCCTTTTGCTGTCCTGATCAAGGAATCGGATGTCTGCTGCTTTTGTGGGTGGTGTGGAGTGGGAGTTGCTGTCTTACATCCAGGTTTTTTTCCAAAAGAACTGTGTTTGGCAGTGAGCAGATACAGTTTTGTGCTTACGTCCAAGCGGCCTGTCTTCCTCCCGTGGTGGAGGAATCAACATGTGTTGCACACACCAGGGAGACATTCCCTGTGGAGCCTGGGGAGGGATTGCTGAAGAAGGCGGCTTTTTTCCAGGTTTCCCTTTTCTCAAAGGAGCTTGTTATTTCTGGTGCCTTGTGTATCCCAGGCAGAACAAAATATACCTATTTGAGGTGATAGCAGTGTTGTTTGGTGGAAGCAGGAGCTGGTGTGATGTTGGCACGTGGCCCTGGGGACCATTTCCCAATCCAGCCCTTGTTGCTAAGCAGTTGCCAAACGTGGCATTTTGGTCAGCAGATGTGGCTGAGAGTTTCCAGTGCAGATAATTGAAATATTGTCTTTGAAGGATGCAGATAAATGTGAGCAACTGTTATCATGGTGCTACAAGCCTTTTGCTATTGTCGGGGAAAAGAAATACTTGGAAAATATGAAAATCCTTCATACTGCATGAAGTTATTCAAATTGCAGTAAGACATAAAGGGCAGTCTACCAGTGGAATGTATGCCATGGAGAAGTATGTGAAAGGATGAATTTTGACAAGGGAATTTCAGCAAATTTATTTGTGTGTTAATACAGTGTCAGGTGGGATGTATCGCCCAAATTACCTCAGAAAAGCGGTAACAGCCGATGGGTTTGCAAAGCTGAGGTGTGTTCTGGGTCAGTGAGAGGCAGGCAGGTGGTAAGGTTTGGTGGCAAGGGGCAGCCTAGCCCTAGCAGAGCCCTGATGGAGGATGGTGTCCTGATGCTGGGGTTGCTTTTAAATTCCCTGGGAGCTGGCATTGTGCTGGGGGCACCCGGCCTGGCTGCAAGGCACCAGCAGTCAGCTGTGAACCCTGCTGGGCTGGATGCTTAGGATTCAGCTTTAGCAAGTCTTGTTGCATGACTTTGTCTTGGATTGTTGCTGGGGCACGCGTGCTGCAGTCAGAGAAGGGGCAGTTTTTGCAGTATTTTTACTATTTTAACTGAGTTCCGGTATCAAGAGCATTGCACAGTGCAATTGTTCTAGTGAGGCACAACTTCAGTGTCACGTCCAGTGAGATGTATTGATGATGGTCTGTGATATAACGACCACTGTGCAGCTCTGGTGCTTCAAAAGGTGCTGAGGCCAAACGGTGCTGGCTAATAAACGATGAGCTGCAAACCACCACGGCAGCTGTTCCTGCACAACTGCTTAAAAAATAAAAAGATGCCCGTGCCTTCCAGCTGGCCACCTGAATCAGCGAACGGGGAATGGAATGCATGAGCACAGAGCTGTGTTTACCTGGTTTTGTGCCTTTCTCATAACTGTTTCACACAACTCTTTAAATAAGTAACCTGCCTTTTTAAGACTTTGTATATGAACTTCAAACTAATGAACCGGTCTAGTAGGAATGCTGCTTTAAAAATACAAATAAAGAGCTGTGCGATGGAGAGGGGTTTAGCTGTGTCTGCTCAGGAGAATGGGCTGTAGTGATGCTGTACTGCTGTGAGCTTCTGCAGGGCTTCGCTCATCTCGAGCATTTTGGCAAAGCTCTTTAAAGCAGGTAGTAAAGAAGTGAGTGAAGTAAGTGTCACCAACATGGGGAGGCCTAAAAGAGCCTGAGAGCTGGAGTGGTGGGTCTGAGGAGCAGAACATGGATCACCTGGTGCTGGCTGCTGCTGAAGGGCTCTGCCGTGGACACGCTGCCCTTCCACTTGAGCAGTCACCCGTGGGAGAGCTTGATTACAGCTCCGCTGCAAGAGAGAGCAGGAGAGATTTCAGACTAACTCATGAGCAAGCAAGGAAAAGGCACATCTTTACCTTTTCTTGGCTGTCTGTGTTGTTGGGGGTTATTTCGTTTGTGTCTGCAGTGGGTGCCATGCAGCAGCCTCTCAGCAGCTCCCCCGGGGTCCCTCCCAGCCAGCACATTAGCAATGCTCAGCTCAGTAGCTGCTGCTGGACCTGTCTTCCACAAACATCTAATCCATTTTTCAACCCATCTGCACTCCTGAGCCTGTGCAGTATCCTGTGACAGTGCCGTGCACAGCTGAATTTTGTTCTAGGTGAAAAGTGTTTCCCTGTGTTTGTTTAAACCTCCTGATTGCTAATTAGGGGACAGGTGGGGAAATCAGCACACTTTACCTCTCCTCTCTTTTTTGCATATTTTATGCCTGCACAAATGGCAGTGGGAATGCAGCCCAGCTGGGGGGTATTTCCACTCTGGTGCTTTAGAACACTTGCTGTTATACAATTTATTTTGCATACAGTGGAGATAGTTTGATAGTAAAAGTTTGGTATCTTCTTGAAGGCCATGAGAAATGTTACGTCCTGCACAGGGATTATTTTTGTTAAGGGATCAGTCAGCAGTTGGCAGCCGCAAGGGTTATGTTTCTATCACCCAAAGGGAGTGGTAGAGGGAAAAAGTTGCATTTCCCTCATTGAGCAGGTTTTGAAAAAGGACAGCTTGGAGGTATTTCTTGCTCTGAGCTTTGTCTTAGAAAAAGATTTTTTATTGTTTTAATTGATATGTTACGTTCCTCAGTTGGTGAGCCTGATTCTGTCCTCTCTAACTGCATGCACTTAGTTAAATCTGAGGACAGCAAGAGAAGGAAAATCTAAGCAGGAAATAAAGCAGTGAAAAAATCAAGATTCTTCCAGAGAGAAGAGAAATGTTACCAAAGGGGAACTGTTTCTTGCTGGCCTCACCCTTACTTTTGAGGAAGAACGTCTACTCAGCTGCTGGAAATTGCTTCCTCTCAGTGAAGCATCTCCTGTGGTCTAGCTGGGTTTTAGTGCATCTACTGCTTTGCTGGGAAGGACTTGTTAGGTTTGTGTTGTAGTGCTCAGAAAATGGAGCTGCTAAGCTCATTAGGGTGCCACTCATCGCTTGTGGTCACTGCTGTGAAGAACTTGCAGCCTGGCCACAGCCAGGGAGGGTTTGTGTCTCCTTATCCTCCCATCACCCGGGGCCACAGCAGACCCAGAGCATTCGTGCCACCTCCAGTGGGGGCTTTGTCCGAAGCGGGTGAATGCTTTTTGTCAGTCAAGGTCCTGTGGGCTGGCTGAACCATCTTCTCTGCAGCAGTTTTACTGGGAATTCAGAAACACAGCAGATGTCCTATTGTCCTGTCTGGGGTGATGGTGGTGGCTGTCTCCAGAACAGAAAGCCACAGGTTTTCTTGTTTGAAACCTTACCATGCAGCCACCACGACTGGAAGCTAGGATGATAACAAGGTCTTAAAGACCTTATTAACAGTATGTTCCTTTTCATATTTCTTCTCAAATAGCAGAGCTGCTGGAAGGAGAGTGGTGTGGAGTCTGTGTGACCTCCCAGGCCAGCAGTGGAGGGCTCATGAAATCTCAAAATAAGTGTTCAGGAAAAGGAAGGGTTCACATAAGAATCAGGGCTTTAACTCTTTCCCCTTACTCATTTCACACTTTTTGGAGAGTAAAAGCTGGGTGTGTTTGTAAAGGGCTCTTCTAGGCTACCTGCATCAGCTGTGGGCTATGGGCTCCTGGGTTTTCTTGCAAGTGCCAAAACCTGTTGGACATCTTTGCTTCCCAGCTGCGTGGACAGATCAGGACTGCACCCTGGAAATTCAGGGCAAGCGTAGCTCAGGCTCTTGGAGAGGGGAAGGAGGAACCAGGCTCATCATTTGAGATGCCTGTTGAGAAGGAAGGCAAGTGTCTGAACTGCTGCCGTGGGATTTGCTAATGGCACCTGTGTCTGAGGGTAGATGGGAGTGAGCAGGAGAGCCTTAAAGGATGAGACTGATCAATGATCCAACAAAAACTCTTCTTTCGGCAATTCTCCATCAAGACCCAGAATTCCTTCATTTCTGCCCTCCCTTCTGAGGAGACCCAACTTTGCATAGGTCACACTGGGGACAGCCAGGTCTTGCAAATGAAACCACTGTTGGTACTGAAATGAAGAGAGCACTGAACAGGACACTGAAAATGCTGCCATAACTGTGATAGCCACATGATTTCAGATACTCTAGGGTACAGTAGTACTATGTGAAAGGGGAACAGTATCAAACTGGCCTAGTTGTGCTGATTAGAACTGTTTAAATACAGCATGTGTACAACCTATTCTTCAACAGGCTGCTATCAGCTGGGAAGCTAGACTGTTTTCCATGCTTATCTCCTTTCTTATCACCCCCTTGGTAGCCAGATCTGAATTCGTGGCTCCATTTGACCTAAAGTTTAAGTATGAGGGTGAGGTCAGGGGTTGGCATGTGAGCTCCTGCCTGGCACTAAACTGTGAGGGATTTGTGTACTCTGCATATGCAGTTATTGCAGGGTGGTTTTTTTTTTTTTTACATATAGGTGGACTCTGATCTAATGTTGCCAGTTCCCTTTATCTTTGATTGCAAAGTACCTTCTTTAGAAATGTGGGTGCATTTCTGCACACCAGTGTGAAGAGCAAGACAGCATTATAGAATCGTTTGGGAAATGAGCTCTCTGTGTACAGTGAGATTTCTTCTGAATTCCTTGCTTTTCTTTGCATCTTTAGAGAAGCGGATGCTGCCTCGAGCTCTGCATCTTTTGTGTGTGGACAGACTTTAGAATAAAATAATAGCTGAAGTGGCAGAAAATGACAGAGGAGCCCATTGCTTGCGTACCAGTGCCTTTCTGTTTCTCAGAGAGACTGTTCAGTTCCTCTGTTGGATTTGGCTGGTTAGTTCCCAGAACTCTGCATCACTGAACCTGATGTCTGAAAAGGGCTTTACCTGGGTAAAGCCAGTCTGGCTGTATAAAAGTCTTTGGGAGAAGCAGAGAACATTCCCTGACTAATTTATCTGTAGGGGGTATTTTCTTGCCACTCTACCATCCTTTTATGCATGACTTAGCTTCCCAGCCGACTAAAGCCTTTGAAGTTAGATTGCAAATAGCTCTTCAGCTATCCCTTCCCCCCATCTAAAATAGGGAAACCAGAACAACCATTGCTGTAGAAAGAGCCTGCCTTGTTACATGGCTTCCCAATGTTAACACCCTTCTCTTTTCCTCCTTCCTTTTCTCTACCTCCTCCTCCCCCCCATGAAGAAACCCTTTTTTTCCCCCCTTAATAAGATCTACTTAAGACTTGAGGGAAAAGGCCATGGTTCCATGAGATGGTAAATCCAATTTTAGGGTGTTTCATATGTGATGAAAAACGCTGTGGCCACATGACGCTGCCCCTGAATTGGCACACATTCGCCCTGCCACTTCGGATTTGTCCACATAATGCAGGAGGGCCGACTGTCCAGGCCAGCCTCGCATCGGGGCACGCACAGACTGCCCAGGCCTCCCTGAGCTCGGGCTGAGGGCCAGGGACTCCCCATCTCATACTCTCACTGTATTTTGTGACCTGACGAGTTGGATGTTCACGTCAGTCTCCGCTTGGATCTGTGCAGTTGGGGTGTCTGGAAGTTTCCAGTCTTGGTGTTGCTGAATGTGGACCCCAAGGATGTTATGTTGGCCCCTCCTTGCAGACACTGGAGAGCCTCTTGTCCGTGGGAAGCCCAGAGGCAATGTCTGGGTTCTCCAAATATCCCTTCTTCGATGATCTTGCTGAAGGAACAGTGTAACCACATCATATGCCATGAGGTTTGCAGTTCGGAGCCACCTCCTTTTGGGAGGGAGGAAGACCTGAATTAAACCATCCTCTTTGTGGAAGGTGATGCACTTACTAACAAATAGACCAACTCCCTCAACCCAGTTCTCTTTGCCAGTTCATCTCTTCAGGATTTCTGCTGAGGCAGATCTGGCAGTTGTTCTCCCACTGGCTTAATTCCTGGCTCTGAGGATTTCTGTCCTAGGAAGCTCTTGCAGTGGGCTCTTGAAATCCACAATGAAAGTTGGACTGTGATGCTGTCTTGCCAAGAGAATGGATTTTTGAAAGTACCGAATGATGATTGAGTGTTCTCCCCTTGGGATCACATTCCTCAAGTTGTCTTTTTTCTGGATCAGTAAAGATCTGTTTACCTCAGACTGCACCACATGGGCTTCCCACCTCTGTCCTCTTGCTTCAGCTGGGATTGTCTATCCTTCTCTGCATCACTTCCTGAATGAAAGAAGTTTTTAGCCTCGTGGAAATGCCTGGAGGCTGCTTGAGTGGGTGTTTCTTACTCCAAGATCCATTTTGACTTCTGGAAGGAAGAATCCATGCATCATTTTCTACAGCCACTGGAGCTCCTATGTAGAGTGAAGTAAAAACAGCCTGAACCCCTCCTGTTCAATAATTGCATTACTTTTCTCCATTTTTTGTGGTTTTTTTTATGTGGACCTTTTCATGCCCTGTGTCACATCAGGGGCTTTGCTTTGGGAAATACTGATTTAAGCTACTGCTCAGTTCCTTTCCTTGGAGATGTTGATGTTATTCCACTGTCCTGCAGGGAGACAGGATAATCCCCTCTGGAGACTGAAACGGGGCACTGGAGTGTCGAGACCCATTTCAGCTGCTCAGTGCATGTGAGGGCCTGCAGGAAGTGTGGTGTGGATTTACATGAGGCTGGGATGCTCTTTGGCACTGCTGTCCATCCTAAAGGAGTCATTTTAGCTTGTTTTGTCATCTTGATTCACTAGATTTTCTGATGATGGTATGGACTGTTGGGCAGCTGTCCAGCTCTCCTGCTGTCCTTAAAACATAAGTCGATTTACTTCTGTTCCTGGTGTCAGGAAATACTGGAAGTGAGTGAGGAGACCTTTTCCCTTTGGAAGCATTAGCCCCATGTGCCTCCCCCTCTCAAAAGCCCTTCCCGCCCTACACTGACAGCCCAGTTGAGCTGCTTCCCTGCATCCTTCCAAATCCCTACTTGTGGCACCTCCCCATGTGCAGGATGGTCTAATTAGGGACCAGCACCTGATGGAGCACATTGTGAAACACAAACAAGCATGTGGCATTTCCTCACCCCCGTTCCCCTCTTCTGGGACCAGCAGGGTCTTCTAGGGGAATCTCCCTCTATCCTTCCATGGTTTGAGATATCAACTCAAAGTTCCCCCTTGGCTTTAGGAAGGAAAGTAAGTGGCGTAAATCGTGCTGGTGTTTGCAGTGCTGTTTGTTTACAATGAGCACTTGGATATTATTGTCACTTGTTTTACTCGTTGGGCAGCCCTGTAGGTGTGGGGAGCATTGTCTGTGCCAAAGAAGTGCTGCAAGTAAGTACCAGACCAAAACACAACCTGAGCCAACACAGTGTGTGTGTTAGGTGGGGTATTGTCGTCCCAGAGAGCTTGAATTCTCTTTTTCGGGTAGCGAGAGGTACTTTGGCAATTGGTACTAGAGAAACCAAAACAGCCAAGGAATGTCTCTCCTTCTGTGACAAATCACTGTTCCATTAGGGCCTTTTTGGTGCCCCTTTTTGTGGGACACAGCATTGAGTCCATCACTCTGATCTGCGTGTTTCCAGCCTTTGCTTGTGAGTTCATTTATAAAGTGCTGTATAAATATATACCTATATAAAAACCTTGCAGTCTTCTTTTCTAGAGATAGAATCACGTGTTGCTGGAGATACTTTGTAATCACTGATTTGTAATATGTAAATCTTTCCATTTGCCAATTACTGAGCTGGGCATTTTATTACAGTGCAAACACCAGAAAGTTGTTCCAATTAAAAGCTGCTGTGGTTGCCCTCGCAGGCTCTGACTGCAGCAGGAGGATGGGAGCTCTCTCAGCTGCCCAGAGGAGGTTGAAAGACCTGACTAACCCACGGGGAGGAGGCAGCAGCCCAATTCCAGCTTCAATCCAGGCTGCGGTGGTGGTGGGTGGGCTGGCCACCACGAGCCACCACGGGCACGGGGGACAGCACAGTGACCTGACCAGGTTGGGAAGCTCACCCAGGAAGGTGCAGGCAGCAGTTTGCTCTGTGTTTTTGCTGCTGCTGTAGCTGGATTTCTGGCAAACCACCTGGAGTGGCTCTGCCCTCCTGTACTCCATGTCTGCACCACCAGCGAAGCACCGCCCTTGTGCGTGTTCTTGCCGAGGCAGGGCTATAATTATGGTTAGCAAAGTAAAAATACTTGTGTGCATTGTAAATAAGGTGCCGAGTCTGCCTTGTTCACGCCTGAAACGGCGAGGTGTGAATGCTCAGCACGGTCCCCCTGCCATGTCACCGTGCCCGAGCGTTGCTCTCCCAGCAAGACAAGAGGGCAGTTCAGAGCCACGGCTCCTCCTCGTGAGCTTTGCCTAGAACAGGGAACCTGCACGCTAAAAGCAGATTAAAAATGAACAAAGCAATACTCTCTGAAGCCCTTGCTTGGCTTGTAGATTTTGGGCTGCAAGAGGTATTTGGTGTTTACTCTGTTAGCAGAGTGAATGGTGGGATTCTCTGGGCCAAACTTGAAAGGAGTTTTTCAGGGAAGTTGTCTTGGAGGAAGAGTTGCAGGTGTCTGGTTGGTGACCTCAGGTTTCATTTTTGTTCTAGATGGTGACATAAGAAATGTGGCAGGTTTGAAATGTCTTGTTCTCTTTAACATACTCTGCTGAAGGAGTCTGGGAAGAGAATTGTATGTTAGAGAACTTGAGCTGGTGTCATCCAGGGATCGTGGCTGTTGCCCTTGTCAAACAGAGCATAGGCAGTAAGGGGCCTGGTGTGAGCCCAGCATGGGGAGGGAGCTGGAGCTGGGGTATAGGAGTTCAGAGGGACCTGGAGTCTGTTCTTGACTCTGTTAGCAACTTGGTGTATGACCCTCTTCAGTCAGTTGTCCTCTCCTCCTCACCTCTGAAGGCTTTTCTTTCCCTGGGTAAGGATAAAGTGGGAGGTTATCACTTGTGAATTCTTTTCACCCCTCGGTTGGACTTAATCCAAAACCAAGTGATGACAGTTTAACCAGGTTAGGAAAACTTTTTTGTCCAAGAGTCCCTTCTGATTTTAGTTCTAGCTTTATTGAAAAACATGGAGGCTAGTGCCCTTGTACAGTGCTGAATGCCATCGATCCTGCATTTCATTATTTTGATGCACCAGAGCTCAGCCAGGTAATGCCAGAGTAGTACCTATGTTCAGTGGTACAATTCCCTACCTCAAATATAAGTAACTCAGTACCCAGCAGAATGTTTAGGTGAAATGAGCTGTAAGCTGATGGTATTCAAAATGTGTTCTGAAATTCTGAGTAAATTCTTTTATCAGATGGCCTTTTAGAAGGAAATGGAAGTTTCTCTGCCTGTAAGAAAGGTACTGAACAACGTGTACAGTGACGGTCCCAATCACTGCCAGTGTCAGTGCTCCTCTGGGGCAGGGGGTGGAACAGCCTCCTCACATCTGGAAGCTGCCAGGTCTGCATACAAATATTAGGATGTAGTTTCTTTTTTCTGGAGGTATTAACATTTGCTTGGAAAATTCTGGGTATGGCTCTGAGGTGGGATCAATACCCTGCAGCCAGTGGCTCTACCCTGTCACTATTCCAGCTGATGCAGGAGGGGCATCCCAGGATGTTCCCTCATTTAACTTAAGAGTCTCTGCACACTGTGTTGGTGTTAAAGGTGCAATTAACATTTTGGGTGAACAGTGAATGAGGCCATTTATAACCAGTTACGCTGACATGAATCTCTCCCAACAAATTTGCATCATTAAAGAACCTTTGGAAAAATGTGTCATGCGTATAATTAAATACCTGTTTTGCTAACTCTTAATTTAATTAATCCAAAGTAAAGATGGCAGCAGAAATTAATTTAGCTGGAAATGGCTTTTCTCTCAGTGGGCTGAAGGGAGGTTTTCTGGTGGTGTTGTACCAGATGACCTCGGAAATGGGCAGGTGAACTCTGGGGCTGATTGACACAGGTTTTTTTGACAGTGATGGCCGTGACACTCTCATAGCAGTATGTATGTCATCTATCAGCTCACTTTTTTCTGCTTGTGAGAGCAAAGAGGGAGGCCAGCTAGAAGGCAGTTTCTTTGAGAGGACAGCACAGGTGCTTTTCAGCTCTACCCTGAGAGGTATTTGGTAGCAACCATAGTAAATCCAGGTTCAGACAGGTGAATGAAAAGAAATTCAAATAACAGAAGATCTTTCTATGTCTCCCTTTGGTTTTCCATCTGTACCTTGATCTCTTTCACTTGGTTCCTACATTTTTCCCGCTTAGATATGAGCAGTTACAGGAAAGTCATCCGCTTTAAATATTCGTTGCTCTTAACTTTCTTTAAAGACTTCCTTGTAGATGATCTCCTTTTGCTTTGACCTCTTTCCTAACCTTGTGATTCTTTCCCCCTGCCCCCTGTGCCTTTTCTGATCCTTTTCTCCCTGCCGTTTAATCTCCTTCTCTCTTCCTTTCCATCTTGCTTGGGATAAAACTGGAGCACAGACTGTGTGCACTTGTGCAAGTGAAGGTGAGTTGTCAGCCCGACATTGTAGGAAGCAGGGAATCTGTTGTTGCTTCCTGTAGACCCATCTGGAAAAAAAAAGGAAAAATCTTCCAGTCTTTCAAACACGCTGGTTATTGCTTTAGCAATTCTCATTTCAGCTTAAGTAAAAATTAATGCACGTATGGATGAAGGAAGCTCTGTGCCCTGAAGCATGGAATCCTGCTAGTCCTGCCACCTCCATGAAATTTCAGGACTGGCTTTTTCTATGTGATCTTTCCTTCAAGAGGGAAAACCAGCCTCATTTATCAGGCAGGACTCATTGGTGCTGAGGCTGATGGGAGGCTGGTGTGGATGTCACTGGGCTCGGGATGATGGGCAGGAGCACACCAATCTCCTGTGGCAAGACTGGCTGGGACAGGCTGGGGGCTGCTGGTACTCCAGGATGGGAGGTTGGGAGGGCTCTGGGAGGGTGCAGGGTCCTGCAGGAGGGACTGGGGAGAATTCGTGGCTTGACACTGCTTGTTGCTGGTCTCCCCTGGGGCCTCATGAGGTGACTTTTCTCTGTATGCCATCAGATGAGATGAATGTGAACTTGGGGCTGATTTTGTCTGTCTTTGGTAGCCTGAACATTCCTGGCTTTCTATCCAGTGCCGACCCTTAGCATCATCCAGCGTTTGCAATTGGAGCCAGTGCTTTTAACAGGGCCTTTTGTGTTCACTTACTGAAAACCGGGGTCTGTTTCACAGGAATCTCGTTTACACCTGCCACAGTCGTCCTTTTTGCTCTTCCTCCGCTCCTTTCACTGGAGCTGCAGTAGTTGAAACTGCAAAATGTCCTTCCATTCCCTGGCATCCTCGGCGTGGGACGTGACCGCAGTAGAGCAGCTGGGGAGAGGATGCAGGGTGTGAGACCCACTGAGAAGTGTGAGCCAGATGTGGGCAGCTCGAGGGCATGATACAACTGGGCTTTGGAAAGACTCAAGTGCAGTGGGTTATCACCTCTACTTCTTTTTTAGCTGTTCATTTTAGGGTTTACAAACAGCCCTCGGAGCCCTCCCTGCACGCACAGATGCACTAAAGTGACTCTGTGACTATGGAGGAGTCCCCTCTCCATCACCATTACTGGGGATCAATAGCTCTTGCTCAGGGTTTGCCAGGTGAATGGTGTCTCCTTGTTGGACATTTTGGGCACTAAAACTGTGACTGGTTTTTGGGGGTGACCCAGGCGCTGCGGGAGGCGGTGAGTTCGTGCCGCAGCAGAGGAATGCGGGGAAGCCAGGGCGAGGGGAGGTGCCAGGACTGGAGGATTTGCACAGCTGCTGCTGCAAGCGTCGTGCTCAGCCTGCTCTCTGGTGGTAGCTCCTGTAGCAGAGATGACCTTTGATAAAATGGGAAACATTTGGAGTGATTTGGATAGTTGTGGTTGCTGAGTTTCACACAGCGACAGTTTGTAGCAGAGTCAACTCAGCTGCTCCTGCTTTTGTTTGCATACCCCAGTAAAAAATTCACAGGTTAGGAACCAAATCACAGGAGCTTCAGTGTGAGAACTGCCAACAAAGTCTGCTCCTCAGCAGCTCTTCCCAGAACTTCCAGGTTCTCCAGTGTCTGATACTGCTCTTTCCTTTCATACTGGGGAGGCTGGTAGGAGAGCAGGCAGAAGAGGCACCTGCTGGCACGAAATGTGGAGCAAATAATATGTATCTTTGGGATGTACAGTCAAATTTGGCTGAAAGCAGCCAGCAGGTTCCAAAACTCTTGCCAGGATTGTGATATAGAGAGGCACTGACAGACCACTTGATGGTGATCTCTTCCTGGCTCAGCTGGGCAGCAGGAAGGCTCTGGCCAGGAGAAGCAGCCCTGCTGTGCCCTGGTCTGTGCTGGGGAGCACGGGGAGGTTCTTTACTGACATCAGCAGTGTGAGAGGTATGTTTGGAGGTTACAGGGACCCTGTCCTGTCTGCTGTCATCACTCTTGTCAAAGATCGGCCCCATTCATGTTTCCTAGATAAACTGTCACGGTGTGGACATGTCTTCCAGCAGTATTTGGTTACTGTATTTCGCATCAGGGTTTTGGTACCTGAGGGATGTGAGTCACACGTGTGGATTCTTGGTGCTGGAGACACCTCGAGGACTGAAGTGCCTGTAGGACACAGTGTGCAGGTGTGACCATGTGCTGTTGAGGATGGAGGTAGTTCCTGAGACTGTTTTTTTGTACAAGACCTAGTCAGGCAGCTTTGAGACTTGACAGCAAGCAGGCACCTTCTGTTTTAATCCGATTTCCATCCCTTTGGCAGCAGAGGTAGGACATAGTTTTAGCATTTTCTATAAGTCTGTATTTCTTGTGGCTAGTAAAGTATTCATTTTGTCCCAAAACATGACATAGGCTATGTCTTTGACTCCTGGCATTTATGACTTTGATGTTTAAAAGCAATTTAACCAGATTTGGGGTTCTTTTTTCCCATGTGAATTGCTGTGGTCTAGTCAAGACAACTTTTAGTAGGAGCAACCATGTGGAAGTATTGTCTTTCCACAATTAGAGGTTAGGAGTTGACGGCAAATGAGCCGAGGATTGTAATTAAAAAACAGGGTAATTATTTGTGCATGGAGAAACTAAGGAATAAAAACTTAGGGTGTAAGGTACCTGTGAGTACTAAATGCAAATTAAGAGATAATGTATCTTGCAGTGAAGGACGTTTGGATTGTGTGCATTTCACCAAGCATGGGAGCAATTCCTCCTGCTCCGTAGAAGCTGAGGGTTTTGTTCAGTTGGTGCTGATGCTCTTTTAGAAAGCTTTTACCTCTCTGATTCCTGAGGTCTGACACGGAAGAGAAAAGCTTCAATAGGCACCAGCTGCTCAGTGGGCCCTGTCTTTTCAGAGCATTGCTCGCTTTTCTCCATCCCCAATTAAAATGTGTGTTAAACTTAGCTTTTGTTTGAAGCAGCCCAGCGCTGTGGTATTTAATGTAAAGAGAATGTGCTCGTCACCTTTTCTCCCTCTTTTGTGGCAGGGTCAGCATTCCTCAGGGGAGGACATGGAAATCTCTGACGACGAGACCAACCCTGCGCCCATCACCAGCGCGGAATGTGCCAAAACCATTGTGGTGAACTCCTCCGTCAGCAACACGGCCGTGATGGCCCCGTCCATCCCCCCGCTGCCACCACCGGGATTCCCTCCTCTTCCTCCTCCGCCGCCTCNTCATGCAGGTGGATATGATCAGTGTCTTGGGCAACCAGTGGGGTGGCATGCCCATGTCCTTCCAGATGCAAACTCAGATGCTGAGCCGCATGATGCAGGCGCAGAACACGTACCAGTATCCACCCTTCATGACGGGCCGGATGCAGTTTGTGAATCTTCCCCCCTACCGCCCTTTCTCGATGGGAGCCGCTCTCGCCCGCGGGCAGCAGTGGCCACCACTGCCCAAGTTTGACCCCTCGGTTCCACCCCCGGGTTATGAGCCGAAGAAGGAAGATCCCCACAAAGCCACTGTGGATGGAGTCCTCCTGGTCATAGTGAAGGAACTAAAGGCCATCATGAAGAGGGACCTGAACCGCAAGATGGTCGAAGTGGTGGCGTTCCGGGCGTTCGATGACTGGTGGGACAAGAAGGAACGTCTGGCAAAGGTGGGTTTTCACATGCTCTGTCCTGGGTCCTGGGGAGAGCTGTTCTTAGTGTTTGTGGCCAGGGTGTGGGGTCAGCGGGGGTCTGGAACTGACTTTAAAAAACCCAAAACCCTAAATTGTTATGTACAAGAGGAAGCTGAAGTTTAGCTCCAAAAAACTAAGGTCAGATGCAAGAGGAGTGTTTGAAACCACCGAGCCTCTGTTTTGTGTTCCCCACTTCGTGCAATGAGATTTGTGGGTATTTCCAGTTCTTCCCCCTCCCCAGTGCATATACAAAGCAGCAATTAACTCAAAAACTGAACACTGGCCAAATACTTGAAGGGTTTGAGGGGATAGGTTGAGAAAACAGCGTTGCGTGAATCCTCTGATCCTTTTCTCACCCAGTTTGAAGTGTACCTCAGCCAGCAAACAGCTCTGTGATCTAATGTGTGGTGAATTTGTCACTACCCAGAAAACCTAACACTACTGAAAAGGTAATGCAAGCCTCAAAATTACCATTGCAGTGAATTACTGTAAAAATAACAAAACAAACCACAACCTGCAGGTAGATCTTCTGTTTCAGATGTCAGTTTTCAGAGCAGTATCCTCACCACCTGTCTTTGTAAACCAGCTGCGTGTTAACTCTCGTGCCTGGGAGAGCTCCTTGGCTTTCTGGAGAGGTTGGTAATGCTGCTGCTTAACAGCTGTTTTATGACAGTGTAATTTGCTCTGGCTTAGAGCTGGCTGGCGTGACGTGCAGCAGAAACCTCGTCCCTCTCCTCCTGACTAATGCTCAGAGCTTTTCTCCTGCCAGCAAGCGTGTGCTGACAGTCTTGGAGGAGGCCCCTGAGTTTCCAGGGCAATAAAGGAAACAGATCCAGCAAACAGTTGCAAAAACAGCAACTGAAATACTCAAGAAATTGTTTTAAACCAGACATCTGCGGTGAAGAAGCAGAAGCGAGTCGAGGCAGATCTTCAGGCTCTTTTACATCCCAAGTTATGGCTGGATTTGGTGTGTTCTTCCCTCACCTGGGATCTGTAAGCCATTTTGGGAAGGGAAGCTGACTGTACCACAGCAGCTTGCCACAGTCCTTGCCACAGGTTATGTTGGATGTGAGCAGTGTAATTGGAAATACGAAATTGCTGCATGGAAAACCACGTGTGCTTTCTGTCCAGGAACAGAGATGCCAGAACCATTTCTGCCCCAGGTCACGTGTTACTGTTGTATGCAGAAAAACCTCACAGATTTCAGAGCCTCCTTTCTGCTAGGATTGGGCACCCCTGGCATTGGGGTGGGACAGGATTCCTTTTCAGGCACAAGCTGCCTGCTTTTGCAGAAAACAAAATATGAATATTCAGCTTAAACCCTACCTTCCTATTGCTGGTGTCTGTGTGTGTGTGAGGATGAGGCAGCTGGGCTCCTTGGTGACAGCTGGAGGTCAGTTCCATGTGTGCTTTGCCATCACACTGATTCTGGCTGCTGTATTTCATCAAAGGCAGCTGATTGATTGATTCCAGCTCTGGCAGCTGATTGACTTCCAAGAGGCATCATGCCCTAGGTGAGGGGTGGGAAGGCTCAAGGACGAAGCTGGTATCCTGGGTCAGGCAGGGTGGAAAACGTGTGGGATGAAAGCTGTGAAAAGACCACGTTGCTAGGGAAGGCAGCACATTCCATGGACCTTTTCTGCCTGAGCTAGGGGAAGGCTTTTCCTTGTTTCCAGATCTAGTGGTGGGTTTAGGTCTGAAAGCCTGAGTAAGATGCATTGAGCAGAGTGCCAGGAATAACCAGTCATCCTGGCCACAGAGTGCTGCCGCTTGGGTTCTCTGCTTGATACTCCCATTAGTCTTGTCCCTTATTAGTGGGAGAGCTGAGCTTGTGCTGCTTCTTTGGTGATTACAGCCCACTTCAGCATGTGAGCTCTGTTAGGGTGTGCAAGAGGAACTCTTTGGGGTGTTGTGCCGCGGGCTGATGCAGGTGAGTGTCACCTCCAGTGCCCCTGGCTGGGGCAGACATGCCACCACGTGTGATGTTCTCCTGGCTTGTCGTCCTCTCCGCAGCTGCAGAGGTCTGAATTCCTGCTCTTCCCTCACACCTCAGCTCTGGTGAAAAAGGATTTGTTGAGGCTGTGTGTCTATTTTGTAGACCCATTGGTGTTTCACCCAAATATTTTGATGTTCCTGTTCCCAGGACTGGAGCCTCCTGACAGGTTTTGTGGACATGGGCCGTGGTTGCTACGGAAACACAGGGATGTGTGTGATTTTTTGATACACTGTTTTTGGCCTTACACTCAAAAGAAGGAAGGTGTTCCAAACTGGAAGGTCTGGAGTTGCTTTCAGTTATGTGGGTTAGCGAAGGAAGGCAGATAACACATTGTTGGGCTGACTTGCCTAAAGCACACTCAAGTTATTTATATTATTCTGTGCAGCTCTATTTCCTTTCAGGTGTGGGGCACCTTCAGGTCCCCTCAGAGAAACTGATGTCTGGGCAGGGCAGTGATATTTCCCAAACCTCGACTGTCTAAATGGTTTCCAGGGTTTGTGTCCTTCGCAGGAAACTTGCCCTCTCAAATGTGCCTTCTCTGTTGCAGGCATCCCTCACTCCAGTGAAGTCTGGAGGAGAACTGGAGGAAAAACCAAAGCCGAAGGATCGAATCGCCTCTTGTCTTTTGGAGAACTGGAACAAAGGAGAAGGGCTGGGATATGAGGCAATCGGCTTGGGCATCGGGTTACGAGGGGCCATCCGCCTGCCATCCTTCAAGGTGAAAACAAAAAACTCTCTTCCTAATGCTGACATCCCCCAGAGGAGCCTTAGGAGGACAGACCTCGCTAGGTTTGTGCCCCAGAGCCCACAGGCTGTTCACCCCACTCTGTGTTCAGTCGGGGGTTGCTTCTGACCCCCCAGGATCAGAGCAAGGGCCCTGTGTTCCAGCCTTAGCTGTTCATCCTCCACTTGTGTGAATTGTCTGTGGAGGATCTCCCTGCTCTGCCAGGGAAAGGGGCATTTGCCTGTGTTTAGGGCACAGCGTTGCAGCATGATCATAAAAATACACGTATGCTCGTAGTGCTTTACACAGTTACTGTTTTGGTTGGAATCTCTGACGGTTTGGCACCTGAGTCTCACCTGAAGTTTGCTTAAACTCTGTCTCCTCAGAAGCACAGGGTATCCATTTTAAAAAGCATTTGCATACAAATTTAAAAGTATCTTAAAAGAAGTGTGGGGTAGGGGAGTGTAGAGGGCTTCCCTGAAATTAGGATTTTTGAATGCACAGAAGGTGCAAGTAAATATTTGGGATGAGAGATTCTGCAGTCTTTATTTAGAGTAAAACTTACTTTGAGGTTCTTTAAGATGCCGTGGGCTTAGGCTCTCTTTCTGTTCTGCTACAATCTCAGACACAGGGATTTGTCAAGAGTTTTCTCTGTCATCCTCAAAGTACCTGGTGGTGACATGCACCATGCTGGTACCCAGGGTGTTTTCATGCAAATTGAAGGGGTAGAGTTTCATTCAGAGTGAAATTCTGTTTGCAAGCAAATAAAGAGATCAAGAGCTGGGAAGTAGCCCTTGGTTTCTGCTGTAAGTGACCGAAGCAAAGAAGTGGCAATTTGCTTAAGAAGTTGATTTCTGCTATTTCTAAACTTTCAGAAATGCTAATTGTGTCTTTTGTTCAGGTGAAGAGAAAGGAGCCACCTGAAGCTGCCTCAGCAGGAGATCAGAAGAGAATCCGGCCTTCTACTTCTGTGGATGATGAAGATGAAGGTTTGCAAAGTGCATTTGTTTGAAACGTAGCAGCAGATGCAAACCCCACGCAAGCTGAATCCCTTTAAAGTTCACAGCAGTGTGCTCTCTTACAGTTAAACACAGAGCCAAGGATCTGAGCCAAACCCTGCTTCTCACAGAGCTCTGATCAGCTGGGACATGGCCCCTCTGGGGACAATTATCTGAAATTCTCTGGTGGGAAGTTTAAGACCCACATTTTAAGAATAACTCATAACCTATTCTAGCTGTGCTGGGCCTCAGCAGAAGGAGCTCAGATGGGTTCATGGGCTGTTTGGGGTGTGCTCACAGCTCGCTGGGACGCGGTGGGAGGAAGCACGTAACAGTTTGCTCTGCATTTGATTTGAAAAAGAAACCTAAGTTATTTGCCAGAAAAATCTGTTTGAAAATATCTTAACATTATTTCCTATAACCAGGGAAGAGTAAAGAGGAGACAAAGCTTTGAATACCCTTTGTTTTGCATAAAAACATGGGTTCATGTTAAAGTTGATTCAGATGAACAAGTGGTTTTGAAGGCAAAAAATAAAACAAAAAAGCATTAAATTCGGGTTACCTGTCCTTGACCTCAGTCATGCCATGTCTCCTGTCTGCTCTGCCTAGGGAGTGTCAGCTTTGGCCACCCACACTTTGCCATCAGCACTGTCCACTGACATCATCAAGTTCCCGTAAACTTGGGGACCCTCACCCCACGTGGGCACATTGCTCCTAACTCTGATTTTTCCAGAGAGAAGGTTTCCCTATGTAGCTCTTTCCCTCCTTTCCAAGGTATTTGATGGCAATTTCTGTTGCTTTTGCTCCTCAGAGTCAGAGAGGGACAGGGATGCTTCTGATGCAACATCTGACCTGTCAAAGAAGGATGCAGAGGCAGTGGGGCTTCGACGGCGACCAGCAAGGCCATTGGAGCTCGACAGCGAGGGGGAAGAAGGAGATGAGACATCAGGGAAAGAGGAAGAGTCCTCCTCAGAGAAGGAAGAAGAGCAGGAAGAAGAGGGAGGCTTGGTGAAAGCAGCACCTGGCAAGGTGTGTTGGTTTGTGGCTGCGGTTTCAGTGCTGTCTGTCATTAAAAGGGGGCCTGGTAATGCCAGATGCCAAAGTTCCCTTTTCTAGGAGATAAGTGCTCCTGGTGGGGTCTGTCCTCACAGAACCTCTGTCAGGTCACTCCCTCTTCAGGTTCTCTGACCAGCCTCCCTGAGAGTCCCTGGTGGTTACTGCACTGACAGCCGGGTCACAGGCTCAGGCACTGTTCATTTTTGGCAATGCTTTCTTGCAAAGGAGGAAGAGGGGGATGAGGAGGATGAAGATGACGAGGATGAAGATGACGATGAAGACGAGGATGAAGATGATGAGGAGGAGACAGGCATAGACACAAGTGACAAGGAGGAGGAGCAGGACTCCGAGGAGGGTAAGCAGCTCCAGTGGAAGCAGCAAGTGTCACCTTCGGGTCAGCTGTGGTCTCCCTTTTGCCTTTGTGAGCTGATTTTGTTACTTGTGCACCTCCTTTCAGTGGGCAGTTTTACACAAGATAACGCACAGAGATATTTTTAATTGTTGCCTGTGAGGTTTCCATGATCCCTCAGTCGGTGGATCCCTTTACAGTAGCTCTCCAGCCCCTACCTGATCTCAGCCCCACCTGGCAGAGGGGCACAGGTCTCAAGCGCAGCTAAATTTGTGCTTGTTTTGTGAAACAGGAGTGGCTGGGAGGAGAAGGGATCAGATTTCAAGCAAGGGTAATTTGGCTGCTAATAACTCTGTCCTATCAATCGGTTTCTGCTCTGGAAGGTGGTAGTTTCCACTTTTTAAGGCCACGTGTAAAGGCAGCAGAAAATCTCAGTAAAAGATACAATGCACCAAGAGACCCACGTGGGCGAGGTGCCAGGCAGCACTGCTCCTGGAGCTGCCTGTTGTGTGGTGATTGTTGTAAGCAGCCAGAGACAGGATTTATAAATCTCTGCAAAAATAAATAAATTGGGAGGCTGCTCCTTCAAATCCATGTGCTGCTGTTGATGCTGTTTCCACACTTTTACAGTGGAGGGGATATTTGCCCCTGATTGTTTAGCAAAGCCAGAAAGCAGAACTAACGGCAGTTTGTTCTCGTAGATGTAGCCAGTCCCTCGTCTTCCAAGGCTGAAGTTGAATCATCTGATGAAAGTGAGGACTCCTCTGAATTCGAGTCAAGTTCAGACTCGGATGATGAAGATGAGGAGGATGATGATGATGATGAAGATGAGGAGGAGGAAGAGGAGGAAGAGGTGGCTGAGGATCAAGGCAGAGAAGCCATGGTTGCTGAGCCAGAGCATGAACCTGCTGGTCATGAGCTTCCTGATGACGAGAGGGAGACTATTTTGGACCTGTATCCTGTGGACGACTACATGGATGCAACAGGCTTGGGACTTGCCGAGCCAGCTTTGGCAGTGAAAGATGAAGGCAGTGAAGAAATCAAGGCAGGGGAAAGTGAGTGTGGCCAAGTCCTGGGGGCTTCTATTGCTGCTGAAACTCTGAAACACTTGGTTATGGAAAGAGACCAGGAGACAAAACTTGCACTCTCTCCCATCTGTAGGCCAGGTATGCACCTCCATGTGCTTTGGAGTTTTGTTGCCACGTTTCCAAGTAAATTTTCTCCCAGTTTCCAATATGTATGGGTTTGTATTTCCCTTGTTCTCTTTCTTCTTCCGGTCTTGGCTCTAGGCTAGGGATTATCTGTACAGGGGAAGAGATCTGTGCTGAACTTTCCTTCCTAGTAAGGAGCTTTACATGAGCCATCTGCTACTAAAAATACTGTGGTTACTGTATCCAGAATCTTATCCTGGGCCAGTTTAGTTGGAGTTCTACAGGAACTGCACAGTTGTCGTCGGAGGGTGACTGATCGGGTGGTGTGGTGGCTGAAGCTCAAGATAGAAAAGCCATGGCTGCTAAAACAGAACAGGAATGTCACTACTGGCTCTTTTTAGTTTTAATATCAAAGCAGTATGTGACAGGGAAGCTGCATGGGGCAGGTGAGTGGAGTCTCAGAGTTATGTTTGGTTCCTAGTATTATTTGTGGGGGTTTTTGTCACCTACTCCTTTTAAGTGAGTGATATTCTCTAGTTTTCTGGAAGAAGGAAATTGTCTTCAATCGATACAGGGCTGTATTTAACCCAAGGAAATTGGAAACCTTTTACTAGAACAGGAGTGAGATGCATAAAGCTTGAGTAATTTGGCAACTGGGGGGAATCTAAAAGTTGAAATTGGAGCCAACAGGGAGGGCACATCTAGTGGGGCCTGCTGTGGAGCCTTGGGCAGCACTGATGTCTGAGGACTGGGCAGTGTTTTGCCACTTGGAGAGCTGGAAATCCAGTCCCTGCACAGGGCATCACTCCTTGGCTGCTGCAAAATCTGAAAGTCACAGACAGGTAAAATGTTAAACTGGGCAGGGCAAAGAAGAACTGGTTTTGCACGAATCCTTTCTAGAACAGGTCAGTGTGCAGAAAGGACGTAAATTTGGAGACACCTGCATTTGAGCACCTTGACATGTGTAAGGAGCTTTCCAGGTAAGCTGTGGGAACAAGCTCAAACTGCAGCATTGTTCTTGAGCAGCCCAGCCCTGTCATACAGGAGCTGCAGGGCTCAGACCCTTCTCCAGCAGCCCTGGTTTGTTCAGCACAAACGGGGAATGCTTCCCTTCCAACTCTCCGGGCTTTTTCACCTCCTTTCGTTCTCCCACTTGAAAATGTTATTTTGAGCTGCCTAGCAAGATTCCTTAGTTGGTTCCTTTTGGACCTGGCCCTAAGTGGGTAAATAAACTCCAGACAAATGAGGCTGCTGCAGGGAGAGCAGCATATAAATTGCCTCATTGATACCATCTGAGTGTCTCCTCATCCATTACAAGGGCTTCCCATTTCCTTCATGTGTTGTTCGGGAGTGTTGTGCTCCTCCCTTCACCGCTCCCTCCTTGGAGAGCTGAGGGTGCTCCCTGGCCTGCAATTAGTTTAGTTCTCACGTTAGAAAAGGTGATAGCTCTGGGCTCTGACAGCTCTGCTCCAAAGTCCTCGCCCCACAATCCGCTCATTCCTTTAATGTCTGTACAAAAGGTTGTCAGGGCTTTTGAAAGCAGAGAAACCTTCGTTCTGGCCTGTGTCGTAGCTAATCCTCAAATTAATAGTGCGGGTTTTTTATGGTCCATTAGGAAAGTGTGTGGTAGTGTCTAATTACTCTACACTCTGTGCCTCCAAAATGTAAAGCACTGGAGTTTTAAAGCCTCCCAGTGGAATTGAGCTGTTCTTTAATTGTGGCATGTTAAACATGCCTTTGCTAGCAAGTGGCAAGTAACCAAGTGGAGGCAAAGCTCCTGATTCTCCTCTCCTTTCCCCTTTCAGAGGAAGAGTCTGAACCTGCTTCCATGCTGGAGCCAGAGGTACAGGAAGGTCCAAAGCCTGAATCTCAAGATGAGGAGGCGGCGCTCTGTATCTCTACTCCGGTGGGAGTCTTTGGAGAACCTCTGCCCAGCAAAAGCAGCTTCTTTGGCAAGTCTGAGGAGAGCAGCTTGGAAGCCCGAGTTAAAGCCAAGCCGCCGTCGGCAGCGGAGGAGGACGAGCGGCTGCCCCGCACGCCTGGACGGGAGGTGGTGATCCACTCGGAGACTGAGGCTCTGCTGCTTCCAGCCCACAAGGTGCCATCCTCCATGCTTCCCTTGCCATCGACTCCCGGCAAGGAAGAATCTTTAGTCCCTCCAGACAAGTTCCCTGAACAATTAATGGTGACCAAAACGTCTGTGGAAGAGGAGATTCCTAGGACTCCCGGGCGGGACATTTTGGCCAAGTCTTCACACCCCCTCGCAAAGTCGCAGAGCACGGACACTGTTCCAGCCACGCCAGGAAGTGATGCTCCTCTTACAGGAAGCAGCTTGACCCTCAGTTCCCCTCAAGTCCCAGGGAGCCCCTTTTCCTACCCATCCCAATCTCCTGGCATTAACAGTGGCATTCCTCGGACTCCTGGGAGAGATTTCAATTTCACGCCCACTTTCCCAGAGGCTGGTGCTACCATTCCTTGCCTTCTGCCTGGCAAGAAACAGTCAGAGGATGAGCTAGAAGAGAAAATCTTTAAAGAGCCTCTTGGTGCTTCCCTTACGAACAGTGTTCCTTCCCCTATCCCCTTTGCCAGCCCCCCGCAAGCAGATTTCCACATGGACATGGGTTTGCCACCTGATGAGCCAATACCTGTAGCAGCCCTGCCGTGCATGCACGGAGATGGCAGAATGCCCATCGAGGAATGCAAGGCAGAACTAAAATCCGGTTTGCTCTCCCCAGAAGTACCCCCTGGGGCTTCTATTCTTCCTCCCCCACCACCACCTTCTGTTCTTCCCAAAAGGAGGCCGGGTCGGCCGAGGCGGTCCCCACCTTCTGTCCTGTCGCTGGATGTGTACTCGGGCAAAACCATAGAACCTCCTCCCATGCCAGTGGCCTTGGTGGAAGGTGCTGTGGGCAAAGAGCTGTTGAGTGGACATCCTGATGCCTACTATGGACTGAAAGACCCTGAAGCCGTCACCCTGGACTTCAGGAATGACGGTTTCCATGAGAAAATAGCAGCTGAGACAGTTGTAGAGAAACTGCCGTTTAAGGAGCTGGAGAACCAGTGGAATGAAGACTTCAAGGAAGAAGAAGCTCACGCAAAACCTAAGAGGCAGTGGCGAAGGCAGAAGAAGACATCTGAGGAGCTGCCAGTGATCCCTTCCCCCGAGTATTCCCCGCCCCGGCCGCAGTTCAGGCCGCGCTCCGAGTTTGAGGAGATGACCATTTTGTATGACATCTGGAACGGGGGCATAGACGAGGAGGATATCAAATTCATGTGTATCACATACGACCGCTTGTTACAGCAGGACAATGGTATGGACTGGCTCAATGACACCCTGTGGGTTTTCCATCCTTATATCCTTTCTCACTGTATTGGCGGCACGTGTGAGATGCACGAGATGGTGGCTGGGTAGGACTTCAAATGCAAAAGGCTCTTTCTTGGTGGGAGAAGCAGTTGCTTACAGGAATAGCAATTGCTCGGATGGGCAGGGAATTTCAGGCTGTTTTATTCTCTGAAGCTGCAATACAAAAATACTGCAGAAGTGGCTGTTCTTGCTGCACGTTCAGTCTGGGACTGCAGGGACAGTCTGTAGGCACCTCTTCTGGGGAGGTTTCCTTCCTAGTTTGAGCAGCTTCTGTCTGCATGTAACCAGACTTCTTTTCCAGCTTGCCTGTGGAATTTCTAGTCTGCACACACAGAGCTTTCATTTGGAGCTAAAACTTGCTGTAAAAATAATCTCACCATCTGTGCCCAAAACGATGAGTTAGTGGTTCTAGCAGCTCTAACTTGCTTTGAGTTTGAAATACTGATAAAATCAGTGGTTTCTAAGTGGCACATCAGGGCTCTGTGTGTGTGCAGCCACCAGTAGTGATCTCCAGAGCAGAGCCTAAAAGACTGTTCTAAAAACCTCAGAACTCTCCAGTACTGTTTGCAGGAAGGATATACAGGTTTATGTGTTGAAGAAGACAAACACATCACCTTGTGTGTTGCTAGAGATTGTGTGAAGTTCAGATATCTTCATCCCTTGCTTCCTGCAAGACAGGAAAGCAAAACCAAAAAAGCCTAAACCACCTAAAACAGTCAGTGATAACTAACAAAACCTACAGAGAAAATAAACCTGTTTTCCTGATGATAAGGATTATATAGTAACAGCAAAATTACACTCACTTTTTAAGCCACTTAAAAATCACCTTGGGTTCATCCTGTGCCACACTGCATGACAAGTGTGGAAGTACCTGCAGGCTCACCTGCTTTGCAGCAAACCCTCAGCTGCAAAACTCCAGTTTTGAGGCCGTCACCTCTTGGTTTTTATGGTCTCTCTGCTTCAGTTTTCTGGTGTCAAGGATACGTTTTGTCTCACAGGGAGCACTTTTGGGTCAGTCTCAATTGCTGTAGCCTTCATGGCTGTGTTTGTGGGGTGAGCTGGCAGCAGTACAGCTCCACTCTCCTTCCAGGAGCCAAAGCCCTGAAGGTGCCTTCAAGCCTGAAGGTTTGTAATGTGTGCCCAGAGTGTTCCCCTTCCCACCAGGGTCTGAAGGAGCTGATTTCCCAAGGCTGCTGAGAGCAGCAGCATCTCTCCAGGGCCTTTGGGCTGAGGAGCATCTCGGTAGTAATGTTATTTTTTGCAACCCCACAAAACCTTCTTAATTTTCCCGGCTCCTGGTGTTAGCTCCGTGAAACTGTAGCAAGTTCAGCCTGATATCCACCTCTGGCTGCGTTTCTCCTTAACTTCCTGCCACCTACCAGCTTTTCTACCCCCAAGAAGAAGAAGCGTGATGACGGGATGCGGGAGCACGTGACGGGCTGTGCACGAAGCGAAGGCTATTACAAAATTGATAAGAAGGACAAACTCAAATACCTCAACAATAGCCGAGCTTTTGCAGAGGAGCCTCCAGCTGACACACAGGTGAGGAATTGTCCTCCATGTCCTCCCCGAGCGCCAGGTGTGAATGGGATTTGGTTTTACACTGTCACACATGGTAGGTGCTTCCTGCCTTTTGGCAAGGAGGAGGGGAAGCTGTTGTGTCTCGATGGTCCTGGGGCTGTGTGGGAAGTGTTAATGTTTGATGTCAGGTGTTCTGTGGTGATGTGTTGTAGCACAAGGCGCTGCTCCCAGGGAGCCTGCAGGGTGTTGGGTCAGCTTTGATCACCCATTTGTCCTCTCAGGGTATGAGCATCCCTGCCCAACCTCATGCTTCCACCCGGGCTGGTTCCGAGAGGCGATCAGAGCAACGCAGGCTCCTCTCCTCCTTCACTGGTAGCTGCGACAGTGACCTGCTCAAGTTCAACCAGCTCAAGGTAGACAACCCCCTGCTGCAGATTTTGTACCCACAGACATCCTTTCCCTGTCTGTGCTGTGGCTAATTCAGGGTTTGGGTTTTGGGGTGTTCTCTTCATGCAGTTCCGGAAGAAAAAACTAAAATTCTGCAAGAGCCACATTCACGACTGGGGCCTTTTTGCTATGGAGCCCATTGCAGCTGATGAGATGGTGATCGAATACGTGGGTCAGAACATCAGGCAGGTAAGCTGTGGGTGAAATCTGAGCAAAAACCAGCCCTGGAAGAAGTCCTTGAGTATGACAGCGAGGGTTGGAGTCCTGGGTTGGAGGCATCAGCTGCCTGGGCTGGGCAGAGGTTGGCATATGGTTTGGAGGTATGAGGCTGGGATTTTCAACAGACCATGGAAACTGAGCACTCAGGAGAATCCTCTTTAAAAGCCCATCCTGAACTTCTGTGTTCCAGTTATGTCTGTGTTCTCTTGGGGTGATGGGGATCGTGTAATGTCCCGTAGCCTGGCACAAGCAGAGCTCAGGGGAGCCTCGTGTAGGTGGCTGCTCACGGGTCAGTTGTGCAGCGTGGCCTGAGCCTGCCTGGGCTTTCTGCAGGTCATTGCTGACATGCGTGAGAAGCGATACGAGGATGAGGGCATTGGCAGCAGTTACATGTTCAGAGTCGACCACGACACCATCATCGATGCCACCAAATGCGGGAACTTCGCCAGGTTTATCAATCACAGCTGCAATGTGAGTATCGTGTCCTCGCCTCTCATTGTTCCCTGGCACGCTGATAAACCCGGGGAGGCCCTGCCAGCCTTGATCGGGGTGCTCAGAAGTGGCAGGGGGTCGCAGGGTTGTGATTAAAGGTTAATGAGCTGCAGCAGATCAGAGCAGGGTCTAAAGTAAAGAGTTTGGAGAGACCTGAGAAATGAAACATGCAGGGAGAGTGAGCGCACTCAAGAGCCCTCCTGACTGTCTTGGGAGACCCTGATGGAGACTGAGCAAGCAAATCTAACAAATATTTGCTTAAAACATACCAAATTTCAGCTGTGGGAACAGTCTCCTTCTAGTGTCCACATGGGAAAATATTCCCTGCTGTTTCCCCCTCTGCTCCGTGCTGCAGTCTGCACTCAGACTTGCCTGCCTGGCCCAATTCTTAAGCATTGAGCTGCTCTTAACCTGTGACAAATTTGATGGAGCATCATCCAGGCTCTTTTGCTCCGCAAATGACCAGAACGTGGATATTTTGGAGCAGCACAAGGAGGGCTGCTCTGTTTTCTGGCTTCATGCCTCCCTCCCTAAGCTTGCCCTGGGTCCAGGCTCTGGAATCGTGGCCGGGGCTGTCTCGGGAAAGGACTGCCCTGTTTTATTTTATCTTGGAATGATTGTGTGGAGGCTGGGAACTCCATGGCCCTCGGGAGCCTACATCATCACCTGTTCTGTCACCCTTGCAGCCAAATTGTTATGCTAAAGTGATCACGGTGGAGTCTCAAAAGAAGATCGTTATCTACTCCAAGCAGCACATCAATGTGAACGAGGAGATTACCTACGACTACAAGTTTCCAATTGAGGATGTAAAAATCCCGTGTCTCTGTGGCTCTGAGAACTGCAGGGGAACCCTGAACTGAACTCAAGGTTTCTCGTCACACTTGCACCTTCGGCCATGTCAAAACTGTGGTAACCAGGTGTGGTTGCACTTTGCCAAAAAAAAGAGGGAAAAAAAAACCAGAAAAAAGGAAGAAAAAAAATTTAAAAGCAAAAAAAAAATACTTACAAAAAAAAAAGAGAGGAAAAAGAGAAGAAAACCAAGCAAGTTTCGCACTTCTGCCAGGATCACGAGTGAAAGCAAAAAGCGCACACGCTTACGAGGACTGTTCATGTTTCAGGTGCTCTTTCCTTTTCAGATCCAACACGCACACAAAAAGGTGGCTACCTTTTGTGGCATGGTCTATCCAAACACTAGCTTCTCTGTTCAGTCCCTGCAGTAATGCTCCGTAATGGGATAATGGTACCTTTTTTTTTTATTATTATTTGTTCTTGTAAACCTTCATCTTTTCATAAATGCTGCTACCTTTTTCTCATCAGTTTTCGTTGGTTGAAAAAGACATTCAACGTTTAAATGTGAAGCAGAGACTGAAAATGCCATATAGGGTTTGTTGGGAGCTTGATTGGCTGAAATTGCACAGATTTCTCAGAGTAAGCTGTAAATAAATGTAAGGTTGATGTTACAGAGCAAGCCAGAGGCTTGAGAGTGTGTGAATGAGTGTGTGCGTGTGCTTGGGGGTGTGTGTGTGGAGATGTGTCCACAGTGAGACGAGAGCTGAACTGTCCTGCCTTTTCCTTAGGGATGAGCCTGAACAAGTCCCCTCAGCCAGACCCCCGGGGCGGAGTCAGGTCAGCCAGACCTCAGCTCCCCTCTCATTTTCTATGCCATGCTGGTCCATGGGGGATCAAAACCTCTGCACCTGAGAAACCCTTGGATACTGCAGTCACTAGGAAGAAGTGGAGTCAGCTGTGCAGCTGTAGCATCGTGTGGCCTTTGGGGATGCCCATTCCTTGGAGATGGGTTTGTCTTGCTTGCAGAAGAGGCTGACATTAAGTGGACAGCTCAGCCCTTGTTTACACTGTTGAAATCCTGCCCTGCTTGCAAGCAAAGACTGTGGCCCACGTTTGTAGCAGGATTTTCTTCCTGAGGATGGGAAACAGGCTGATGTGACTTGTATTCATTTTTTCTCACTTTCATCTGCATTTCCCTGCCCTTCCAGTGTTTTAAGTGGAGTATTTGCTCTGTCCTTGGATGTGGGAGATGCCCCCTGTGACAGGAGCAAGCTGTGCCCTGCTGCTCTCCTCCCTCTGTTACTCAGTAACTTGGCCTGGGGTGGTCCCATCCCTCCAGAGAATCATGGTAGAAGTGTCCCCGAGAGCAATCCTGTCCCCCCATCTATAGCATGGAAATGAATGCTTCTCTAAATTTGGAAGGCATGTTTTAAAATGATTTCTCAATACATTTTGTCCTTGTAGATGTGCTGATGTGAAGGTTGCAGTTCTTCGAGTGGTTCCATTTAAAAATGGGACAAAACACCAAAAAAATAGTTCTTTGGATGAGATCTGGAAATGTTGTGCCACCGTTCAGGTATAGACAGGATCAGTTTTTCAATTTGAATTGAATTTCTCCTGCTTTAAAAGTAGAGATTAGTTGTACTAAACCCTTTTTAATTGGCTTGTAAGGGGAAGTTGCAATGTCCGTATGAAATGGGAAGATTATCTGCATAACTAAACACCTTCCCCCCACAGAACAAATTGCACAGCTGTATTCTTGTAGCCTTTCCAAACCTCCATGAGCAGAGGTGACAACCTTGCAGAAGGGGTTCCTGGAAGTTTTTTCAGCTGTTCCATGGAATTGCCAGGCCTGCACTGTGGCGTGGAGCTTGTGATGTAGGTTAGACCTCTGCCTCTGAGTTTCTTCTTCAGACAAAAGGCCTGAGAGAGCAGAACACACAGACTGCTACGAGCTGCCTTAACACCGCCTGTGTTTCTGTCTGAGGGCGAGCAAATCGTCTGAGATTGGACAGTCCATGGTCCATCTCTGCTTTTGTTTTGGTTCAGTTTTGTTGTTTCCCCTCTTCTTCATAAATCTCTCCAGCAAATGGGTGTTGGTGACCCAGAACCTAAAATTGTGAGAAGCACAAGTTTCTGTCACTGAATGTTGGTTGGAACTGCAGTGATGGCATTTGGGAGTTAAACCAGCTGCTCGGTTTAGTTGTTATTTTTCTGAATGAGATTCAATGTGTTGACGCTCCAGCTGGCATCTCCACGGCTTGGCCTTTGACTTTCAAAGCTTTGGAAATGCACGGAAGTTTCCTGTGTGTCAGAACTGAAGCTCCTGTCCTTGGCCTTGTCCCTCTCTGCTCCAGTGCATTAACAGTGGATTCGTGGGGGTGAGGACACCCCAAATAGCCCAGCCCTGAGAACCTGCTGGCAGTTCTGTGTCTCCCAGCATATCTGTGTGCTCTGGATGGGATCAGCCCCTGCAGTTTGCCTTAATCCTTGGGGAGGAAGGTCACTGTCACCTTCAGGTCCTTCACCATGTGTTTTTAGGAGCACTAAAGGGATGTGGGTGCCAAACACCATGAGCACCTAAATCACTTGGGTACTTCTGAAACTGCCTGTAATCCATCCCCTTTTTGGATCCCAGACAAATAATGTGAGTTTTTAGAAGAGCTGAGGTCCCAGTAGTTCCCCAGGAAGAAACAGAGCTGTTGAAGCCACAGCACTTCTGAAGAATCATGTTAGTCTGGTCTCAAAGCCAAACCTGAGGCTTCTCTTTTTTTCCCCATAAATCTTGGCTTGCAGAGTCCTACCTGGGAGATATTTTGTCTTGGACTGGGAAGCTGCGTGACCCCCAAACAAATCATTTTATGGTGAGGACTCCCAAGTCTGGTGCAGTGATTTCCGTGGGTGCCCTGTCCCTGCCAGCCAGCGGGGTCTCGCTGGGCCAGGGGAGCCCTGCAGCCACAGATGTGGTTTGGAGCTGCCTCTAATCCTCTGCCTTGTGCTTGGCAAGGGATGGGATGAGAGGAAGGCAGGAGCTGTGTGCTTCACATTCAGCACAGGCTCCCTGGCACCCCATGGAAACAGTGACAGGGATAAAGAGGAACCTCACCAGCACGTGCTGCTTACAGGGACTGCAGTGCTTTTGTCCACTGAAAAGCCCTTCCCTGAATTTATTCCCACTTCAATTGGATCCTAAGACAAAAAAAAGAGAGAGACATTGACTGTGCTCCCGGCAAAATTCCATCTCGCTGGGAGGAGTGACCCAAGAGAGCAGAGCAAAATGATGGAGATAGAATTGAAGCCTTTGGTCTGCAGCTGTGTGAGGTCAGGGTGCAGGAGCCTCCGTGCTGGCATCCACAGGATCCGTGTGGTTCACACCTCTCTGCAGTCCCAGGCTGGTCCCAAAGTGGTCTGTGAGCCTCGAGGGTCCAGGAGGGGATGGGGGCTCATCCTGCACTTATTTATATTGTATAGAGCAGCTTATTTCTACAAGGAAAGAAAAAACAACCATCATTTTTAAACTCCGACAAATACAGTAGTTTCAGTTCCGGTTTTTGTGACCTTTTTCAGGGATCATTTCAGTGCATTTCTGTACAAAATAAAAATTTAAGGAAAAAAAGGATTTTGAAGTATAAAAAAATGCATCTTCTGTACATAGGCGAACTCAAGAATCTTCTCTTCAAACACTGTTTCTTGTAGAAACATGTTGAAATTTTTTTGCTGATTTCTTTGTACTTCAAGAGCATGTAAATAGTTTATTAAAAGTGACTATTGTAATTTGGAGTTCTTTTTAAACAGATTCCAGCTCTAAATCATGTCAAGATGGGGAGGAAAAAGGACTGAGTATAGCAAAGGAGCTGGTGGCATTTACAGCTTGTGTCAAGCTTTGTATAATGTAAATTCTGTATAAATGCGGGGTTTTTTTGTCAAATAAATAGATGAAATTAGAAGCATTAAGAAACTGAAGACAAAAAATTGCCAAGTCAAGGCTTCTTCTTTCCCCCCCTCCCTCAGTCTGAAACCTAATGTGCAAAATCTATTTATTTCAAGCGAGGAAATGTGTACAGTCTAATAGACACCCTAAAATGTATTTAAGCGAATTTGCAACTGGATTTTTTCAGTTTAATATTTGTTTTGTTTTTATGAGTTTCCTCCTTAATTGCCACTATAGGATTTGCCCAAGTAAAAAGAAACACATCAAGAAGGACACTCTAAAACAATGGGGCAGTTTTGAAGCAAAGTGGAAGAATCTCCCAATTCTTGCAGTTTTCTGGTTGTTTTAATTCCCATCATGGAAATCAAGGGCCTCCTTTAAAAGTAGGCAGGTCAAATGGTTTGCAATAAATTTAAAAAAAAAATCTTTTTTTTTTTTTTCCCAAGTTCCATTAAAAAAAACAACTCTGCTTTGAAGATTTAGGATTTCTGCTTTTTCTTTCGTTAAGCAAATTTATAAATTTAGGGATGTTTTGTGCATATAGAATCTGTCACCAGTATGTATCTTGTTTTGAAGAAAGTGTTTTTGTTGTGGATGTGTCATGCTGTATATATTTGTTCATATTTTTGTGAATTGAATACTATGTACCATTGTATTATAGTAACTTTTATAAAGCAAACCATAAATATACTGACTTTTCTTACAGAAAAATTATGTTGTGCTTAATATATTACCAGGGCAGCTTTTTGCTCTTAGACCTGTGCTGGGAGCTGTGAGAGCTCAAGGAGGCAGATACAGAACAAGAACAGTATGAAGAACTGTTTTTTCAGCAAAGTTTACTGAAAATATTAATTCTGGTGAGCGGGAAATGAATTTAAGCAACATTATATTGCATGAAAGAAAGATGGGAGTGATTCGAGTCTATACACTTTAAGAAATGTCTCAGTATTAAAAATCTTGACAACCCTGAAGAGCTGAAGCTGAGCCCTCCTGGCAGTGAACCAGGAGTCCCAAACATGTCCAGCCTCAGCAGGTGAGGGGTCCCAGCTCCTCCAGCCTCTGCCCTGGATTGCTCAGAGTTCATCTCCTTTATTTATTTATTTATTTTTAACTTTATGGAGGCAAAAGCCCTTCACCACCAGGCGAGGTGTCAGTGATGTGTGAGGCTGTTGTGGCCAGAGGCTCTTTGGTTTCTTTCTTTTTAACTCAGTTTATTCAAATTGCCAGGAGTTGGACTTGGATGATCCTTGTGGGTCCCTTCCAGCTCAGGATATTCTGTGATTCTGTGAAATCTGGATTAATTCTGCTCCCTGAGATCCAGAGAAGGAGAGAGCTGGGCCCATGTGCCCCCCTCAATGGGGGGCTGCTGCTGGGGGGCTGTGGGGGGTCAGGGTGGCCTCTCTGAGCTTTTACTTAAAAAGAAATACCTGGAGCAGGGACCAGTGATGCTGATGGAGGAGGAGGTGGAAGAAACAGGACAGAGGCTGTAGGTGACTTCCCAGCTGAGCCCCTGGATTGCACAGGTGAGCACAGGACAGGGCTGCAGGACAGGCACACCTCGGGGCTCAGCCTGCAGGGGCAGGGAAGGCGCTGGGGGAAGGACTCGTGTCCGAGGAGCCCATCCTGAGCTCGGCAGGGGCTTGGGCTGCTCAGGGTCTGAGAGCTCCCGTGCTGGGAAACTGGGAACAGGGGGGCTTTGGAGGGGGCTGTGCAACACTGGGGAGACCCCAGGGTGGCCTTCAGCAGCTGGGCCGAGGGTTGTGGATGGGGGAGTGCTGGATCTGCAGCCCCAGGGAACACAGGGACTGCCCAGGCACTCAGGCCGTGTCAGAAAAGGGATTTATGGTGCTGGGGAGGAATTCCCCGTGCAAAGGACAGTGACAACACCAGAGCAATTCCCAGAGGGGACTTTGCACATGCAGCCAGGATCTGAGCCAAGGAATCGCTGCCAATGCCAGCAATTACTGCTTGAAACATGGGAGAAACCCCGACCCATCGTTAATGCAGGAATTTACAGGTATTAGAGCATGACTGTGTTGCCTTGGGACGGCTGAAATATGTAAATACAATTAATTCTCATCCCAGAGTGTTGGAGCTACCCTAAAACCGTGTTTATTCTCAGCAAATTCAAATTCAAGATTGCTTTTAGACTCAATTAAACCAAAATCTTACAAAAGGAGATGCGCAGAGAGGCAAACGCCTCCGTGCTTTCACAGTTTCCCGTGTAGCTAAAATTAAAACTTTGGACAGACTAAATTTGAGCACTCCCAGCTGTTTCTTCTGTCTTCCTCTGTAGCTGCGTGTCTTTGGCACATGCCTTAAATCTGCCCTTTGTTAAGAATTCCGTGGTTTGGATCAGATTAAGCTGCTTTTTGAGAGTGTGTTTGCTATTTCCCACACCCCATCTCCCAGGAAGTCACCGGAGGGCAGCGCTGGGGCTGGGCTGGGAGAGGTGTTGGGTCCTTTTACATTGTCCAACTCGGCAGTGGCTTCCCTGGGTTTGTGGCACTCAAGTCTGGGCTATTTACCAAAACATCGGGTGTTTCCCAGTTCATTTGGGAATCAGCTCCTGAGGGGCGAGGGCGGCGCCTCCTGCCATCCTCTACATGCGCTTGGTCTCCCCGCTGGGCTCCAGGACAGTCAGGTTTCCTCTGGCATCCTGATCCATTTCTATGGCTTCAAACAGAGACTTGAAGTTCCCGGCGCCGAAGCCCTGCGGGGACGGCAACGTTACAGACCGGGGGCTTGAGGGCTCACGGCCAGGATCAGCGGGAGACCCTCAAACCAACCTGGTGGTTGTGCCTCTGGATCACCTCCAGAAAGACTGTGGGTCTGTCTTGAACTGGTTTGGTGAAGATCTGGAGCAAGTAGCCTTTTTCATCAAAATCCACCAGGATTTTCAGTTCCTGGAGAAAAGAAGTGAGGCGACAGCTCGAAGACCCACAGAGGAGCAAGTGGGACTCTCTGTGTCACATCCCTGCAAAGCACTTTGGGGAGCTGGTCCAGCCCCGGGCAGGCCTTTTCCCTCTCTGACTCACCTCCAGCTTGTCAATGTTCTCCTTCACTTTGATTTTGGCAGTTTTGAGCCTCTCCCGCAGCACCTGGTAGTAGTTGGAGGGCACATCCATGAACTGCATGCCCCGCTGCTTCAGGTTGGTGATCTGCAAGGCAGGGGAGACCCAGCGGGGCTCAGTTTGGGAGTGGTTTGTGCCAGGAGCATTTCCTGGGGTGGGCAGCGTCGGGACACAGATGCTCTCCCATGGCCTCGGCCAACCTCAAGCATGGGAACCTGGCTCATCATTTCACTTTGGCACCAGGAATGGGCAGGCCCAAGATGCCCTCCCCAGGCACTGCAGAGAGCTGTGCAAGGATGATTCCTCCTGCTCCAACCTACTGATACCTCTGGAGGCCCTTTGGTCCAGACAGGAGCCCAAACCTGGGTGCTCAGCAGCAGCTGGGCTCAACCCAGACCTGCCCCTGCCCCAGTTGAAGGTGGGTGGATGGCCTGTGAGGCTCAGCCCGGCAGCCTGGTCTGCTGAGTCCCACCAGGAACCCTGCAAGGACAGAGGTGCCACCAAGAGCCCCGCAGACTCCAATTGCTTTAAGCTGGAGAGACAGGCAGCTCACGGGTGCAGGCAGGTCCCTTTCAGTGACTCCCTGGGCAGTTAATCCTGGTTGTAAAACAACCATGGCACAAAGCCCGTTCACCCTGTGTCCTTGCACCCTGACAGGGTCATGGTCCACCACTGTCCTCTGACAAGCACCGTGCCCAGAGCCAGGGCAGGGGGTTCCCAGGGCAGGGGGGTCCCAGGGCTGCACTCACGGCTGAGATGATGTCTGAGGTGTTCAGTGCGATGTGCTGGACTCCGGCCCCTCCGTAGTAATCAATATATTCCTACAGGGAAAAGATGGCACCATTGTAGTGACAGCATAGCTACATCGAAGGGATGGGTGTGGGTTTAAAAATATGCAGGCAAGATCAGCCCAGGGGCACCATGGAATGACAAAGACACTGTTGATGAGATCGGGGTAAACTGGCTCTGCCCAGCGGCTCCCCCAGGGTTTGGCAGACCCAAGCAGAGCCAGGATTGCTTTCTAGCAGCCACCTTAGCACAGCAGTTCTGCTCTGGCTCCAAATCACTGACCCTTGGTCCCTTTTCCTTCACCAAAGCCACCCTGAAAGTGGAGGCAGCCAGATGGATCAACCACCAGCACCCACTCACCTGAATCTGGGATTTCTTCTTGCCAGGTGCTGGCTCGTTGATGGGCATCTTAATGGTCTCCTCGTAGTTGGTGACCACGATGGAGCGCAGGGCACTGAACTCGGTGTGCAGCTGCTTGTCATCCACTGACCAGAAGCGGTGGAAGAGCAGGTTCTTCTGGTACCTGCCCAGGCCACAAAGGGCTCAATCAACCCCTCGCTTCCTCCCTGCACTAATGAAGCTCTGCTCTGGCTGAATTAGCCCTAGCCACCCCTGTCAGAAGTGTTCAGATCAGCAGAGCTGTGCTGCTGCTCCATCCCACCCCCCACCAGCTCTCCCCACTCTTACCAGTCTGCCACTGGGACCATCTGGAGGTCGGGCTGGTTCCCCACGACATGATCGACAAAGCTGAGCTTGGCGCTTGGTCTGTGGGAGGAAGCCAAGGAGGGTCTCAGCCACGCTCAGGGGCACCAGGACAAGGCAGTGGGGACCTGTGCAGCTCCTCAGTGGGATATCCCACCAGGACACGATGGCAAAGAGCCAGGCAGGACCCTCTGGAAAGCACTCACAGCTTGGGCAGCACAGGGTCCTTGAAGAGGGGCGGGTGGTAGCCAGGGAGGAACAGGCCTTTGTAGTTGGGCTTTTCTATCAAGGTGTGGGTGGTGTCACCATACTGTGAGGGGGGAAAGTGGTTGTGTGGTGGCTTTGTCTATGTGGGGCCGCCCAGGTGCAGCCAGCTCCACGGCCCCGCCCTGTCCTGCCACTCACCGTCTGGATCACCGCGAACTTCACCTTCCCAAACTTGTCCTGCTCCACCCACGGCTCCTTCACCACCACAGCTCCGCGCTCCTTGGCTTTCTGGGCAGAAGGAGAGAGACCTTGTCCTGCCACAGCTCCCCTGGGCTGGGGGGAGACATCCCCAGTCCCTCCCTGCCTCCCCTCACCGTTCTGCGGGGCTGTGTGGGAGGGGGTGGAGGGGCTGCCCACCTGCACGATGAAGTCGCAGTCCTCCACTTCGAAGGCGATGTCCTTCACGCCGTCACCGTGCTTCACCAGGTGCTCCCCCATCTCTGCCCAGAGCAGGAACAGCCACAAGCATGAGCAGAGCTGCCTTGCTCTGCCACGGCCACTTCCCACTGCATCCCCCCCCAGCGACACCTACCCTCATTCCCTGGGCTCAGAGCGGAAGAGAAAACAAACACGATCTGCCGAGGAAGAGGAGGAGAGGTGAGGACGGAACCACAGGTGACGATTTTCATGGCGGGTTTGTCAGCCCCCACAGGTCTGACACCACCTCACCTTTCCCTGCCCTGGCAGTGGCACCTCTGGCAGCGCCTCCCTTACCTTGTCCTGCTTGATGACGTGTGACACCACCTCCCTGCTGCCGGTCTCCAGCCCGCGGTACGCCAGCTCCTCGAACCCCAGCTTGTTGCAGTAGTAGGATGCAGCCTGTGGGCAGGAAAGAGTCCCTCTGGTTGAAGCTGCAGTGCTGGTGGCCCACAGCCCATGGAGAACAGCCACCATGGCAGGCGCAAGTCACACTTGCCCTGTGTGGGCATGCGGGCACAGGCAGCAGCTTCTCTGCCTTCTCCAGCAGCCCAGGGGGAACAACCAGAGGCAAGAAAGGGCCCAGATGGAGGAAAAAGCCCAAATTCATTGGGAAGTGCTGCCTCCAGAACTTTCTGCAAGGGCTGCCACTGAGCAGGAAACATTTCTGCATGTCCCCTGTTCCGCAAGGTTGGGTGAAAAGCAGCTCAGGTGTGAAGCTGAGGGGTTTTTAACTCGCCCAGCGTGAGGGATGGAGAACAGCTGCCACGAGGCCAGCAGCTCTGCGGGCTGGTGGCCACGGCTGAGCCCGGCCACGTGTGCTGGTTCACGTCCCACGTCCCTGCACGTGCCCCCAGCAGCCGCCCCTCGCCTTGCGCAAGGGCCACCAAGGCCATCGGCGCCAGGCCAGGGCCGGCTTTGGGACACCGGCACACCCCCGGCCGAGGGGCTGCCGGGACGAACCAACACCCCCCCGGCAGCCAATGCCCGGAGAGCCGGGCCTGTCCCGGCGTGGGAGGCGTCCCCTGGCGTGGCTGTCCCCTGGCGTGGCTGTCCCCTGGCACACGTGCCCGGCGGCCGCAGCCTCTCACCTGCTTGGCATTGCCGACCCAGAAGGTGATGGAGTGGAAATGGATGAAGCGGCCTCGCTGGGGCTAAAAGGAAGGCAAACAGGGCTGAAAGCTGCTGCTGCTGCCTTTCCTGCAGCACTGCTCGGCTCTGGAGCAGGGGGAAGCAGCGGCTGTGACCCTGAGAATGCACCCCCAGCAAATGCATCTGAATTAACTGGGTGGAACAGCCCCCAAATGGTGATTTTCCAGAATACTTTACAGTCAAGTCCCACACGGTCCTGCACTGCAGGTTGGAAGGTACAAAGTCCTGCTTTGCCTGTGCCCACAGCGGTCCCAGTTCTCCCAGTGCTCCCCACAAGTGGCTGTCCCAGCGAGCTGCCCACCCGCAAACCTCGCTGTGTTAAAGATTAATTCTCCCACGGAAGCTCTTACACAACCACCAGCAGCAGGACAGATCCCCCTTCGCTCCATTCCCCACCACTGCCCAGCCTGGCACAGGGCACCCGGCACTTGAAATATTTTAAAGGTGGAAAAGGTGGCCAAAAAATGCAGCATTTGGAAATAAATGTTGCATGGAATGAGGATTCTGCTTAAGGATTGCTTTGACTGGGAAATAGCCATCGTCTCCTGTTGTCACTCTCCTCCCAAACCAGAAATCTGAATTATTAATACTAATTTACAACGAGGAGCTTGTGTGGCCCAGCCAGAGCAGTTTTACTTCTGATTTCAACAGGTAATCAAGGAACGGATATAATCTGCACTAACATGACCGATGTTTCACGGCAGCCAGAGGGGCAGGACCGGGACACGGCTCTTACCTTTTCTCCCTTGTCTGTGTAAGACGTCTGAAAGAGAAAAGAGAGACATTAGCGGGTCAGGCAGGTACGGCAGCCCCCAGGGAGCCGAATCCAAAGGTCAGGCTGTGAGGAGCAGCTCTGCTGTGCCACTTCCAGCACAGTCACTGCAGAATCCAAATTCAAGCACAGCTTAACTCCCCCAGGGCGTCCCGTGCCATGGAACACCGAACGTTCGGATTAATTCCCTTCTGCCACCCCTCACCATTTTTGTGACCTGGCGATGTGACAGCAGCAAAGAGTGCGCAAGAACGGGAGGGCGTTTGATATAACGGCGGGACCGGGAGGCTCCTCCTCGGCCCCACCTTCTCCCCCCACCAACCCAGGCACGTGTTTGGTTTGGGCTGGGAACTGCCCAAACCGGGGGTGTCACTGGGGCCGTGCCACAGGGTCCACGCCGCCCTGGCGGTGGCACTTGAGGGGTGAAACGTGGAGGGTGCGGAGGGCGGGTGTGCAGGGGGCGGGTGTGCAAGGGGGCGGGTGTGCAGAGGGTGGGTGTGCAGAGGGTGGGTGTGCAGGGGGTGGGTGTGCAGCACGAGAGGCTCTGCGGAGGGCTGGGACCCTCCTGACCCCACAGCCAAACCCCTGCCCCGTGTGTGCCGGGGTCGCAGGGGGGTGACGCCACTTGGGCAGCACATCCCCCGGCCCGCCCGCCGCCCCTGGGGACATTCACCCCTCCCAGGGGACATGTCGTCCTGGGCAGCGCTGAGCCACAACAGCCTGCAGAGTCCAGCCGGGTGTGTGGTGGTGCCTGGGCACGGGGCCACGCGGTGCCACCTTCAGCCCCGGTGAGCCCAGCGCTGCAGCGACCCCAAAATGTGGGAGCAGCTGGAGGAGGGGGCAGGAGGTGGCCCTGCCGGGGAGACACCAGTGCACAAACTTCTCATGGCTGGGAGTGGTGGGAAGTCGGAGCCACCAGTGGGGCCAGGGAGGATGAGCACAGAGGGCTTGGCTGGGTGCCAGTGGCACCGAGGACAGCGGTGAGGGTCTAATGGTGGGGCTGTCCCCTGCTGCCACACTCCCTGGGACACGGGTGCCATGCAGCACCTGGAACAGACTGGAGAGGGGCCAGCAGCAGGGACAGGGTCATAACATCGTACCACCACGGCTGTGTCAGCCAGTGATGGCGATACCGCTGTGCCACTACATGTCACCATCAAAGCTGTTTAACTCTCTGATGGTGACACCGCTGTGCCACCACATGTCACCATCACAGCCACCCCATGGCACCACCACAGCAGTGTGACCCAGTCA
>VZTF01000093.1:478319-501906 GCA_013397755.1 Cnemophilus loriae
CACGGTGACACCGCTGCGCCACCCCATGCCAGCGCCGCAGCAGTGTGAGGCAGTGGCACTGACGCAGCTGTGCCACCCCGTTACTGCCACCGCTGTGCCACCCCGTTATTGCCACCGCTGNATGGCGGAGCCCGGCGGGGGCCGTGCCGTCACCGTCAGCGACGTGCAGCAGCTGGTGCGGCGCAAGGACGAGATCGAGGCGCAGATCAAGGCCTGCTACGAGCTGCTGGAGGGGGTCAGTGCCCGGGCAGGGCAGGGCCGGGCCGGGCCGGGGGGCGCCGTGCAGGCCCGCGGGCCCGGCCCCCTCCCAACCGCCGCCTCTTCCCTCTCAGCAAAAGGGCGTCGGGATGCACGAGCCGCTGGTGGACGCCGAGGGCTTCCCCCGCGCAGACATCGACCTGTACCAAGTGCGCACCGCCCGGCACAACATCATCTGTGAGCGGGGAACGGGAACCGGGCGGGGGGGGCCCTTCCCGGGGCCGGGCCGCGCCCGCATCCCGCGGGATGAGCCAGCGAAACCGGGATGTGCGGGGGAAACCCGGCCTGTGCCCGGGGACAGACACCGCGCAGCAGCGGTGACAGCGCTTCATTCTCTCAAACCCCCATCTCGCTCGTTGTGATTCCTCAGGACCGGAGCCCAGGGCTGCGCTGAGCCTGTTTCCCAGTGGTTCTGCTCAGTGCTCGGAGCTGCCGCCTGGGCTGAGTCAGTAAAATGCCTTTGCCAACGTGTTGCTGCAGCGGCACTGAAATTCTGCCTCTGTTGTGGAGCCATTTGGGATCTGTGAAACACAGCAAAGCTTTTCTGTGCTGTTTGTAGAATAAAATTTGGGTAGGCAACAGCTTGGCATTTATTTCATCCCAGGCTTTCCCAGTGCCCTGACTTTCAGGATGGGTTTTTTTCTTCATACGTAACAGCAGGTGACTTGATGGAAAGAAGCCTTGAGCTGCTCACTGAGTTCTAAGGGATCGTGGGCCTCCCAGACCTGCTGCTTTTGCATGTTTACCAAAATTCGTGGGATGGTTTTCTCTGTGTCTGACTTTTGCTGATAAACATCTGCCGGGCTGGCACCGGGCCCCAGCACATAGAGCAGCAGAGGTTCTTGCTGAGATCAGAGACAGCCAGGGCACCGCTCTCCGTGGCTGCAGACGGGAGCAGGTGCTGAGAGCCCTTTGGGGGAACCCTCTCCAGCTCCCTGTGTGCTCCTGGTGTCACCCACAGGTTTGCAGAACGATCACAAGGCCCTGATGAAGCAGGTGGAGGAAGCTCTGCACAAGCTGCACGCCCGGGAGAAGGAGAAACACGCCAAGGATGAGGCGGAGGCCTTGGCTGAGGCCATGAGCCAGAACCAGAGCCTGCCCCAGGCCTTTGCCAAAGTGAACGCCGTGACCCCAGGCTCTCCCGCCAGTGTCTCGGTACGTCGGGCACAGCTCATGGGGAAGGCTTGGTCTGGAGCCAGATAGCTCATAGCTCCCTCTGCCTCTTGTTAATAAGTGGGAATAAGCTAGGAGGTTGATCAGGGTGTCACCCCTTCTCTTTTGTCACGCTGGGATGTCCTGTGAAGGGGCTGGTCACTGTACAGGGGTTAAATTGGTGTTCTCTGAGCTGTATCCTGGCACCACACAGCTCCTCCCATGCCTCACTGACCATTCCAGCCTCAGGATTTCTCTTCCCATGAAACAGAACAGAGGAATAAGCACTTTCCTCTCCCTATGGCCAGGGAGAGGCTGTACTGATGTTCACTTGCCTGAGTGTGAGAAGTGTCCTAGCACATCTCTCCCTGTGCCTGGGTGAAGAGTGATGCTCCTGTGTTATTACCTGTGATATTACCTATCTTTGGTGAATGCAGATGCTCATCTCTTCTGTCTCTGTCCAGGGACTTCAAGTTGATGACGAGATTGTGGAGTTTGGATCTGTCAATGTAAACAACTTCCAGAACCTGCAGAACATCGCCACGGTGGTGCAGCACAGCGAGGGGGTGAGCTCATTTCTGCTGTGACTGCATTCTCCTGCCTGTCTCTGTTAGCCACGGCTTTTTCTATGGACCTTGGATCTCTGGAATCATCATTTCCGTGTCAGAAACAGTGTCAGATTCAGTCTGTGCTGTTGTAGCCTTGTTCTCTCACAGCACTGAGCCATTTGCTCATGAATGGAAGAACTGAGAGGTGTGTGCTCTTTGCTGTGAGCACCACGTTTGTTCTCCCCAGGGACTCCCTGCAGCAGCAGCATTGCTGTGCCACCCTCGTGGACTGGCCAGAGAAGCTGCCACAGCCATTAAGTGCTTGGTGGTGGAAGTGAGGGATCTCCTGGAGATGACTTCACACAAAACACTCCCTTCTTTCAGCTATAGCCACCAGAGTGGGAATGGGCACTGCTGCAGAACAGCTCCTTGGGCTTAATGTTCTTCTGGTGCTTCAGCAAAAGAATGAAGAGAGCTGACTTGGTGATGGAGAAGTGAAATGTTTTGGTTAATTTTTTAGTTTTTCCTCTCTTTCAGAGACCCCTGAGCGTGACCGTGATCCGCGGTGGCAGAAGGGTGCACGTGGGGCTGACTCCGAAGCGCTGGGCAGGGAAGGGCCTCCTGGGGTGAGCTGCTGTTTCACTTGCTGGAAGGGAAGAGGCTTTCACCAGCTCAGGGCACGTTTCCTGAGCAGGGCCAGGCCTGGGCTGTGTCACTGCCCACTGTGACAGACCTCACGGGTGGGCATCAGGGAGCTGGAGGCTGCTGGTTCTACACAGGGATACAGGGAGTTGAATTCCATCAAACATGAGCAGAGGGAGAAAGGTCTCAGGGGCTGGTTTGTCTGGTAGAGGAAACCAGTGGAGGAGGGTTGTGGTGGGTCTGATCCATCCCATGTCAGATCTTCTGTGCCTGATTGAGAAAGGAAATTTAGTATTTCCTTCTACCCTCTTGTTTTTCAGCTGCAATATCATTCCTTTACAAAGATGACCATGGCTTGGAGAACAATAAAGCTGAAGCTTGTGCCTGCTTTCTGGACTCTGATCTGGTTTGCAAACTTCCCTACATGATGTTGCTGTGACCTCTGGTGCCTGAAGGGTTCTGGCAGAGCAGGGCCTGCCTGCAGCTCAGAATTGCACTGGTTGTGAGGAGGAACCTGCAGAGCTGCAAGATGTGGCTTCTCATCTCTTCCACCTTGTATCGATTTAGAATAAGGCTCTAGAGAGACCCCAACCTCACTTGATACATGCTCCAAAGAGCTTGAAATGCTCTTACTTGGTGATAACAGAACATTCCTTTTTTCTCCTCTTTAAAACCCCTCACTGAATATCATGTAACACATGCTAAAAAGTCCTAGAGCACTTTCTGATGCCTGTCATAGTAGATGACAGGCAAGAGATACGCAAGTTTGCTACTTCATCTTCCCCACATTGCCACAACTTGTAAAGTCACTGAAAGGATTTTTGGCATTTTAACACAATGAGGTAAGGAATAGGGGCTATAATTCTACTTTTGGAACTTCTAGTAGTTCATGTAGTCATGCTAAAAGTAGTCCTGATCTGGCTTCTCTCTCTTTTTTATTTTAATTTTTTTCAGAATTTGTTTATTTGCAGGAGTTGATTTTGGGGTGTTTTCCTGGTTCCAGCCGGGACAGGGTTTATATTTTTGTGCCTCCCATTCTCCTCTCCATCCTGCTGCAGGAGCAGAGGGGAGAGTGGTGAGTGGCACATGGTCTGGGGTGTTTTCAGTGGGAACAGTAAATTGGGGAATACCATTTCTAAACCATGGCAGGTGCATAAGCTGTTTGAGGGGATTCCGGGAATGACTGGTTTGTTTGAAGCTTATTTCCAGTTGAACTTCAAAATAATCTGCCAAAACAATAAAACTGAGTATTGCCTCTCTCTGTTCTCGTAGAAGTCATTATTTGGGGCAGCCTCTCCGGGTCAGGTAGATAATGGGAGCTGATAACAAATCTTTCCCTGCAGGGTGTGAGGCTCTTTCTGGGCAGAAGGAAAAACAAATTAAGTTTAGAAATTGTTATTATTTGAGCTTAACAGCAAGCCTGAGGTCAACAGCTGGGAGCGTTTGGAGCTGATTATTTGCAGGGGTGAAGTGAGAGTTTGGAGTGAGCTCTGGGAGTGGGTTTCCTGTGCAAGTGCTGTCCTGGCAGAGAGCTGGGGATTGTGGGGGACTGGCAGGGGTTGGGGGGATGATTTTTCTGGCTTTGACTCTGCTTGTCCTGCTCAGGGAAGCCACTGGAGCAGAGCTGCCTACGACTCCTTAAGGGGGGCATCGGGTAAAGATCCCTCATCCCATTCCCCGGGCAGGGTTAGAGTTTGGTCGCAAATGGCTCCGGCGGTGCCAAGAGGGGCTTCGTCGCAGCCATGAGCGGGATTTAGGCTTGGGGAGGGTGAAAAGCTGAATGTTCCCTCCTCCGAGTCCCTGCGTTGGNCTCCCGGCGTTTCCCGGTGCAGCGGGTGAGGATGAGGAGGTTTCCCCCCCTCTCCCGGCGTTTCCCGGTGCAGCGGGTGAGGATGAGGAGGTTTCCCCGCTTCTCCCGGCGTTTCCCGGTGCAGCCGGTGGCGCAGCCGGTGCTGCCGGTCCGGCCGTTGCCTGGGAACGGCGGTCGCAAAGGCGAAGAGCCGCGGGGATCGCTGTGTCGGTGAGCGGGGGGGAGGGGGTCCCCGGGAGGGTCTCCGGGGGGGTCCCTCGGGACAGCAGGAGGCACCGAAGCGTGGAGGGGTCTCGGGAACGGCTCTGTGAGCTCGGTGAGACCCGTGCGACCGCGGCGGTTCCCCAGCGGCCGTTCCCGGGCTCCGGTCCCGCCTGCCGGGGCCTGGGGAGGGTTTTTCCCAGGGCCTCTTTCCCCTCCCGTGAAAGTTTCCCGTGCACAAGTTTTCGGTGTTGGCTCAAATCCAGACTCGTGAAGCCGGAGATGAACCCAGCTGCCGCCCAGGAGCAGCTCTGTGCTAACAGAGACTGTGACAAAACTCCATCCAAAGGGAAATTTCCGTGCCCGGCGCGGTGTGCGGGCAGACAAGGGAGGGAGCCTGCGCTCAGCTGCAATAACCGGAGCTGTACTGGGCTGGTTTGTGCTCAGTGTGGGAGTGTTACTGGAGCTGAGAAGGGGCTCCGGGTCCCATTTCCCAGCTTCACAGGTGCCCTTTCCTCCTGCTGTGCCCAGTTCCAGCTCGCTGCGCAGTCAAATCTGGGAGAGTGTGTAGGGCAGTATTTCAGAGCATCTCCACACCGCAGCTCCCTGGGAGGAGGACGAAGGTGTGGATGGATGGTCCGTGGGAAGTTACACTGGAGTAACTCACTGAGGGAAGAGCAGCAGTGAGCCAAAGATGTCCCAGGACAGACAGACGGCTCAGGAGATGGATGTGCAGCCTGAAGAGGTGAGGGCAGCGCCATGGAAAGTCCCGTTTGAGACAGGGTCTGGGGCAGATCCTAGTGGAAACAGAGCCCCCGGGATCCGAGACATGCTGGGGTTCATTCCCAGTAGCCACAGGGCAGTCCCCATCCAGACCAGCCCAGGAGCCAGCGTTCACCAAAACCTCTCTCCCTTTTCAAGGATCCCCTTGCTGCTGCCAGGGAGAAGGAAGGAGCACCAGAGGATACTGAAGAGTCACCGTTGTGTCCCCGGTCATCTCCTTTAGGTGTGGGGATCTCAGACACCCTGCCCAGCACCTGGGCTGGGAGCCAGGGCACCCTGGGGGAAGGCACTGCTGGGACATCATGCCCGGAGGGTGCTGGACCCCCTGAACCACCCCCAGCACTGTCTGAGTCCCAGTGAGCCATCTCCAGCCCTCTCTCAGGCTACAGGGAGAAGCACACACAGCATAAAGGCTCTGCCAGCTTGGTGTGGGCGGCCATGCCGGGGATGCTGTTCCGGAAGAACAAAGACAGCAGCCTCCACCCCCTTGTGAGTACCAACGGGCACAGTGCCACCAGGATGGTCCACACGGCACCTGGCACTCCTGCCCCGCTCTCTTCCATCACCCCACAGACCTCCTGGGGCCTTTTTGTCCTGGCTGCTGAGAGCCAGGAGCTGCCTCTTCCCTGCAGGACCTGTCCTGGGTGTTTGGCTACAACAGCAGACTGGCCGTGCACAGCCTGATGGACGGGGAGGACCGGGTGCTCCTGTACGTCTCTTCCCACACAGTGGTCATCCACGACATCCTGCGGAACAAGCAGTTCCACCTGCAGGTCTGGCACACAGCCGAGCATCTCTCTCCTCCTCCTCCCCTTCTCCTGAACCCCCTCCCTCCATCTCTTTTTCTGGTGCCCTGTGCTCAGGAGTTACCTATAACCAAACCCAGGAGCAGCCCACGCAAAAAGTATAGACAAAACAGCCCCAGGTTTGCATTCTCCAAGGCACTTTGCTGCTTCCCTCCTCCAGGGCCACACGAATGTCATCTCTTGCCTGTGTGTGAGTGAAGACAAACGCTGGGTTGCGACTGCTGACCAAGGGCCAGATGCTCTGATCATCGTGTGGGACTCCTACTCCGGGTAAGCTCCCAGGAACCTCCTCTTTGGAAAGACCCCTATGTCCAGTAAATCGCTCAGAACCGACTCCAGTCTCAGCTGAGAGTAAAATGGGAGAACACAGGGACAGACTAAAAAGCAGCAAAGGAACCAAAACCAAACCGAGGCCTTCATCATCCTCATATCACCCACACCCACGGGACACCGAGATGGGGCTGAGCTTCCCCCACACTAAGTCCATCACATGTCCATGCTGTAGGATCTTCAAAGATCCCTGGTGAGCTGTTTCCCAGTGCCATTACTTGGGAGGAAGGGATGGAGAGGACGTTGAGCACCAGCCTGTGGCAGCACCAATGTTTGCAGCCTCCATCCCTCCATCCCCACAGACCGGGGTGGGTGGGTTGTGCCACAGACTTTGCCAAGTGACTGCCTTGAACCCCCTGTGCTGCCAGGAGCACCCACGGGATCTCTGCTCCGTAGGGTACCCGTGCGCACCATCTTCGAGAGCCATACGGAGGACGGGGTCTGTGCCATTGCCATTTCCCAGGATGCCAAGTATTTGGTGACCATTAGTGCTGCTGCTGTGCAGGTGAAGAGAATATCTCCTCTTTCGGAGCTTTGCAGGATAGACACCTGGAAGTTTTTTGCAGTGCAGCACAGGGGAGGTGGGAATTCAGATGGGGAGAGCAGGATAGAGGGGGAGTGGGTTTGCAGAGCGATGCCTTGTTTTTGCTGAGCCATTAGAAGACAGACCTGGATTTCATTAAAGTGGATGCTGCAGAGTTGAGAAAATGGATCTTAATTTGGGAAAAAAGCTTCTGACTTCATCACTTTCATCTAAGCAATTTCTAGCATTATTTCCTGAAATTAAGCTTTCTGCGGCCAGGCTGTGCTGGGTTTTACCTTGCTCCACTCTTTTAGGCCACACCATCCCCTGCAGTGGGTGGGGAATGGGATTCACCTGGCTCCCCCAACCTCCCAGAAAGCCACAAGTGTTCCTTGGATTTTTCTCCCCTTCTTTTTCAGAAAGTTTGTGTTTGGAGATGGACATTGCCCACAGAGAAACCCATGTGCAGCACAGAGCTGAGGCCTGAGTTTGGGCATCAGGTGAGTGACCATGGCTGAGGGGGTCAGAGGGGCTCGACTGGGCTGTACTGGGCAGCCCCATCCTCACCTGCTCCACCCTGTACCCCCATGACCCCATCCAGCACGGGGCTGCTGGTAGATGGCAGCTGGGGATGGGAGGCAGGATCACACTCATCCCTGGGGCATCCTGATGTAGCAGAGCATCCCAAGGGGTTATCCCTGTTCCTCTGATGTCTGACAGGCATGGGGTGTCCTCTGTTTTCAGTTCAGTGCAGTTGGTGAGGTGGTTTTGGATAAAAGCAGTGGTTTTGGAAGGAAGAATAAGCAGAAAGCATTGCTCGGCTTGGGGCTAATGCAATTCTTTGAATTTCAGGATTATGTCATTTTTAACCCTCAGAATCCCCATGAGTTTGTCAGCAACAGCAAAACCCAGGTGATATTTTACCTGTGGGTAAGTAGTGAGATGGGAAGTTGAGTTTCTGATGCCAGAAAGGAGGCGGAAGGAGGGGCTCAGGGGCCAGGTGTCTGTCCACAACTGGGGTCACACTTTGCAGATCTGTCCCTTCCTTGCTCCCTGCCCTTGCCAGATCCCAAAGTCGTCTGGACAGAGTATCACTCTGCCTCCACTCCTGCACTGGTCAGGCCCAGCTGTGGCAGGGATGCTCTTCATCTCTCCCACTCCTGCTTTCCCATGGGCCTTGTGCCATTCAGCAGCTTTTGGAAAGAAGCAGGTGGAAGGAGAGAATGTTTTGTGTTCTCTGGAACATCTTGGAGCCTTTCTGCCCCAGGAGCCCTGGTTTGGTCACCACAGTGTGGGGCCAGTGCCCAAATAGTGGGGAGGGGACACGCTGGCACTGCAGGGCTCGGTTCCAAAATCCTTGTCCTGGATGTTTTCTCTGCTTTCCCCAGGATGATTCCGGTTTGCAGTACGGGGCACCATTCCTGAGCAACCAGGTGAGTACAGCAGGGAGGGACCACAGCGTGTCACCCTCTTGGCTTTCTTGCTTGGCAGCAGCACTGTCCCTCCCTATCCCCTTAAGCAAAAACAGTGGTCATGTCTCCAGCTTGTCTCCCTCGGACAGGGACAAGCCAGGGTTGCCTGAGCTGAGCTCAGGCAGGGCTCTGTCTCTCCAAGGTGCCCCATTGCATTTTCTCCTGGGGCTCTTGTCTCTTGTCCTCCCATGGGATAGGGAGAGAATGTCATGAGGACCAAGCAGAAACCTCTCTGCTTGAGGAGGGCAGAGTCAGCTCTGGGATGAAAACACAGCCTGGCTGCTGTCTCCACAGACCTTCAAGTGCCTGGTGGGACAGTTCAGCCAGTCGGTTTTCCATTTTAACAACACCCAAGCTCTGACGGGCACCTCGGCTGGGAAGCTGGTGGTGTGGGACATGGAAGATCCCCGCACTCTCCCCGAGGAACTGCTGGCCAAACCCCATGGAATAACAGCCACCAAAGTGGTGTCAATGCAGAAGGAGAGCCTTACCGTGCTCAAAGTGCTGGAGAGGTAATGGGGCAGCCCTTTTCAGTAGATGTAGGTGCAGTCCTCAGGTACCTGAGCTGTAGGAATGGCAGAGATAATGTTGGAGTTTTAAGTCACTTGGCAGCATGGCCACTCATGAAGGAAAGTGCTGCTGGTTTATGAGTAATTTTCCAGCAATGGATTTGTCTGGGGGTGGAAATAAGGTTGAAAAGTCGTGGTGATGAGGTGGCAGCTCTGTTGGGGTAGCTCAGATAGTGGCTCAGCCTCCTGGCCGCTACCGGCAGAGGGAGCAGACAGCCACCAAACGCCGCGACAGCCTTGGGGACACGGCAGGGACACGGCAGGGTCACAGCAGAGCCGCTGGTTTCTGCACAGCCTTGGCTTTCTCCTGGACATCTGTGCAGGGCTCTGCTCGTGTGCTGGTGCAGAGAAATGGGGAAGAGATTTGCTTCTGCCCAAGGATGCTCTCCAAGAAATATTCGGGAGTTGTCAGTCAGTGTGTTGGTTAATAACTTTCCCTTCCCTGCAGCTGTATAGTCACAGGTGATGTGAAAGGGCAGGTTAAATTCTATGATGGACAGCTGCGGCTCCTCACCATCTACAGCCACGACAAAGTGGGTCCCATCCGGTCCATCTCCTTCTCCACAATCCTTCGTGATCCTCCCAGTGCCTTGTCAGACAGCAGCGAGCCCTTTCTCACCAGGTGAGTGTCCCTTTACAAACCCGGGTCTTCTCCTGTGTTTGCCTTGCAGCTGAACGCCAGGGAGGTGGTCAGTGAGAGCTGCTCCATGAGCTTCTGCCTGGTCTGGAGCAGGATTCAGCCCTGTGCACAGGCTCCTGGGCAGGAGAGGGAGGCAGGACAGGGAGGGAGTGTGGGTGGGCTCCAGCACATCCCAAATTCTGAGCTCGAGGTGATGCCTTGGTGCAGACACAGCGTTAGTGCAAGCACGGCAATGATCAGCTTCTCTGTCACGTACCCGGCACACCAGGCACTGCTAATGCCGAGCCTCCAGCTCTCACTGGGCCCCTTAATCCCCCCCTTAAACCCCTCCCAGGGATGGCTATATCCACTTGGATTTTATCATGGCTTGGCAAGCTAATCGAGGCCGTGGCACCAGCACAGGGTTGTACCACACCGACTGGTCACCAGCCCCTCTCGGTCCCTCTGCGTGACGTAGCTGTGCCTGAGGGTTTACGGGGAGTCTGCAGGCCAGATGAGGCTGTTGTGTGGCTCCATCCAGCCTGCAAACCATATGTCTGTCACTCCTGTTAAGGCTTTCCTGGCAACGTCTGTTCTTAGCCACACGTTTTCCAAAGAGCCACGTGGGACAGGTTCTTCTCCAGCCCGGAGCAGTGTCCTGGGGGATGGTTTGGTTTCCCTGTTGGTCTCTTCCTGGGTCGCTGCTGCAGCACCTGCCACTCGCAGCTGCTCTGGGCAGCACAAAAGGCAGAAAACCAAAGGGGAAGGCCTGAGCTCGTCCCAGAGGCCGGTGGGACTAGGAATGGCTAGAGAGCCCAGCTAAGGCACGCAAGAGGCGCAGAGTCCATCAGTGCCTGGGCCAGATGTGCATAAACTGGTGGCTGTGATGGAACAGCTGGCAAAGAGGCTATGCTTCCCCACTTGTCTGTCTGTGCAGCTCCTGGACTCAGCCTGGAGAAGCTTACAGCACCTTCCAGTGCCTCAAGGGCTCCAAAACAGCTGGAGAGAGACTTTGGACAAGGGTATAGAGAGACAGGACAAGGGGAGAATGGCTTAAAATTGGCAGAGAGCAGGGTTAGATGGGATATAGGAAGAAATTCCTCACTGTGAGGGTGGTGATGTCTTGGCACAGGTTGCCCAGGAAAGCTGTGGATGTCCCATGCCTGGAATTGTTCAAGGCCAGGTTGGATGGGGCCTGGAGTAACCTGGTCTAGTGGAAGGTATTGAAACAAGATGATCTTTAAGGTCCCTTCCTACTCAAACCAGTCTGGGATTTCTGTGTGATCCTCTCTTGCCCCTTTTACTGGGTCCAGACTCTTAATCAGGCAGACTGAAACTGTATATGTTTGTGCTGCAATATGAATAATTATCCAGCTGTCTGCTTCACACATCACCAGTCACACAGTGAAACTCTCTGCTGTGCTGGTCAGCGTGGCCAAGTGAGCACACAGGGACCTGAAACTGCCCTCTGACCTTGGCTATGGCAGCACAGTCAACATGGAGCCACTGCCACTGGTGGCACAGAGACACGTGAAAAGCCCATTCAGAATATCTCCAATTGCTCGTTTGTCCATCTCACACACCAGTGACTTGCAAATGACAGGAGCTCCCCAGATGTCATTCATCTTCTGGCTTGCCCAGCCAAGTAGAAAATGGAACTGGCTCCAGTGTCTTCCCATGGCCATTTCCCAGGTCATGAATACAAAGTGCCACTTGCCTTCCAGGTCAAGGAGCGTTTGTATATTGTGTATCACAAAATTTAAGCGATTGTCCAACTAACTTACCAAAAAGAGACTGATGTGTAATACAGCTTGGAGAGACGTGAGCCAGTTGGTCTGATTCATCTAATTCTGTTTCTCTCACACTAAACAGGAACTTTATCCTTTCAACCTCTGACGCAGCCATGTTCCATGTTGCAACAGACAGCACAAACTTTGAAAGAATCATGAAAGAGGCGAAGAAAGCTGTGAATGCCATTGCCTGCCACCCGCAGGAGCCACTCGTGGCTGCAGGGAGTCACTGTGGGCTGCTGAAGGTGTGGGACTACAAGCAGACCCAGTACCTCGTTAGCAGGATATTCACTGAGGCCGGCATCCGGTGCTTATCCTATGATCCTGAAGGTATCCCAGCCCTGCGACCTCCCCATGTGCCAAGCATTGGCCTTCCTGGGAGGAGTGATGGTATCGTGAGAGGCTTCTGGTCTGCTTTCCAGGTTGTTTTCTGGCCGCTGGTTTTACTGATGGAAGCGTTTACATCCTTGATGCAATTTCCCTTCAGTCCATCTGCGAGGCATTCCGGTTCTCGCAAGGTCCCGTGACTCACATCAGCTTCTCTCACGATTCCAAGTACCTCGCAACTGCTGTAAGCTTGTTTTTTTCCGCTCGGTGATTTACATGCACTGCTCGGGGGGCAGCTTTGGGAGGGACTGGGAATTGCCGGCCATCCTGCGAGGCACAGAGCGAGCAGGGCAGAGAGGGCTGTCCCTCCCCCGGGGCTTGGTGACTCTGAAATGCAGAGCGAGCAGGGCAGAGGGCTGTTCCTCCCCTGGGGCTTCCTGACTCCGAAATGCTTTTCCTGGCTTGAAGAGTCACTCTGTAAAAACGTTACCAGCAACAGCGGCTCCGCAGACCCGCTGCTGGCAGCAGCCCGTTCCTAACTCTAGTGACAAATCTTAGCTCTGCATCCATCTGTAGAAAGGGCTGGAGCAGGGATTTCCTCCTGGCTGGTGCTCTGCGAGAGGGCTGCTCCCTTAATCCCATGTCTCAGTGTAGAAGTGGAGAAGCAGTGTTGAAGCAGTTTGGCTCAGAGGTTGTAGCAACAGGTGATGATCTGTAGAAAGGAAAAGATTCTCCTTTCCTGCCTGTGTGCCAGAGCACAGCAGTGGGAAGCATCTTCCTTGTGATTTCTGGGGAGTCACAGAACTTGGTTTACTGCCCTTTTTCTACATGAGCATGGCAGGGAATGGCTCACATGCTCTGGGCAGGTCGAGGACTGCTATGGTGCTGCCTGTGGGAGCAGACACCTAGATCTGTCTGGTCCCGTGCTTTATGCTGGCTGTGACTACAAACATCCTGGTGGGACTCCAGAACAGTAAGAGCCAGGCTAAACCCAGGGGGGATGCACCAAGTAACCCACTGCCAGCCAGGGGATGTGTGCGGGGATCGTGGCTCGTTGACCTTTGTGCTGTTGTTGCAGGATGAGAATTATTCAGTGACTGTCTACAAGAGAATCCAGCAGAATGGGGGCAGATGCTGGCAACACCTGGCAGGGCTGGACTCCCACTACAAACCCATCCGGAGCATCCTCTTTGGGGTCCACTCGGACAGCAACAAGCCCAGGCTCCTGAGCCTCGGGGCAGACCGGCAGCTGGTGGGTTGATGCAAAAGTTTAAAGGACAGTGAAGATTTGTGGTTAAAGGTGTGGGGCTGGACAAAGCCATCAAAGGAGACTCCATGTTTGGTTCCTTGGCTCCCAACCCTCTCCTCACCAGCTCCATTGCTGGGCGTTGTTTCTCAGCCTGGTCTTGGTGCTGAGGCTCTCCTATTGTGGCTTTTCCGGGAGATGCAAATCCAGTGAATCCACAAGGTCAGGGGTGCTGGGCAGACCACAGGGGAGTTGCTGTGTTTCCTTGTCTTCCCTCCAGGTTGAATATGACCTGAATAGCAGCATCAAGGACCACTTGGTGGTCACACACAGGGACAGGCTGGAGCAGGTTGCAGTGCCCCTGTGCTTGGCCTGGTACCCACAGCTCAGCACCGAGTCCTTTTTCCTCACTGCCAACAACTGCTACAAAATGAAGCTCTACAACACAACGACCAAAATGTGCAGGTAGAGGATTGATTCAAGCTTGCCATTGCCTGGGACGCTCCTCCTGACCCTATGTTCTCCTTGGTCTAATGACCACCATACTCCCACCCATGAGCATGTGATTGTCTCTCCATGATGCAGATCTTGGGATGGCTCCAGAGCCCTCAGGTCACTCCGTTCTCATGCCCACTCTGCTGTTCACTAATGTGTCATTTAGCAAGGTTGTGGCTGCAGGTGAATCTTGGTCTGCTCAGCACGTTGGACTTCAGATGTAGCACTTAGACATCAGATAAAGAGACCGGAGTCCATATGAGAAAAGCATAATAATCCCTGAGTACTAAATTAATTTCTGAGCTCCAGTGTAGTCCCTTCTGGCCAGGAACCCTGTCCTATCCTGTTCTCTCAGCCAGTAGCACAAAGCCTCTTCACACCTCCCGTATCTACCCATCCTGCCACACAATAGCTGTTCAGGGGGGAAGAATGTTTTGGGTGGCCTAGAGTGGATAAATACATTGTTTGCCTTTAGAAAGACCCTTTTGGGACCAACCTATGGCTCCCCCTTGGAGAAGATACAAATCCTCCCTAGGACAAGCTCTGCGGACCCCCAGCAACACTACCTGGTGTACATTACAAAGGACAAGGTATGGAGCCCCACCTGCCCAGCTGTACAAGAGCCCCCACTTGCAGAGCTGGTGGTCCCTTGGGAATTTCGTTGGATATGAAAACACTTGTAGGCTGGTCCTGCCTGAGAGTTGAGCGAGCTCCTGGGGAAGAGGATGTGGCACTGCCCCAATGGGACCCCCAGCCCTCTCAGACTCCCTCTTCCCTTACAGGTGGGCTTGCAGATTTTGCCTGTCGACGGCAACCCCCACAAGTCCTCAGCCTTCATTTGCCACCCAGATGGTGCCTCTGACTTTGCCATCTCCCATGACGGGCGTTACATCTTTACAGCCGGGGGGAAGGACCGCACTTTCATGAAATGGAAGGTCAACCTACCGTGAGTTGTGGCAGGAAAGGGAAAGGAATGTTGTTACCGCTTTCCACAGCTGCTTGGTCAACCCACTGGGCCCCAAGCAGCTATGTGGGGTGGCAGCTGAAACGAGAGGGACATATTTTTGGGGGTTTTGTTCCCCTCTCTGTGATGTAGGAGGGATTAAGCCAGCAAACCTCACAGGGGTGGCCATAGTGCTTATAAAATACTCTAAGCCCAAATGGTAAGAGGTTGGGCGGAGGATTTTGTCATTCTTGTGAGAGCCTGGCCTGCCTGACCCTGTCAGGGTTAGGCAGGAACCAGAGGAGCAGCACTGGCTGCAGGAGGCGCACACAGGGCAGCTGCTGATACAAAAGTGTCTGCTCTCCAAATGGGGTAGGAATTTGCTGGGAAATCCCCCCTGCATTTGAAGACTGGATTTAGGACAAGCCACTTTAATCCTATAAAGCTTTGCTTACATGAATAAATGGCCTACAGCAAATGGGGTGGCTGGAAGAGTGGAGGCTGCTGTAACAAAGGAGGATCTCCAGGCTCTGGCCCAGAGCATCAGCGATGAATCCTGCCAGGTTTCTTACGCTGTCCTCTGCAGGCTTCCCTTTGCCAGATCGCTTGAGCAGTGGTGCCAGACGTGCTCCCACGTGGCAGGAGGGTAACACAGCAAAGGCGGGATAGATGTTTTGGTTTCTTGGCATGTCAAGGACCAAAGCTGCTCATTGGAATACGTGTTCGGGGCAGAGGCTCTTCCCTCACGGCTGCAGGTGCTCAGTGGATACATTTGTACATAGAAAGGGAGCAAGGCACAAAGTGAATGGCACAAAAACTGCCAGGCCAGCATGGAACCACTTCACACTTCAGGGACGGGGAAGGGAGCTCAGTCCATGGCAGAGTTAGGATAGTGTAGCATGGTCTCCCTCAGTCTGTGCTGTTTTGGGTTTGTTTTTTTTTTTTTCAAATCCTGCACAACACCGTCCTAGCACAGAGCATGTCTCCTGGTTTCTGGGAAATCAACTCCACGGGAGCTGGCTTTCAGCCCTTGCTCCTATGTTTGCCATTTGGTGTGCACCTGGGAAACACCACTGCACCTCACCTTCCTAGGACCAAGACTTTGTAGTTAAGACACATGCTGGTCCTGCAAGGAACACATTTTGCAGGTATTATTCGCTCTCAGCAAAGCCCAAGGGGTGCCAAGCCAGCTCACCTTCATGTGCCAGAACAAAGGAAACCTGGGTGGGAAAGCAATGGGTTTATTTATTTTCTTTTCCACTTTGTGTGGCTTAAACAGTCGGGGGTCAGGATAAGAGACATTTTAAGGAAGGCAATAGAATATAAATGATCCTTCTTTATAATGGTTGGCCAGAGTCCAGGCAACATTGAATTTCTATGTAATTTGTTTTTGGAGCAAAGTTCTTGATGAGCTAATTATCATTTTATTGCTGCTTCTGGCATCTTGTGCATCTCCACTGTGTTTAATACCCAAATAACTTAATTATGAAAAAAGCATGAAGCTTGCAAAAAAACCCCAGTGGAAGCAGCACTACAGAGGTGTGTGTGAAAGCTGCAGCCTTGCTGCCAGGCGTGGGGCATTATGTGGCAGTGCTATGCCATGATTGCACTTCCAGGCTTGGTTTCTTTTTACATCTGCACAAGCCAAAGGGATTCTTTTGGCTCCAACTGCCTATGAAATTGAAACAAAGAGGTGGCTACTCAGGCGCTTTCAGTTTAATGCAAACTGCACCTGTGACTCCATCGCCCGCCACGGCAGAGGAAGTCGGGTAATGGATTGCACTGAGTTATTGGGGAAAAATGTGTTGGATCAAGGAACAGGGAGTTGTGTGGTTTATTGCAAACACCAAGCCCCAGCCTTCTCTGCATGTTCAAAATGCTGATCTAGCTAATTCATCTCCCTCAATGTCTCTATAAGGAAGCAGAAAAGCCAAATGCCAGACACCAAGTTCAAGTCCATGGAAAAGCTCCTGGCTCCCAGCCCTGTACTCATTCCTCTAAACAAGAGGACCATTCAGTAATAATTAATTCCCACACTGTGCTATTGTATGTAAAACCTGGGTATGAAATTTGCTGTAGAAGTGCAGCTGATGATAAAATAGCACAGGGTTCAAGGCAGTGCTGTTCTTTCCTGAAATCTGAGGCTCAGGGATTTTATTTATTTATTGAAAGTGTCTGTGAACAACGACTAGAAAGGGAACCGTGAAAGCTCTCCTCACATGAACCCTTCCTGTACCTTCTTTTCTCCACTTCTGCCAGTGCCTTGGATGCTGCTGCTTTCTTGGGTGGGGAGGACTTGATCCCATTCTACAACCTCCTGGACGGTGGCAGAGAAGGCGAATTCTTCAGGGTAATTATGCTCACCGTGAACGCTGTCTGGCCACATCTGGTTGGAGTTTAATTTATACAGGCCTGACATTTCTTTATGTTTTGTCCAGCTCGCCTTTAACAGCAATCTCATTGATATGGCTGTTAGTAAACCCTAAAAGGAGCCTTATCTTCCACGCCTGTTGGTAACTGAAATTTGCAGTGTTTGTTTGAATCCCTGGCAGGAACTGGAGGACTATTTTTACTACGTACAGCTGTGCAGCCAACGTATCAATACACTGGAGAACAGACAGGTGTCAACACATATTCCCGTGGAGGAAATTCCTTCTGTAATGAGAGCAATAGGATTTTATCCATCAGAGGAAGAGGTTGGTCACCTGTTTTTACTGTTGTTATTAAAAGAAGAAAGAGCAAGACTGATCACACTTCCCAAGCGTTCTAAGAGCCAGATTCTGACCATTGCCGTCCTGGATGGCTCTGGGATATATTTATTTGCTTTCAACATATTTTTATCTGGTCTGCATCAATATAGTAGTGGTCAGAATCCGGCAAAAAATTCCTAGAAAAGTTTCCTTGCTGACAAGTTGGGCAACCGCAGGGGAAGGCTGAGCAAACCTGGAGCCTGACAGCTCAGAGCTGTTCAACAAGGCAACCTCGGGGTCAAAATTTTACAGCAGAGAGAACTGATTTAATAAGGGTGCTGCTTCTTCCCCTTTGTGTGGCTGTTTCTCCAAGGCAGTTTGTGCTGTGTACAAACCTCATTTGTCATGTGTAACCTGGCATGACTGAATCTGAATCGAGGAGATTTGAATAACGGCCTCTGAGCACCAGCTCCAGCCCGCCACCGCAGGAGGGGCTCTCCCAAGGGTGCACCACGGCGCTCCCTCAGCCTTGCTGCGGGGGAGATTGTGTTCATCCCTGCCACGGCACAGGAACCCACAGGCTCCTGAGGCGGTGCTGTGAGTCTGTGCCACCCCATCTGCCCAGGGATGCTCTGCCAGGAGAGCCACCAGATGGGAGGCAGGACCTTTGCCACAGCTGCCACTAAACTGACTCACTTTGGAGCCCCCACAACCAGCAAATGTTTGTCTGAGCTGGGGCTGCTTTGCCCTGGTGTCAAGTTGAGTGTTACCTCCTCATAGGGTTAGATCTTTTCCTTGGGTTATTACTTTTTTGCCTCTTGGGGACACAGAGAACGTATTCCCTTGGGAAATGTCTCTGGAAGAATAACTGATAATGCCCCACACTTCCCCAAATTAAAATATAAACAGCATTTCAGGCATGGAAACGGAGATGCTGAGCTGTTGTGAAACCAGGCAACCTACAATCAGTAATAAATCCAGAGAGAAGGTTCATCTCTCTCTAGAGTGTTTTAATAAAAGAAAAGCAGGAGGGAGAAAAGGCAGCTTGGGCTGACTAGCAAAGCTTTTGGGAATTGGTGTTTTTCTTTTGTAGTTCAGTGGGGTTGATATAAAACCTAATCCCAGATCAGCCAGAGTGAAAATGACTGTTCTTGCTTGGCGTGACATTCGCTACAGGAAAAATATAAGGCTGAGATTTCTCTCTTCCCTGGGCTTCATTCAGTGGAAAAACTTGTGACACAAGGACAAAGGCCCAAGCCTGAATGCAAAGTCCTCTCCGGGGAGATCTTGCATCAGCTTCCCTTCCCGGGGAGCAGCAGGCTTGGTACGTGTTGGCACGGGGAATTCTCCTGGTGTCTCTCTGCTGCCCGTGTATCTCAGAAGGGGCTGCGAGTACAATGAAGGCATGGAGCAGATGCTGCCTTTTGGACACACATCTGCACAGCTGCCAACTGGGCTGACTCACAGCGCCAGACTTCGGGAAAACCACTGGTATCCAGCACAGCCAGTGCTTGCCTGTTTGTCCGAGAGGAGAGTGAGGGATCCAGCAGTGCAGGGTGTCAGCCCCACTGAGCACATTTCAGATTTGGCTTGTGCAGTGCCAGAGCCACCCTAGACATGGGAAAAAGCAGGGGAAGATAAGATTTCTTATGCAGCCAGGGTGTGCAGCCTGGTTCTGTTGGGACCCTCATGTGTGTGCTTCCAGAGCAAGGATGGTGTGTTTACTGGTTTGTGGTTTGCCTGCCTGCTGTCCCAGAGTGGAGACACAGCTGTGCCTGAGGTGCTGGTAACAGCTGCAGGGTCCCCAAGTGCCTGTCACAAGAGAGGAAAGCCACAATGACTGTGTATGTGTAACCTCCATCTTTACTTGTTATTGTCACGTCAGCAGGTGTGTCGCTGTTGGCCATTCCCACCCTCAGCTGCTGAGTGCAGCTCCCTCCTGGGATGTGGTCATGGCACGCGTGGCACCAACACATGCACGGTTAGGGGACGTTGGCATTCACAGGATCAGAAACCGGCCCAGTGCTCTCCAAAATAACACATGTAACAATCTGCCTTGTCTTGATCTTTAGACTGAAGAAATGATAAATGAAGTAAAATTCAGCAAGTATGCGGATACTGGAGAAGAAGTGACAGAAATCAATTTAGGGGATTTTATCAAACTTTACATAAATCATCGACCTGCACTTGGCTTGTCAATGAAAACCATACAACGAGCATTTCAGGTTCTGGGTTATGATAATGAGAAGGGAGACAAAGTTATTGAAAGAGGAGACTTCCTGTCACTGCTTCAGTGTAGAGGTGAGTTATTTTGTTTCTAATATCAGTTTTATGCTTGCTAGTTGTGCCTGCAATTTCAGAACTTTTTCCCTGCAGCAAAAAATTATTCTGAAATGATAACCTGGTAACCAGGGCAGGCGTGAGGAGCCACCTGCCATAAGATTTTAAATTGAATAATCACATGTCTTGTCCCAGCTGTGCTTCTTTTACTGCTCTGGAAATCTCTGCTGGCCTGAGGTATCTCAGCTGTTAAATGATAAGTATGGATCTTGGTAAAATGTATCCTTCTCCCAGTGTACCCTTATCTGAATTGCTGTTCTCTCTTCCAGTCACGCAGGCTGTGGAAAAGTAGTATAAAACTGATAAAAGGGAGACAAGAAAGGAGGGATGAAATTAGTCCTGGGCTGAATCTGTGTGAAAGACTGAAAAGATGGGATGATTTAGTTGAGCTGAATCAGGGAGAACACCACAAATGTGGGTGTTAATATGCTTGTGGCCAGTGCCACAGAGTGCTAATAACAAACTTCTATTGTCTTACTTCTGGTGTAAAAGTGCAGCTGAGCATTAAAACAGGTAAAGGGAAATGCTGGTTTACTCTGTACATCACCTGGCAAGACTCCTTGCCACAAAGATCCTTGGAAACCAAGGATTCAACCAGTGTGAGAAAGGTTAGCTATTTGTACAGATGGTGTGAACATCCATAAATAGGTACATCAGATAGAACAGTTTCATAACAGATCTATAACCTCATGCTCCAGGGCATGAGCCAACCACTAACTGCGAACAAGTGCTATGTCCATGTTATTTCAAGACACTAAATCAAGACTTTTCTCCACTTTCCTCTTTCTCCTCTGTGTGAAAATGGCTACATGGACTGTGGTCTGTGCCAGGAATTCTCCAGTGGGAATAGAAGGTTAAACCCCTGCAACTGCAATGCAGCTTAAAGAGCTGTCTGCTTCAGAATTTCTCCCTTTGATTGACATTTTCCCCCAAAATGCTATAGGGAAGAGCAATTGTCCTTGGGAATCAATGTTTTCCTGCATTGGGATCATGTGTTTTGGTTGGCAATGTGTGTCCCTATCTCAGAGAAGCCAGATCCTCTTTTGAATTGTCCTGTTTAGTTCACGCACTTTTTAATTTGAGTTGCTTTTGAGTTTTTGTGCTCTCGACCCCAGAACCCATGGGCTGGTGTCGCTCTGTTGTGTACAGGGGAGCAGATGACAGAGGATGAGCTGGCCGAGTGTCTGACCACCCTGCTGGGCAGGAGACCCGGGGAAGGAGGATCTGAACTGGACACCTGTGATCCCACAGGTACAGGATTAGCATTCCACACAGCACAGAAGCAGGACTGTTTCAATTCCCAAATGGAATCATTTAAATTTCAAACCCATTTACCCTGTTAGGCCAAGAGCTGTCAAAACTGCTCGGATGGGATTGCAAAAATAGCCACAGAGCTACAGAGTGTCCTTCATCCACGCAGCAATTGCACGTGTGTATCTAAAAATAAATGGACAATGAAATATAACTGGGGCCTGACAAGATTACATTGCTGTTTATCTGCTGGCTGGAACTGAAATTAGAAACACACAGGGAAATCCCAGTGCTGGTTTCACCCAGGCCGTAGTGCCCATTATAACAGAGCTGTTGGTAACGACCGCATTTGTCTGCAATTTACGTCCCAGTCTACACCAGTCTGGAACAGCAAATTACAGCATTGATTTGAGCCAAGCGGCTGTATTTAATTGCCCATTGTAATTGGAACTGCATTTTTGTACAATTCATGTCCCAGTCCCCACCAGTTCGGAACAGCATCTGTTTGGGGTCACTGGCAAGGGGCTGCACGCAGCCAAGGTGCCGCTCCCGAAGGGAACTGCCTGGTGCTGCAAAGCAACTTTGAAATCCCTGGGTCCCTCAGGATCCTACATCACATCAAAGCGACCAAGTGTAAAAGTTGTCCCACGACTCCTCTGAGGCAGGGACCTGCTGCAAGGTGAGACACACAGATTTGACAGGTTTAATCCCCGATATAAACACATAAAGTATCGAGCTGGTAAACCATTGCTTTGTCATGATCCCTTTGTACATCTTTAAAAACATTTCATTCACTTATTGCTGCTTATAAATTTTCCTGGAAAGCCATTTTGACATTGCTTCTGTGCGTCTTGTGTTGTTGTTACTGCTTTCCAGGTGTAGCAGCTTTGACTGAAGAAGAAATTCCAGCAGAAATCACAGCAGAGATATTTGTTGCAGACGTTCTTGGCTTACCTATTGCTGAACCAGAAAAAAAGAACAGAAGGAAAGAGAAGAATCTTTGATCTAAAAAGGCTTGGAATCATAGCTACCACAAGCTTTTCTGTTTGTTCCTACCTTCCAGGATCCTCTCCTCAAATATCTGCAAAATTTATGGCTTGTGTTTATTGCAAAGTACAGGTCACAAAGTTGTATTTCAGTCAAACTCTAGAGTAAGTCCCCAGTTTGGCTCATGCCACAAACCTGTAATTTCACACCTATATGGGGAAACAGGAGTGGCTGGAAAGATTGAAGCAGGTGGCCACTCTATCCTTGGCTGGAACCTTCCTAGAAGTAATTTCAGGTGGGTTTATGCCAGATGCAGTCTATTTTCATTACGTTAAGACAGTATTCATTTGTGAAACCTGACAGCAAAAGAGCAATGGAAGAGTATTGTATTGATTAAATACAATGATAAATGCTTTGACAGGTTAGAATGGATTTGTAATTATAAATCCAGCGGACCTCGGTAAAGAAATAACTGCTGTGGTATACATTAAAACCACGCTTCTCCTTTGGCCTTTAAACTGACTTTTTCTTTCTGAAAGTAGTAATTCCAATTAGCAGTGTAATACCAACGGGACGGCATCGCACTGTGTGTGTATAAACAGCATAATGAGACTGATACGAGTTGCTGTAGAAAGATCAGTGAAGTGCTGTTGAACAGCTTCCTTCTTTACATCATCCTCGGCATCAATTTGAATAATAATGTAGGCCCTTAAGAAGCGTTCCTTTCAGAAGCAATGTTTTTTAAACAGAGATCGCTGTTGTGTACTCAGAGCATCTGTGATTGTACAATTAGCACGAGCAGCAAGGTGTGCATCAGGGAGAAGTTAATGAAGGAGTCCAGCAGTACCACACCAGAGCTCGCAGGTTTGTGACAAATTTCCTGCGGAGCATCACCTCCCATGTAACTCATTTACGCTTTATGTTCATGTACTTCCATGGATCTCTGTCAAAGCTGAGCCTCCACTGCTCAAAAGCAGCCCACTTCCATGGATATTACTGGAATTATTTAAAGCAGCGGAGAAACTTTATAACCACTGGGAAAAAAAGAAAAATCAAAATCAGCTAATTATGGATTACGCTTCCTGTAAAACACGGGACTTCATTGCCTATCCCCGTGTTCAAGGGTGGGATGGGTGTCTGTCACTGCCCTGCACAAAAATAGGTATTATCTCTACGTAAAATGCTTTGAGGTTTTTAAAAGCCCTGGATTTTAGGACTGGATTTTGCTTTGTGGTAAAATGTAACTGTGCTCTTGATGCTGCTAGACTGCCTTGGTTTATCACAGAAACACGAGAATCAGTTTGGTTGGAAAAGAGCTCCGGGATCATCGAGTCCAACCCTTGACCGGTCTCCACCCTGTCAACTAAACCACGGCACCAAGTGCCACATCCAGTCTTTCCCTAAAAGGGAGGTGATCCCACCACCTCCCTGGGCAGCTCTGATGACCCTTTAGAGTTCAGGCGAGCTGAAATCGGAGAAACTTTTTAGTTCTGGGGTAACTTACGGCCTGAGCTTGGTGGAAGTGGGGAAAGAACGTTGTCTCGTGCTCGCTCCAGCGAACACTCGGGGAAAAACCAGCGACGGGAACTCTGGAAGCCCCGCGCGCGCGGGGCCGGCGGCCGCCTCCGGATTCTCCCCCGCGCGGGCTCCTTCCCGGCCGGCACCTCCTCCGCAGGTCCCCGCCGGGGGCGGCTCGCTCTCCCCGCGGTTCCGCGGTGTCACCTCCGCCCCGAGAGCCGCACGAGGGTCCGAACGCCCCCTCCCCTCCCTCACGTCCCGGCCGCTCTTCCCGCCACCCGCCGTCC
>VZTF01000093.1:502161-524574 GCA_013397755.1 Cnemophilus loriae
CCCCGCGCCGCGGGTCCCGGGCCGGCCGCCTCGGGCATGGGCGGGCGGCGGGGTCGGGCCGGGCGCCTCCCGCCGCCGGCCCCTACAAAGGGCCCGAGGAGCGGGCCCGGGGTGGCTCCGCCGCCCGCTCTTCTAGGTGGAAATAGTGCTCGGAGAAGTGTTCTGGAAAAAAAGAAAGCACGTTAAGAATACCCCTGTGAAGCTCCGGAGAGTTTGTTTTTTGTCGTTGCCTGTTTGTGTATTGATTTCGCCACCCAAGTTCCCGGGGTTTGCGCGTAAAAGCGCAGCGAACCCGAGCGCGATCGTCTCCCACCGACGCTCCGGGAGAGAGCGCGAAACTGCCCTTGGAACCTCTCTTAAATCATAAAATTAAAGGTTATTGTGTGAAATAAGTCCCTTTTGTTAGGCCTTCAACGCGTTTTGGCATTTTCCCGCTTTCGTCTTTTTTTTTTTTCTGCTTTTGTTAGAAAAACCCACACGAGGTGTTCAAACAATACAGTGAAGCAGTCGCCGCCGTGCTCTGCATGGTCGGTCCGGGGATTTGGGATGGCATAAAGAGCAGTGCCGGTGTGACTCAAGAGTGAATCTTTCTTCCAGCAAGTTGGCTGACTGTTCAGCAGTCTCTGTGCATGTATCTTAAAATACTTTAAACATTTAGAATCCACGTGGAAATCCCTTGCGTTATTGTTACTCTGCATCACTCAGCTGCTTTGAAGCTTTGAAATGAAGGGGATACTTCCATTGCTCTCCTCAGCTAACGCTTTGTTTTCGTTAAAAGAAGAGCAAAATACGGAATTGAACGTGTTCGTTATTAGGGTGAAATGGATTGTTAAGTTTTAAATGGCCTTGAGCACATGAATGGGCCCGTTGGCGTGAGCTGGACAAAGAACCGGGACGTGTGTCCAGTAACGCTGGGCACGGGATGGGGATTTCAAAGAATCCAGCCATTGTGTGGGGAGCCGGAGCAGCCCCAGCTCCGCAGCTCGGGTGGTTTCAGGAACTCTCTTCTACTCGGGTGTTGTTTTTAAGTGCAGTTTGCTGACTGCTGGGCCGGCTTTGCAGGGTCAGAACAACGTGCAGCGGTGTGACAGGACTTCTGTCCCAGCGGGAGTGTGGTTGGGTGTGTGGGACTGTTCTCCCTGTAGGTATTTCATTCATGAGCGCAGCACGCTCCCTTTGAATCCTGGTTTGTGGAATTCAGAGAGGAGTAGAGACAGGAGCTTGGCCATTCAACAAAATACCTAATTTATTTATTTTTTTCTTGGCAAGGACTCTCTGCCATCATGCCAGTTGCTATGGCTCTTTCTATAAAACAGAAATCTTATGGTATAAATAGATTTTTCTACATTTTGACCTTCATGTTAGACAACTTGCTTTAGAGGGTTCCTGTACAGCCATGCAATGTTTCTGTTGATTATTGTCAGAAGTATTGGTACGACTTTTTGTGCGTGCACCTCCCAAGTATTTACATAAAGCAGTTTTCTTATTTTTAAAGGAATCGTAATTCGAAGGTGAATCTCATGATCCCCCCCCCAACCTGCAGTCAAATACAGCAGGAAATTAGCAAGAGAGATTCTGTGTTTTGTGGTTTCAATGTTTTGAGAAGACTTGGCTTGTTAAATTGAACTTTCCGCACTAGCAATTCCTGCATCTTCAGAAGAGCCACATCGGCAATTTCCAAGTGTGCAGTTCCATTTGCATAATAGGAGCAATTTGTTGCCATCCACAGCTCCTCTGTGGAAATGCAGCCACTGAAAATTAAAATACCTTGCGTCCAACGTTTCCTAGAATAGAGTTTTGGGAGACTTGTGTGCTCGGAGCGGTGCGTGCCAGGGATGGGCAGGCAGACAGACCGGGCTGTGAACTCGCCAGAGCGGACAGTGGCTTTATGCAGAGCTTTATCCACCCGTGCAGGTGTGCTGCACCTTGCTGTGCTTGGCGTTCCTGAATCCCTGTGCTGCCACGTCTGTGAATGTGCTTGCTGGAGGGCAGCTTCCATCAGGGCAGACTTTGTTCCTCAGAAAATCAGTGTTCCTGGACAGCCAGCCCTTGGATGCAGGTCTCCTGTCTCCATGTCCCTTCACACAGCACGTGGCACTTCTGGCTATTGCTGGAACTTAGTAGTAAACAGTGAAGTTGTTACCTTTTTATCTTGAGATTACTGTAACCTTATCTCCTTTGTTTAAACCACGCTCGTGAATGAGCATCTGTTTTGGAAAACACAGAGCACGTGGCTTACAGAATACATGGTTGCCTTGTGTTGGTGTGGCAGAAATGTTAAATTTCCACAGCAAGAGAACAGTTCTACCTTTCTTTAACAGTACTAAAATTCTTCTCTCAGTCTATTTTAAAAAAATCCTCTGAGATTATTTTGTCTCAATGAATGGTACAGGATTGTTTTTTTATCTTTAAAGGTTGATGGGTACATGTAGATTCCAAGTGGGCTCTCAAGAAGAGAGGGGCAAAAACTATTGTGCCCTTAACCAGCATTAGAAAAATACTGGAGACACGCTTGGTTTTTGTCAAAGTCTGATTATTCAGGCGTTTACTGAGAGACAAGGAATGAGCAGGAGGAAAGCATGAGTGGTAGGATGTCTTGGGGGGCAGTAAAAAAATTGGCATGGCTATGTAGCACTGCTGGACTTATGGACAGCTGTGCAAACATGTAAGGATGGAGGTCTGGAATACCTGGTGGGGATAGGTAACCCTGGCTTTAGAGAATGTGCCAGGAATCGGGAAATCCCGCTGCATTGCCTTGTCTTTGAATTACAGTACTTCTCAGGAATCCTTTGAATTTTTCTGACCCATCAAAGCCCTGATCTGTGCGTAGTGATAACACCTCAGGAAGAAGAGGTGAACCTGGACAACTGGTGAAAGTACTTGGAGAAGGTTGAGGGGAAAAGTCCCCATGGGCTGTTACCTGGTGCCATTGGCTGGGATCGTGAGCTGTGGCTATTTAGGATTTCTAGGCAATGCTGCTGTAGCTTTTCTATTCACTGTCTCCATTCAGACTTGCTAAAACGCTTTTGTGTGGTATGTGATGCTCTGAGATTGAGCTTCTGCAGGTTTTGCTGCTCATGCCTCCTTCTTCAAACAGGCTTTTGCTCTGAAAAGGAGTTATGACATAGAACTCCTTAACATGATGTCTTTGGAAAGAGGCTGTTTGCTGCTCCCAGATCACCTCCCTGCTTTAGCCTGGCTGTGTTGGGTTTCCTGCTAAGATTGTAGTTTGAGTAGTGGCAGTTGAAGTAAAAATACCCAGTGTATGTGCAGGAATGCACTGAAGTTCTGTAGTGGCCTAAACGGGCTGTTACCATGCTTGAACACCTTTCCTTTTTCTGGCATGTGATTATTTCCTTCTGAGTCAGGATATGCTCTCTGACTTCACTGGAAGCTGAAGGTGGAGTTTTGACATGTGTCAGCCATGGTTCTCTCTGCTGTGAGCAAGGGGCTTGTGGCCACGTGGAACCAAGCAGAGCTTGCTTTAAGCCGTGCTGGCCTGTGTGCGTTACAGGGGACTCCCCAAATGTGCTGTACTTAGATAAACTCAGAGAGAAGGTGTCTGTGACCACATGGCCAGTCACTCTACATGGCATTTTATTGTATGTGCAGCCTGGGCAATAAGCACCATGTGTGTTCGGGGCTCCTTCACTTTAGTCACTAGACAAACATCTACTCAGCAGTAGGCGTGCCCGGAAAAGCAAGCCTACGCTTCAAAAAATCATTTTTTGTGCATCTGACAGCACTTTTTGTGTATAATAATGGCATATTCTTTCCCATCCCCTTTCTCTTTTGCTTGATCCCACAGGGAGGTCATAATTCTGTGATTTTCACCAAACTCTGTTGCAATGCAAGTGAGTGTGATGTGATAAATTCAGCATTATGACGTCACTTCGTGATCACCAGCAGAAGATGGGGTATGTGGGAGCAAATCCGTGTGTGAACGCAGATCACCGTGATGAATGGTAGCCATGGGGAAAGGCCAGACAAGTGGGAAAGCCTTTCCTTGAGTGATATATTGGCAGGAAAGGCTTTCTTGTCTCTGCCATCAAATGTTTCTGGCACTCACTGCTGCTGCAGAAGCTGCCTTGACACTTTCTGTATAAGTGTAATATACACTGTTGTGTTTGCTCACCCGTATATTACTTTTATACGTGGAATCTGATGTTCATCTGTGGAGCTTTAGTGTTATTAAACTAAGTATAAATATATTTAAGAGTCTTGGGTTATTTAGAATGGGGAATTGAGTGTATAATGATGTAAGTTTTGAGATTTTAGTATGCCTCGGGCATAAGCACTGAAGAAGTGTTGATACTAATGCTTACCCTTTGTACCTTTGGCTGTCCTTTAAATGCTGTGCAGACACAGTTCAGAATTTAAAAACGCTTTTACACAATTTCAGATAAATGTAAGGGTTTGTTTCTGTTGCACTGATTAGTTTCTGAATTTACTATAACTAAAATATTGAGGATACTTCTCAGTGTGGAAGATGAAAAGAAAAAATATTATTGTATGTATTTCAGTTTTGCCATTTTCTGTTGTTACTCCTGAGTCATTCGTGGAGGAACAGGAGAGCTTTGAAAACAGGCAAAATGGTTGTTTTTGTAAAACTGTGGAGTTTATCAGCTAGACGTGGACGAGTAAAGTTGATCATTACCACATTTTTAGCCTGATAAAGTGTCAGGTTGATGGTGGTCCATTAGCCATCTTTTCCAATCCAACAGTCAACACAGAGATCAACCTACAGAGAATAACAGGGGATGGTGCAATAACAGATATTGCTCAGTCATCACTTATCAAAGGTGGAATTGAGTGATGGGGGTGGAATTCTGGTCAGGATCTTGGGGTGGGTGTGTGCAGCAGGCAGGAAAACAGGTGAAGAAACTATTTAAGGTTTCACAACAGACTGAGCACAATTCCTCATGCCTACTGCAGCACTGGGCCAGTGAGGATATTCTGTGATTTGTGCAGCATTTCCCAAACTTGCTGCCATGGGCAGCATCAGTAAATTGTCAGTTCTCACTGAGTGAAAAGGAAAGTCCCTGATCAGCAGGTTGGGATGGTGTCTTTGCACAAAAGATTAAAAATTGAGTGTTCAGAGTAGAAGGGGGTTTGGGGTTTTTGTTTGCTTGTTTGGATTTTGGGTTTTGTTTTGAAATGGTAAGGCAGTAAGTATTACAGATAATATTCTAAGCTTCATTTGCAATAAATGTCATAAATCTTGAAATTATTTTACCCTGTTGATCTTAAATGTCTGAAAGTCATTGCGTTTCTTTGTTAACAAATTTGTGTTTGTGCTGCCAATGCTTTTATTAAGTTTTAGAGGAGGTTGTCTTCTTTTTTTCTTATTAATACTTCATGGTCTTAAACTGTCAATACTGTAAATACTTACACATGTAAAATATTTGCATAATAGCACTGTGATGTTGGGTTTTCTTGTTAGCCATAAGTGTTTGCAGGACTGGGATGTTGGTGTACTTCCATCACAAAATATTCTTATTCCCGTTGTTGTCTGAATTACTGTGTATTGAAATCAGTTTAAAAATCCCTGTAGCTGAGGGTTATCAGAACTTGAAGTGGTACGTAAGAAGCTCAGAAGAGTTAAAATGTCAGGGCTAACTTTAATCCTAGAAGGAAAAAGTTACTAATATAGGTTTCCTCCTGTGTTCTACAGTCTGTCCAGTGAAGATGCTGTGTGAGGCTGCTTTGAGATGCTAACAGGTATCTTGAACTTTTGGTTTTCCAGTGCAGCATCTCTAAGTAATATTTTGCTGTAGGAAAAGACTAAAATCTTGATTTTTTAAAAAAGCATTTATTCACCTCTCCCCACACCCAAAACAAAACCCCAGCTGGGTTTATTTCCGTAATTTCAAAGGTTTTCTTAAGTCGAAATAAATCTAGTTTGTCTTGTATCCTTAAAAAACCCCAAATTATATCATGATCATCTCTTCACAATTAAGTATGCTCTCATTATTGACATGCCCTCATCTCCACTGTCATTTTTATCGCATGTAGAGCTCCAAATTAGAGTGAAATTGGATTTTGACATACTTTAGCCACCTAGTGTACCCAAATGGCTGTGTCTAAACACATTGAGGAAAAACTGCTCCATGAAGAGCAGTGGGAAAGAAATTAATTTGAAATAGTTTTGGACTTCAATTAAAATATCATTATGGACAGAGCCAAAATGTATCAAATAGTCATATATAGTTCAGTTCTGCTTTTGTTCTTAATTAGCAGGAAAATGCCTCTTCTAAAGGGAAAATATAAGATTGGCTTTAGTAGCTAAAACAAATAGTCAGGAGGATGTTTGTGACATTTGTACAGTGTGGCTGCTTTTGATTCTGGCAGCCCTTTCTAAAAATGGAGCTATCACATATATATAAATATATATATTTGGAGTCACATCCAGCTTCTCCCATCCTGCAAAGAACATTTTTTATTTTTTTAATCTATAACTGGATCCCAAATCTATTATTTAAATGTGTTTATGAGGGAAAAAAAAAAAAGCCTGAGATCTCATGCCAAATTAATTTCAGATGTTCCTGAATATTTAATGGAATCGGTCTTTGTTGTTAACTTTTAATCGATCCATTTGCAGAGCTGCATTGCAAACCCAGCAACCAGCAGTGGTAATCTGTGACCTGAAAACTGATCACAGAAACGTGATGAAATTTCTCTGGCATTGTGGACCTTCTTTTAATCCCCTGATGTGCAGAGCTCAAGGAATCCATCCCTCAGCCGAGCGCTCAGCATCCCTCTCCACCCCGGCACTGTGACCCCCTAAGGCAGAGCCGCCCTGCAGCCGCATTTCCTTCACGATTTGTCAGTGTCACCACTCACGGCTGGCAGGGTCTGCACACAGTGCCCGAGGCTGTGCTTTCCCCTCTCTGATAGCCTCAGCCTTGCCTTTCCCCAGAGCTGGGCTCTCCAGAGTCTGGATTCTGCGCCATGGCGCACATTGCTCCCCGTGAGGCTGTTGGTCCTACGGCTGGAATTGCAGAGCTGTCTGTCAGGGGTGTGGAGTGAACATGAAATTGCCTGCAGCAAATTTCTGCCCCCAAATAAACCTCAGATGGTCAAAATGCATCTAGATTTCTAATCCCATTAAACAGCTTCATGGCAATCAAAACACACTGGTCTGTCTAAACCCTCTTCTGCTGTCTAGAAACTTAAGTGGAAGTTGTAGGCATTAAATCTGCATTTTCAATTGCTGTTCTTCTTAACTTTATCTTTAATCGAGATCTTATTACTGCTACTGCAGTTACTCACCCAGTCAAGTAACAGCCCTGGGAAATCTGGAGGTTAGCAGTGCTCTAGCAAGTTGTGAAATGCAAAGAACAATTTGCACAATGCAGTGCTAAAGACGATGTAATAGAGATCATCCTACTTAATAGCCTGTTTAAATCCTTGACAACTTACAATAGTAGATCACTCTCTTCTGAATCCGAAGTTTAACTTCTCCTGCATTGTAATTTTATAGGGAGAAGAAGTGGGTGACAGTTGGCGACACATCCCTAAGGATTTACAAATGGGTACCAGTAACAGAGCCTAAAGTGGATGATGTAAGTATCCTGCAGTATCTTGCTTTTTCCAGATGTAGATGCTCCTGTTTAGGCAAAGTCAAAAGAAATATTCTTTGATTTTCACTGAGCCTTTAAGCTAAGACTGGTGTGGATCTTGCCAGCTCCAGGGGGATGTTGATCTCTACAGCAAGTGATGTTGATGGGTGAGTGTGTGTGACAGTCTCCCTGGAGTCAGCTGGGATCAGTTCTCAGATAACTGTTAAACATGCAGCTGAAACTGAGTTTGAAACCTTTCTCTAACGAACTGGGAGGCAGGGAGGGAAAGTTATGACATGGATTATTTTTCCCCTCTTTCTGCCTGATGGTTTAAAGAAAGTAGCTGCTTTGGATCAGGGCAGAGAGCATATTCTACGTGTGCATCGCTGCTGTTTTGCTCAAAAATAGGTGCAAAACACTGACATGAGAGTAGGAATATCCTGTGGGACTGGGATATCCAGCCAAATAATGCATATCAACACATGCTTCTGTTGTCATGTGTGTTTTTTCTTGATAAATGTTCTGTCTATGCATCCTGTTTATGTTCTTTGTGTGCACTATTCACTTATAAAAATAAGTGTAAAAATCAAAGTTGATAAGACTTACAAATTGGTTTTCAAAATGATCGTTGCTCTCATCTTATGAATTGTAATATTGTGATAGAGAGAACACTAACCCATGATACCACAGTAAATTCATGATACAATAGGAAACATATCCTAAGTTTGGTACTCTTTCCTTGGGCTGTCACGTGCTTTTACTTTCCCTGAAATATGAGTGAAGGCCTATATGGAAGAAAACTTCTACGTTAATAGATGGTGAAATTGGTGTTTTTTCAGACAACCAGTGTCATGACCTTGTCTTATTCAGACTCCAAATTTAAGACCCATTTTTTTTATTAGGATTGTTTTAACTGAGTTTGTTTCTTTCTGTGCTTTGGTTGTCCCGGAGATTTCAGGGACTGTCAGAGTTGTGGTAAACCTCGAGGGTTCTTCCAGTGCTTGGGCAGCATCTCTCTGAAGTTACCCCTTGGGAATTGGGAAACCTGTCCATTCTTCCTAGTTGTCGAATGTTTGGTCTTGATTTTATTATTTATAGTACACAGTGGGGGAAAATTGTGCTATCCATGTGAGAGGGAGTGCAGGGTTTAGGCTATTTAGGCTCGTGGCTTCTGGCAGTTGTTTTCTTGCTGTTCAGCTGTGCCTGCAGGATGGGTGCTGTGGGACTTGGAAACAGAATTTCTAAGTGAGCTTCTCGATGAATTTTCAAGGTCACTGCTACCCAAAGTCAGGTTCTCTATTATGAAGAATGGGTTTATATAATGGTCTCTACGTGCAGAGTTTAATTGTGTTTTCTGAGCCGTCACCTTTAGGCTGAGGCTGCAGATTTGCTGAAATTGGGACACTTGTTTAACACCAGTTATATTGGTGTCCTACAGTCACTTTCTTATCATTTCAAGTAGAGGTTGTTGTGCAGCTGCAGTTGCTGCAGGCTTGATGTCGCAAGGTTTCTGTCCTATTGCTCTGGAAGTTCTCACAAATAACACAAGGACATACGTTTTAAAAATAAATACCAGGTAGGGATAATTTCAGCTATTAAATTTTGTTGTGGACATCTTTTATATCCGATTTCATCCACTCTGAAGGAGCAGACAGTATATTTGCTTTTCACTAAAATACGAGAAGGGGCCCTTCCCTGTTTCAAATGGAAGTTGTCTTTGGTTTTGGTGAACAGAAATTAAATTACTTCCCCCCTTATGTGTTCCTCCTAAGACACTTTGACATTTCTCTGCGCTACAGAGGCTCTTTCTCCTCCTGGTTGTGGAAGGCTGTTCTGGAATCTCACCACTTTGATGGTTAAAGCTCTTTAAAAAACACCTCTCAGCTTAAATTCCTGGCAGTCATTTTCAGTATTTCTTTGGTGGCAAAAGTGTCCTTTTTACCTTTAAAAAATAACAAAACCAAACCTAAGAGAGATCATGACGCCTCTGACCTTTCATTTTGCAAAGGTAAAAAGTCCATGTGCTCTCACCTCTGTTCATGCATCAGCGAGTAAAATCTGGCTTCTCTGAAGTAAAAATACAATCTAGAAATAAGCTTAATAATCTGTTTAAAATAGAGAGAAAAGTCCATTGAGATACCACTTGTTGACTTTCTTCTGCAGTCTTAGACAATATTTGATTGTGGTTCAGTTCCTTCCCTCGCTGGGGGACGGTCTCTGTCCGAAAGGGTGGGCTGAGGGCATTCTTCCCAGAGTCAGGCTTTTAATTGTCTCCTCAGCAGGCAGGATCTCCAAAAGCAGTGCAGCTGGCTCTTTTTCCTGTGAGACTGATTACGTCACCTCCTAATTGCAAATGCTGCATCCCTTAGCAGGCACAGATTCCCCACGTGATGGATGCCACGGTCCCTTCCTTTGTTTTCATCCTTGTGGGTTGGGACCAGGTTGAGACCTACAGCTCACGCAGGGCTGTCGTGCTCGTGCTCTTTGGTTTGGGTCAATCTGATTTTTCTTAATCCATCTTTCAGTTTTAATGAAGAAACAGCATTACTTGTTGAGAAGGAGGAGGCTTCACTTGAAATTGTGAGCTATTCTTACAGAGGGGAGTGGGGAGGGTTTTACACAGCAATGTGGATTTCTCTGCATGGCCATGGTCTCATTTGTGTGCGGTGCCTTTTGTTTTTCAGAAAAATAAGAATAAGAAAAAGGGCAAAGATGAAAAATGTGGCTCTGAAGTGACCACTCCAGAGAACAGCTCCTCGCCAGGGATGATGGACATGCATGGTGAGTGGGAGAAGGTCAGACCCAGTTACCCTCTTACACTGCTGTGAAAGTGTAAACCAGCAACCTCAGATTCTCCATTGCTCTGATGTATGGACTTGAATCAAAGTGAAAACAGCATCAGATACTCACTTGGTACCTTGGACTTCTCTTCTGTGGATGTAGTAACAGTTGTTTAAGTGCCATTTATATCTGGGCTATGAGTGTGAGGGAAAAAAAATTGTTAGTGGAGTTAAATATGAAAATAAAATTAGAAATATCTATCATTCAAAGCACTGCACTCAGGTGAAGTAAGAACTCAGCAGAGTTTGCTGCATGAAGAACCAAAAAAACCCCCAAAGCCTCAGTGGTTCCTATGATCATTGAGGCAGGTTTTGTACTTACTAACTCTCTAACTGATTAAGGTCAAGAGAATTCTGCAAGAGCCAGGAAAGCGAGCTCTGGTTCTGTAGTGCCTTCCTTCTGCTGCAGCCTGATGAAATTAACTGCTCAAGAAAACATTTTTTGTTTGCCAGTCAGGCACTATGAGGTCAATTTTATTTAATTTTAATTTTTTTTTTTAATGTGACTTTTAAGTGTTATCCTGGTGTTTATTACAGAGCAGCTTGCACAGCTCAGCTCTGCTTCAGGTTTTTACATTCTGGGTGTTTGGATAACAATTACGGCTGAGAACGTAGCACTGTTCGAGCTGATAAGAGAGGATCACGTTTTAGTGGGTTGTAAATTTTTAATTTCAGTTTTATTTGCATTTGTGTTTCTGTATGGTTGCTTTTTGCACTGCTGACAGCAAGTGTGGTCTTGCAGTTAAAGGAATGAGGGGGGTTTTTACAGATCTGGATTCATTTTTCATCTGTTTCAAACCTTTTAACTTTTGCCTTGGTCAGATCATCTAGTTTTTTTAGGTCTTGATTCTCCCATCCATGAGGTGAATGTACTACTTGCTTTTTTATCATTTATCATCTCTGTTTTTAGCTGTGCTATTTCATGATAAACTTAATCTGAATTGACTTCAGGCTGCTCTGGAGAGAGGTGGTCCCACCAGCAGCTCTGTGTTCCTGAAGTCCTTTGGATGTAATGGTTGTACAGATGCAGAGAGAGGTGGATTTACCAGTTCACCTGGTTTACTCATATTACAAAATTCTCCGTTCTTTTGGATCAGATCTGAGTGAAACACTCTTTGCTTTAATGTATAAAACTAATTAAAATTAGATTTTTAGTAACTGCTTGAAAACTCCTTAGGCTGGTGTGGAATAAAGTTGGATGTATATTGTGAGTCTAAATGATTGGACTCAATCCCTAATGAGCTAAATTGTATTGTGTGTTATCAGGGAATAATGTGGAAGAATTAAGGTGTGCTTTGTATCTTGTCAAATCGAACTTCATTGGTTTTCACTCTTCTGTTCACAGATGACAACAGCAACCAGAGTTCAATAGCTGATGCTTCTCCAATAAAACAGGAAAACAGCAGTAATTCCAGTCCAGCACCGGAGCAGAACTTGGCAACACAAGCAGACGGCACTGAAGTCAAGTCTGACGAAACTCAGGCAGAGGCAAAGGAGCAGCCTGGTTCAGAAGGTGAGCTGGGAGGGCTGTTTGAAAGCCAAACAAAGGAAGTTATCCTTTAGTGTGTTATTTGCTTATCCACTTTGAGAACTGGAAAATAACAATTTGAAAGAGATGGTTTCTGAATTCTTGGCATTCGTGTGAAAATGGGCCACAGTTTCTCTGACCTACTCGTGATCTTTCATACAACTGGAAAGGTCACACTGACATTCAGGGTCTTTTCAGAGAGAAACGAACAAAATACTGGTTTATTGTTCTCAAATCTCAGCCTCGAAAGAAGAAATAATTTCAAATCATCTTTGAAATGGCTGCCACCATGTAATCACACAAATCCTGGAAGGTATTATTTTGTGTAGATCTCTGGATGTTTGCTCTCTAGTGTGACAGTAAAATACACGTGAGATACTTTGAAATTACTTTTTTAATTGTGTAAACTATAATGCAAGCTTTCTATTCTCTTAACACTGCTAGCTGCTTATTCAAAAGTTAGCTCTGAGTTCTGTCCTAATTTTCTAAAAGCATTACGAGATTCTATTGCAGTTGTGCACAGATTAAAAATACATGTGGGTTAAGAGATTGTTCTGAACCTCACTCTTTAAATGGTATTTTGGGTAATTGAAACATGCTCTGTATTTATATTCTTGGGAAGATAACTTTCTTCGTCCTATTATAACAGATAAAAGATGTCCTTAACACCATTCTAACGATTTGGTTGTGGAATTCTTCCCATACCAAAGCAATTAAATTATGCCCTCCTGATTTAGTTCTTCACTCAGTAGATCCACTGGCCAATTTAAATTTAGAATTTTTATCTTGGTAATGTCAGAGTGGTTAAATATGTTAAGTGTTATCATTGTTAACTGAGGTTCAAATTTGACAACAGAACCATCACCAAACTGGAATAAATCAGAACACCAATTCCTTCAAAGAAAATCTCCACTCACATATTTGGCCACAGTAAACAGTAAGGATTTACTCCTCGGTCTAATATTGTCTGAACCTGCTTATGGGAAGCTGTTACATAGCATGCATGTTCCCCTGGCTAAATTTAGGTTCAGGGAAAATCATACCAAGTCCTCTGGATTAGTTCCAGAGCCAGTTATTGTACAATGAAAGGGAGACGTAATGGCAAAAAATACCTGTTATTAATGTGGGGTTTTTCAGTTGGTTAAATCCTGTGTTAAACAATTTATTAAACATTTGTCTACCTTTTTGTGATCAGTCAGAGCCCTGCAATTGGGACATTATTCGGCTGGACAGGGTTAATGACCTTGCACGTCTATCTCGTGTTACTCCACTGAAATCAGGGGGGTTCCTGTAAGCCAGTTTGGGTGGTCAGAAATGCTTAATGAGGAATTCTTAAATAAAACAGGTGGATTCAAAGCATTCTGCTGTGTGAACAAGCCCTGCAGGCATTGGAGTAGCTTGAGGCTTGGTGGTTTACGGTATGGATCCCCCTGCTCAAAGGTCAGCAGCAGCCTTAGTGTTTCATCAGGAGCAGCTGGAAGAGAACAGCGGTGATGAGCTGGGGCTGGCTTTGTCACAGGCAGATGGGCACGTGGCCGAGTGCTCCTCAGCTCAGTGGGTGCTGAGACATACACAGCAAAAATCAAAACTCAGATTTCTTCAGACCCTTGGGTCTTGTTTCTTTATCAGCATGAAGATGCTTTTCTGGTGAGACATGGACAGGAAGAGGATTCTGCCCGAGTTTGCTGAATGTGATCTTTGAGATGCTCCTGATGGGCGTCACTTTGTCTTGAATTCAGAAATGCTCGTGATACTTTTTATACAGTACACCACAAAAATATCCATTACTCACTGGTTGTGGCATCTTTATTAACCAAAGCTGTCCAGCAGTTTTGTTTGATCTTGCATTTCTCTTCATCTGGAATAAATTCATACGTTCTTTGGGTCAGGGATCTAGGAACACATTTTACACGCCCCGTCCCCTGTGTGAGTAAATGGGTGCTTTAACCTTGAGTCTTCTGTAAGTCATGTTTTGAGAGAGAGAAGGGTTTAAAAAAACAACCAACCAACCAAAAAACCAAAAAAACCCCCTGAAAACCAGTGAAAGCTGGAGGGAAGTAACAGCTATAGTAGGCTGGAGGACTTCTTCACACCTGTGCACCAAAATTAAAAATTTAGTGGTTAAGCTAGTTAGCTGAATTTCTAAATTCTATCTCAAATGTAGTATCTAGCAAAAAAATTGGATTTTAAATACACAGCTGAATTTTGATTCAGGTAACTTTATTCTCTGCGCTTAGCCCCAGGTTTTTAGATCCATTAGTTGTAACAATTCAGCCCTTTTGCTTCTGGTTCGAAGGAGTTCCCTTGCAGTCCAGACTTGTTTGCTGAGGGCTCGGACATCCTGTGAGAGGCTGTGCAGGAGCTTGGCTCCCTCTAGGGTCTGATCCCAGGGTCTGTGCTCCAGCAGCGGGGAGGAAAAGCTCTGGCAGCAGCCAGGTTGTGATCCTGAGCTTAATTCATCACATTTGTACACTCGTTATGTGTGTTTTCATTAATGGTTATGATGTGGGTGAAATGGATGTGCTGGGGATGTTGCTGATGGGAGGACATCCTGGAAAGCTCCTGCTGAAAGCTTTCATTTGTTTGTTTAAAATGGTTTGTTGCCATTTCAGATACCTCTGATGAACAGAATTCACAGTCTTCAATGGAAAATTCCATGAACAGTTCAGAGAAAGCAGAAATTCAGTCCTCTGGAGAAAATGATTTAATTACAGAGGCATCTAAAAACTCTCAGGTAACTTCAAGTGCAAAAGTCTGATTACATGGATCTTGGAAAAGTTTATTTTTACTTAAAAGCAAATGTAAGGAGGACAGTTGTGTATTTCTGTTAATTTTCCATCTTTAGGAGAGTAAAGCAGCTACAGAGTATTAAATGTGCCTGTACCTGGTTTTTTGGTCCAGGTGACTGGCTGCTTGAATCTCACAGAATTGGAACAGTAAAACCAGATTGGTCTGATTGATTTCTTGGTTTCTTAAACCAGACCATGTTTTTAAGGGAATATTAACATTTTACATGAATAAATTGCTTGGAACAAACCTACTGGACCCTTTGAGGACCATTCAGAAGTAAAACATCTTCTATAAAGGTAAATGCTTATGGCAGTTAGGAGAGTTAATTTGTGGATGTTTGGGTGTTTACTCACTGAAACACTGAAAAATTCTGGGTGGGTGGGAGGAAGAAATTATTCTTGCAGTTGTGCCCTTCTCAGGGCAGGGCAAGTCCAGATCCTGAGGCAGAGCGCTGCTCCTCCTGGTTTTCCTGTGGGTCCCGAGTTTCAGTGCAGCTCCATCGAGGCTGTTCTTTGGAATATTCATTGTGGGTTTTAGCCTGGAACTAGATTTTTGCCCTTTGTAGACAACAAGTGCACAGATGTTGAGGTAAGATGTAGGCAGAGGAGTGACTTCAGGCAGCACTGGGACGTGTTCTGGCATCCAGGGATGCTTTGTGAATTTGTTGGTGCTGTTTGTTTGATGTTTATGGTGCCTGAACTTCAGTGCAATGATAACGTGGCTGTTTTTCTTTTCCCCCTCATTAAGGACTCTGAAGGAGTGCCACCTTCTAAAAAGATGAAAGTAGAGGCTTCCCAACAAAATGTTGAAGAGATTTAGACTATAGATTTTTCTGGTCAGTTTTTATGTAAGGTACATCAGTGGGCTTAATTATAGAACAACCTTACTTAAGCATCTTCTCTTGGATGAGGACAGAACTCCTAACTTTTCAAGTTACCAAGCAAAAATCCAAGAAAGCCTAACAAAGGTTTAACTTCTCAGACACTGAAAACTTTTTCCTGTGAAACAAACATTGAGAACTTTTAAGTTACTGTCTCTGAAATGGTTGGAGTAAACAACTCAGGAGGGGTCTACGCACTGTTTCTAAAGTCAAAATTACAATTATGTTGCTGCTGTATTTTTTTTTCATTTCTCTATTTAACATTGTAAGATATTTAAGGATGGTACAGGTCAGGTATTAGCTTTCATGTGAAGTTCATTGTTCTGGCGTGACGTCTGCTTTTGTTTTGTGCCTTGTGTTCTGAAAACAGTGCTAACTTTTAAAAGTTGTTTTGCAACTGTCTCCTTTGCAAAGTGGCCTATGTTTGCATAATGCCATGTAGTAAGGCTTTTTTTTTTTCTTTTTACTTTTTGTTTGGGGTTTTTGTTTCGTTTTTAAGTTTTAAATCCCTGGTGCTTAAATTTTTAAACAACTACAAATCAGGAAGCCATTTTCACTCTTGGAGTCCAAGGAGAAAAAGGAGCTTGATATTTTATTTTAGCAGCTATAGTGGAGATCTTTTATTGAATGCATGGCATTCGCAACTGTAAATTTGGTCTTCTAAATACTTAACTTCATCAGAAGTTAACATGATCTGTTTACCATTTATAATCCAGATCTGAATAGATGCTATAACACAGGCACTTAAAATACTTACGTATTAGGTCCAGATCTCTGTACTGGGTACAACTTGCTTTACAGAAAAGTTCCACTATGTACATAAATAGGATCAAAGGGATTGATGCACAGTGAGTTTATTTTCTTCAATTGGTCTTTTTTGATATCATGTTTTCACTGAACTGGATTTCATTGTACTGTTTCATTATGAGATGTTTACTTCTATGTTCCAGGAAAATACTGTACTGGGGGGGGGTGTGTTCCTTATTCTCTTTCAGCAAGTCTTGTAAATAAGCCTTGTTGTTTCCATAGTCCAGTTCCTAACACCAGTTAGGAACGTTCCTTCTCTTCCAATTAACGTTGAAGCGTGCTTACGCTAACTGAACTAACGGAAAGGCACAAGGTAGGTGCAGCTCCCCTCAAGTTCCTGGCAAGCAGAAGTGTGGAACCCATCTGCATCAGGTCACGAGGGTCTGGTCTTCCAGTGGGCTTTGTACTTCCAGGGAATAAACACCCGGTGTCGGTGGAACCGCTGATCTCCCACTTCCATGCACACACATCCATCCACGTTCACATCCGTGCTGCTGGGTCGGGCCCTTGCTCTGTCTTCTCCTGGCGCGGGAGATGGAACTTGTAACTTTAAAATACGATCTCACAGCTCTGGAAATGGTTGCGTGTAGTTTGTAAGCTGAAAAACTGTAAATACTTTTTTAGACGAGGAAAAAAAAAAAAAAGAAGAAGTTGCTTCCAGTTGATGACTTTTTTTTCATAAATTAGGTCTTCAGTGAAGCTTGTTTAGGTCTGAATTCTCCAATAGTGAAAATGGCTTGCACTTAGACTACTGCATTACGTTTGCAATTACCACTTTATTAGGAAAAATAATGAGGAACTGGGGGGAGGGAAAAGGGGAGGGAGGAGTGGGGAGCCAATACTGACCTTCCATAAGATGTTTGTAGGATTGAACCCCAAATAACCTATGACACTCAACTTTTCCTTTATGTTGAAATAAAACATTTTGGATTTTAACTGAATAAAATTTGATTGCAACTCATTCATGAAAACAGCGTGCTCCCTAATAAGATTTTGGGATTTCTGGTCTGATCATGAAGTCCATTAACATTCTGAAAATAAGGAAATGAGGAGCCAAAAACTGAATTTGCACAATATATGCAATGAAACGGTAGAATTCTCTCTTGAATTGTGTGTATGCCTAAAATGTGGATAACTGGTCCATGACGATTGATTTGTATGTATATTACATTCAGATTTAAGTGATATTTTGTGAGAAGTTCTATTGATATATTAAATGGGCAAATCTAGAAAGATTCAAACTTTTGAATATTTTTGATTTACTAACTTTTTGTTATTCTTAATGCTAAAACAAAACAAATTGATGCCACCTTTGACAAGTAGTTGTGTTTACTAATCCCTCTGTTCGGGTGCATCGCAGCAAGTTGTTAATTTTCATTTTGTAGATGTTTCCAAGGGAGTAAATAGACTTTTCATTTAGGAACTAATTCCTGTACTTTAGGAAGAAATGAAATATATAAATAGCACTAAAAATACCTCAAATTTTTCATTAGATAGAAGCATTTATTGGCATTATTGACATCAACAGGTTTAATTATAAACTTCCTTTTCTCTCCTGTGGCTTCTGCTCAGAACTGTTCATTGTTCTGTGGCTAACGAGACAAGGCATCATAACCATCTTCCTAGAGGCTTTATTTCTGAGGTAGAAATCCTTTATTTACAGCTTCTACAGAATGCATTCAGATCTTTTATTTTAACCAGAGATTCTAGTGACAACAGACAACTGAACAAGCAGATAGATTTGGGTTCCTTAGACCTTTTATTGTCAGTCTCTGAGGGAAGAGACTTTGACATTATCTGGTATGAAGAAATCCAAAATAGTGTATAAGACTGTTATTAGTCTTTTTTTGAAGTGCCTGATAACATTTATGGGCCAACGGATGTGATTGAACACATTTTAATGCCAGAAAGTACAGATGGGACCAAACCAGAACACGGAATTCAAATCCACATGAGGTTTGAAACCAGATCTAAATCCAGCTTTTTTTGGCTTGGACCTATCTCTACCCAAAACTTGTTTTATGAACTCACTGTAAAAGGGTTTATTGAAAGCATTGAGAGGTGGAGCAGGAGGAGAGATGTAATTTTTTTCAAGATGACTGAAAGTTCTCATACAGCTGATGTTTTAGAAATAGTGCAAATATCAAGAAGTGCTTCCTTGCTACAATGCTGAATGTTGGAGCTTCAGTTACAAATGAATAAATTTTAAAAAATTAACAAAAAAATATGAAAAAAAAATAAAAAGAAACTAGAAGCAAGCAAGTAATTTAGCTGAGTTTGTGGAACACGTGGGAAGGCCTTCCGGATAATCGATTTACTCAGCCAAACATTTTATAGCAGAACTATTCCTTGGAGTTTTTATGCTTGGGAAAGTAGTTGTTAAACATTCCAAAAAGTGCTGGCACTTACGAAACAACAACAAAAAAAAAATCAACAAGGCAGTATAAAATATCGGTTTTGGGTGGCTATCTTCATACATAAACATTGTCATGTTTTGGAATGTTCTTTATATCTAAGGGCCTGTTAGAAGGTGTAAAGAATTTTGTTTTCTTCAATACCTAATCGTTTTCCATCTTATGATTTGTGTGTGTGTGTGTTGTACAGCAGTATAATTTTTCACTTATTTATTCCATCGGTAGTTATGGTTTGTACAATGTACAATGGTTTCATTTCAAAATAAAATAAAAAATCACAACATGAATGCTGTGTGAATAATTTTTATCAAGAAACTTAATCTCAGTTTGGTGTTTTTTTTTTTAATTTGCAATAAATTTCTGTTTTTATAAATGGTCTTTTTAAATGTGCATTCCCTGGTGTTGTCTCGTTTGGTAACGTGTAAAATGGTCACCTTTGAGCAGTCCAAAGGTGTCTTGATAATTATGTGGTGGGGCAGGTGGCGGTTGTCAGAACAACAAACAGATATGGCCAATGTAATTACAGCAATCTGCAGAATAATTTGGTAATTTAAGATAATTCAAGTACCAAATTCCTCGCTTGGTGCTCGGTTAATGTGTTGTGGTAACTTAGATCGGAGGGGGGAGGGAAGGCACAGTGTGGAAACGTGCTTCAGTTTGGAAACGAGCTCGGGTCCGGCGCTTGCAAGGGTAAAACTCCTGAAGAGTTTTGGAAAGATTCTTTACATTCAAGATGGATATAAAGTGTCCAGCTTATTTTTAGAGTTCGGTGTGCTCTGTCCCAAGGTGGCCTGGAGTTCCACAGGCAGCTGGACTGCTCTGCTGGCTCTGGCTCCCAGAGAGGCGAGCCCCAGCCCGCTTCCACCTTGGCTCTTTTGCCTCCCTCGCGTTTACCGGGGTGCTCGTAACATCCTCACCAGCCCCTTAAACTCACTAACCTGGGAAGGAAACTATGTTTTAGTTTGGTTTTTTTCCTTCTCCGGATTAGGGAATTAAACCAGGAGACGTGTATCGAGGCGTTCCATACGGGGTGGAACTGGAGAGAGAGGAAAGGACAGGTAGAAGCAAGGCTGTAACTCAAGATGGGTCCCAGAAAGAAAGGCCTCTGAACAGGTAAGGCTTGTGCCAGGGAGTGAGCTGCAGCAGCCTGGAGCAGGGCACGGCTGGAGGTTGTGCCTGTGGTGTCCTGGGAGCAGGACAGGCACGGAGCCCCGGCGGAGTGGGGCACGGCTGGGCTGGACTCAGCCCCAGCCCAGGCTGTGAGTAAGATTCCTTGAGCTCTTTCCCTCATCAGTATGCGAATGCTTATCTTCCTGTTTGTAGATTCGGGAGGATAATCTCGCCACTAAGTGGTGTGGAATACACTGTGGGCATCGAACAGCTTGGATGTTCCTGTTCAGTGTGTATTGCAGTCGAATTCCTTCTGTGCTAAAAGCCTATTTCAAGGAATTGATGTTGTTCCGTGAAGGAACATCATCAGAAGCTGGTGGCCTGTGTTTCACCTTGCACTGTGGATTGATGAACAACTGTAAGAAAAGACATACTCAAAAGATGCTGTGGCCTCTTAGTGTTTCCCTGTGCCTCCTGGAATTCCTTGCTGTGGACCAGGAGAGGATTGCTGGCAGTCTTGAACTGTTACTGATCACCTAAATGCTCATGTTAAAAAGGCAAACCAAGAGGTCTGTCTCCAAAACAAGTGGATTTATTTTAAGAGATGCCCCTTTCCTTGCATCTGGCAGAGGAGAAAACCCTGAACTTTTAAGTTAGTAGTTGTAGCTTAAGGCTGCTGCCCTTTCTTTAAATGATGCTGTACTCCTAACTCTTCCTAGAAAATTGCACTGCTACCTAATGATTTTATTTTAACAAGTTACCCTTCTTTTCCTACAGGAGGAAACACTGGCTTGCTTAGAATTTAGTGAGGTCAATGCACAGGCTGTTGTCATTTTTTATACAGTGCTGCTACTGATACGATTTTTTTAGCTCAGGTTTAGTTCTTAACAAACTACGTGGAAGACTTTTAATAGGTGTTATTAAACTGTTAATGTTGTTTTGAAATATTTTAATTTTTTTTTGTACTTAAAATATTCTCAGAATGCCTTGCTGGGAGGCAGCACTTTTTTTTCTTTTTTTTAAGCAAATTTTAATATAAGGTAGCAATAACCAGATTTGAAGCTAAATATGACTAGCCTTTTCTTCAGAATTTGAGTCATATGTGATGCTGACTAAGAGCTGAGTGCTAGTTTTATATTTTAAAGATCTGAGACAGCTCTCACATGATGTGATCATTCCTTACTGTTGCTTTCCTGTGTGGGGACGTGTTTGACCTACCACTCCTCCCCTAAACACAGGGATCAGCCTTGATTCCATGCTAATGGGAACGTCAGATCATTGCATGGGCGTAATTGGGGTATTGCAGGGATGCCTCTGCTCTCCTCGCCCAAGACTTGCTCCCAATCTCTTACGTCTCTCTTGATCATATTTCTGGTGTTACACACCAGAAGAAGTGGCATGTGGCTATTTAATGTTTGGAAGCCTTTTCCCTCCTGAGGGCGGCTGTGTAGAAGAGCCTGTTTTTTTCATTTTAAGTGTGAGGTCCTAGAACTGAAATAATACATGCAATTTAGTATAAATGCTTTGGAATATGTGTCCTAGGATCTGACTGCTGTCCTGGTCATGAAGGTCTGCACTGCAGGGCAAGTTTGAGATCTTTTCTCTTGACTTTGTGTACACATACATATGTGTATGGGGTTTTGTGCTGTAGGATGATGCTCTCTCCCCTCACCGGCCCTATTGCCGTGCTTTTATGTTGACCTACAGGACCCATTGCTTCCTTTATGCTTTTGAGAAGGATGAAATCCAGAACTTACCCTGTGGTTCCTTTTCATGTATCACCGAGCAGGTACTGGGTTAGGTGTGAGCCACCAGCCTGGCAGCAGAAGCTCCATGTCCTGACCTCCCTGTGACTCTGCAGGTCTCCAGCTTTTCTGGCTGCCCTGGCTTCTTGCACACTGCTTCTGGAGAATAATAAGCAATTTAGTGTCTTAAGGACAGTTTAAGTATTTCTAGCGCAATCGCTCTCTCAACATTCTTCAGCCAGTTCTGGGCTATCCTCTACATCTCGTGTTCCTCACAGTCCCTGGAGCAGGTGACACAGGAACGCATCCAGGTGTGTTTGGAATGTCTCCACAGAGGGAGAATCCGCGGCCTCCTTGGGCAGTTCCAGTGCTCTGGCACTCTCAGCGTAAAGGAATTCTTCCTCGTGTCGAGGTGAAACTTTTTGTGTTTTAGTTTGGTTAAAAAAAAAAAAAAACCCAACAAATTTTCCTGCTGGATGGAAGTCCCCGCTGGTTCATTTAAACCAGCTATCCTCGGAGGTAGTGGGGACATTCCTGGCACAGGGCAGCAGCAGTGCCTTCCCCTTTTTTTTCAGCGATCCTGGCTGAACCGCGGGGGTGTCCCGTGTCCCCCGTCGCCCCCGTGCCGGTCCCTCGCTGCCGGCGGGGGCAGGGCGGCGGCGGGGCCGCTCCGTCGCCTTTAAGCGCGGCGGGGGCCGGCGCGGGGCGGAGCGGGGCGGTGGCGGCGCAGAGCGGGC
>VZTF01000093.1:524783-619924 GCA_013397755.1 Cnemophilus loriae
TCGACGCGTCCCTCACGAAGCTCTTCGAGTGCATGTCCCTGGCCTACAGGTACCGGCGGGGGCCGAGCGGCCCCGGGAGCGCGTCCCGGCCGCGGGGACCGCGCTGGGGCCCGGGGCCGTGTGAGGGGCGAGGGCGCAGCCGAGCGGGGACCCCCCTGGCCCGACCCGACCCACACGCGGGGTTCGGTGCCGCTTTTGTTTTCAGCGAACTTGGGGGTCCTGGCGGGCGCTTCCCCGCAGGCCTGAGGCCCGTGGCCGGGGGTGAGCGGGGGGCTGTCGCTGCCCCCCCGCCGTCAGGGCTGAGGGCTGGGGTCCCGCTCGCCCCGGCTGGCTGCTGGTGCCGCTGGAAACCTTCAGCATCCCGCGGCCAGGCTGGGAGCGGGTGGAAGCCTCTAGTGCTAAACAGGAACCCTTAAAGGGCAAAGTGCCCTGCTCGATGTGAAACCCGGCCAATTTTCCTTTTTCCCCTCCCCAAATTTTATTTTTGTATCAAAGTCAAGCAAGCGGGCTCTGTCGCTGTTTCCTTTGTTCCTGTGGTGGCTGCAGCTGGCAGCAGCACTTCCTGGGTTTATCTGCACCTTTTGCTCGGACTTCAGTTGTGGTTTTCATCTCTTCAGTAAGGCATTATATTCGCATTTATCGCCTTTGTCTGTCATCCAAAATGGAGGCAGAGCTGTGGAATAGAAGTGTTTTGGAAAGATGTGTGTCTGCTCGAGTCTTTTGTTCCGTGTGATATAGCAGAAACCGGATCCAATCTGATGTTCTCTGCTGAGCGTATTTTGGAAGTTGATTAAAAGGGTTGGTGGAAAATGCCTCTTGGCATATCAACGGAAATATTTATTTTCATCTATAAGGAACCATGTTAGCTTGCTAAAAGAAAATTAACTTAGCCCACACCAAATTCCTCTATTTAAGTATTGTTCAATGAAGAGGAAATAATAGAACTATCTGTTCTGTACAGTAGCGAGAAGATGTAATGTAAGTTAATCTTAAAATTTTGATAATATTGGCCAAGCACGTTATTAGTTATCGGCAAGAGACCGAACCTCAGATAAGGTGTGTGCAACAGTGGACATAAGTACTTTGCACTTACAAAAGGGATAAAAATGTAAGCCTTAACTAAAAATTAATCAATCTGCCTTTACTGTATAAGCTGGGAGGAACTTGCAAAGGAACCACAGGGATTATGAAGGACAGAACTGGACTGCTCATGTGCATCTGCTCCTCGGCCTCTATCACCTTTGTTTTATTTTGTGCTTCCACCAGTGTGTCCTTGGGATTTTGAAACTGAGGATCACGTCTAGTGCAAAGGAATAATTGTTACACTAATCGACAATACTGAACTCTGATGTAAGTGAATAAATTGAGCACCAGATTTATTTCAGAAGAAATAATTTCATCCTGCTTGCTGGTGGTGGCTTGAGGCAAGGTGCAGAAAATATCTTCTTGGAGGCTGCCAAAGAAAAGCACATTCTTAATGCTTCTGTCCTTGGGTACCTTAGGGCTTGCTGAGTTGCAGCCCTGAAGCATCCTGCCTGGATTCAGCCTGCTAGCTCAGCAGCTTTGGGATACAATTTTTAAATCTGCCAAGCAAACCAACTATAAACTTGGGTCTAAAAAGGATTAAGGCAGTTCTGGAAAGTCTGATTTGAGGTGATGAACGTGGCTATGAAATGGGAAATGATGTCTTTTTAACAAATGATTGAGCTTGTAGGTTGTAGGTGTCTCTGTCCACCATCCTCCTCAGGTTGGATTTGATCTTGGTTGGTTTATGGGGATGTTTCTGTGGCTGTTGCCTCAGCTGTACCTTTCTCATTATTGTCTGTCGGATCCAGCACTGACAAAACACACAGATTCTGCGTTAGAGTTTTCCGTGCTGCCTTTGCTGGGCATTCACTCTAGAAAAGAATGGGGGATGTGGAAACCAGCAGCAAAAACTGTAACACAGAAAGGTGAGGATGTGTGGGTTTTGCTTTGTGGGGACACGAGCTGCCTGCAGAGCTGGGCGGTGCAGCCGTGTTAAACACAAACCCAGTGAAGCTGCTGTAACGGAGCTCTCTGTGTAATATTTATTTACATGTGACACTCATTGCTGGTATTTCAGTGTTTTAAAGTTTTAAAGAGAAGCAGTAAAACGTGTGGTATCCATTAGCTTTGCTGATGGACTAGAAAGCAAAGTTTTCTAGATTACCTCAGTCATTACCTGGGTCATTACCTCGGGTGGTTTGTTTGGAAGTGACCGAATTTATGCTGGGTCACGGATCCGTGGTGTAACCTGGGCACTTTTAATCGCGCTGTAAATTTCTTTTGAGTTTGGCTTTGTGCTGTTAATGGTCAAACCTTTTATGATAAAAAAAGTTATTTCTGAGCACCGGGGAAGTGATTCCCTCATGCCTTTGAGCAGTACAAACCAGCGTGGTTGTAATTTTCATCACAGCTGTTTCAGTCACGTATCCAGTTGCACAGCTTGAAAAGGCTCATTTCAGGTAAGCCATTCCAGAGGGGAAAATATGCCTATAGCATACTCACCTGTACAGTGAGCAGATTAAACCAATTTTTTAAATTAATAAGTAACTTATAAACACTGAGGTTTACAACAGGTGTCACGCGGGCTGTACTTTATCTACATGTCACCTGTTTTTCTGATGAGATTGATTATGGGAGCTGTACCACACTGACAGAGTTAAAAGAACATTGGTTTTCCTCTTTCAGCACCTTCATCTCAGCTCTTTAAATCAGTGTGACCTTGCAGACCTTGACGTGTAGGTAGCTAGAGCTGGCCTGTTGCAGGCAGGCGACTTTAAAGGCAAAAAGATCTTAAAAAATGTGCTTCTCAAAATGAGAAAAACCTTTGATACTGCTCATTCTAATGAGAAACTGCTCCTGGTTACATGACCTACAGTATGCAGAATTAAGTACAATGTTATGTCATCTTGATATTTAATTTAGTAAAGCCCTCTAATAACTTTACCATTAGCCAAATAATTACATTACCCAGAAATAACTTCCCAAAGCTGAACTGTATTCAGAAATGTTCTAACAACAGCATATCATGAAGGGTTTTTTTCCCCTGAGATTGGGGCAGAAGAATTTTTTCTCTTCATTTTGGAGACTTGTCTCCAGTGGAAGACTCACGTTCAGCTCCATGTAGAATGCAGGCTGAAGACTTCTGTGAGGTGAAAAATAGTGCATTACGAAAGGGCACTGTAAACCATTTATTGCCCTGGCAGTCTGGAATATGGGACATTGGACTTACCTGTGGAAAGCTCTGCTTTGGGAAGAATGATGCATAGCTAAAGGTTCAAAACCAGAAACAGGAACTTTTCTGAACTGCATGTGGAGCTCTGAAAAATGGATATTGAGAATCAGTGCCCTTGTGCTAGTTTATCTCTAGGGTAGAGAGGTAAATCCTGCTAAAACGACTAATGTAATTATTGCAGGGAGTAGGAGATACAGTGTGTTACTCCTGCAAAAAGTAGATTTAAGATGATTCTTTATTTTCTCTGGGTGTAAAATGGATAAGTAACAGTGCAGATTTCAGTTATAGTCAGCCAGTGTGTTGTATACACGCCCTGTAAAGAAATAAGAGGCTGATGAGGCTCTGAGACTATTTAAATAATTAATTCTGTGTATGAAGGTTCCCTTCTTGTGCAGTGCTGGAGAGACAGTCCTGCAGTGGAGAGAATGGGCTCCTCAGCTGTGTGTGGTCATGTACATTCTGTAAACAAATCACAAGCTTTATTATAGGAATTATTAATGATACTGCTCACACTGAGTGGTGTTCTTTTTACTGTTATATATTATGTCAGTCATTGCTTATCTTAGCATAGGTAGGGTAGATGAAGATGACTTTGTGGGCTCTTTTATTCTTAAGTAGCCTCAGCGTTCTCTCACCTCCTAATAAGAGCTTAAGGAACATGCCAGGTGTTGTACTTGAGGTAAGAGTGTTAACGTTGGCATGAGATCCTTGTCCAAAACCCTCTGGATCCTGCTTGCTAAAGCTGCACGGAGCAGGAGAGTGGGTTCTGGGAACTGGGACAAAAGCTGCCTTGTGAACAGCTTGCCAGGTCATTTCTAGATTTCATCTCTCCTCTTTAGCAATATGACTCCCTCACTTTGTGTAGATGTAAGCCAGAAATATTCCTTTCCTCGGTGGACTGATGTTAGGGGTCAGCTTGTTTCCAGAGCACCTTTGCCACACATTCTTTGTTAGTGCAGCGTGTGTTTGGGGAAGTTCTCAGCAGTGCTGATAGCACGTGGAGATTAAAAACTTCCACAGTTTAGTTACATATTTCACATGCTGCTTGTACAAACTACTCTGATAAAAACACCTATATTCACCTTCTGAATTTAGGCAAAGTTGAGCAGAGTTACTGTTACAAGTATTTTTTAACCATAGTACGGGTCCCTCCAAAGCAAGGATGCCGTGTTCAGGGTGCACTATGAATCAGGACATTGGTACTGAGCCTCTTACCCTGCTTATGTTGAATGCTTGATATAGTCACAAGCTTTTAAGCTCTGTGTAGGATGCACTTTGAAATTCCACCTTGACAACCTTGAACCTCAGGACGGTTTGCAGAAAGGTTGCTGGGCTGTTCTCGTCCCAGAGATGCATTTCTTTGCCAAAGTAAACATTTAGTAGTGGTAGTGTGAGAAGGCCTGGGTTCAAATTAAGGTTTTGGTGTCTTCAGGACTACAAATGACTACAGGAAGAACAGAAAAATTCTGTAGACAGAGATTTAGCTACAGGGACAATTTTGTTTGTTTTGCTCCTGCCTATTTTGGTGTCCCTGCAGATTGGTTTCTGTGGACCTGGTTGTGCAGGGTATTACTATAGAGGTGCAGGGCACAGTAGTCACATTTTTCATTAAAAAAGCACATTGTTATCATCTTTTGATCTACCATTTAATCAACATGTTTTGTTGTAGTTCTCATCTTGTGTTTTTACTCAGTAAACAGTTGTTATTTCCTGGCTTAAATACAGCATGGATTTCGTAATCATCAGTTTTGATGGATTGCTGAAATAGGGAAGAGGTAGCTAGTTTGTCCTCAGACTGCCAGTTCTCAAGAACTTTTGCATGATCTAAAAAAATTTGGCTGAACTTCGAGATTTGGCATTATCTTTAGTGAAGATTTTGTGCTGCATGATTGTGATGTGCTTTGAATGGCAACAGAAATTAATACGTTGATTTCCAGTTCTCCCCCCTTTACCTGTTTTTATTTCTTTCTGCTGAGTGGCAAGAGGAAATAAAGCCAAGAAACCCAAAATTCAGGTCTTGGCTTTAGTCATGTTTTTCCACACACCCCTTTACTAGGTCACTGAACCATTCTTGTTCGTTACTTTCCCATGTGGGGGGAAAAAAATTTCCATTCTTTTGGAAAGCAGAGTTGATATTCAGTCACTTGAGCAGCTGCTTATCTGACTGTGTGTCCTTAAGCTATGATTAGTCAATCAAACAAAAGGGTATCTAGTGATGCTGCAAGCTGGGAAGGGGTGGGGAGGAATAAAAGGAGCTTTGTAGCTATTTTGAACTGAAGGCTGGGCATTTCTGGGATGTCAGAGGCATTTTGACAGGCTTGAAGGAGAGAGTGAACTCTTTAAGTTGTTATGGGTGGATGGAATTTTTCCCCTAATAACAGCACTCATAGATCTGTTGTAAAGCAGGAAGAGTTGAAAGGGCAGGGAATGAGGCTGGAAGCTCACTGAGATGTGGAGTGAAATTAAGAGGATCTTTGAGGAATGCATTGAGTGAATTAGAAGGGCCGAGATAAAGCCACACAGTGAGCTGGATCATATTGACAGAGGTCACAGGGATGGAAACAGGAAAGAAAAAATGAGATACTGCAAAGTTCAAGTCCAACAAAGGATGTCTCAGCTGACTGGGTGGGTTTGAGCCCGGGTTACGAACTCACTGAACCCATGAATGAGGAAACATCCAGCAGCAGGGGTGGATGGAATGACAGCAAGGAAAGAGAAGTCTCTCTCTAATGGTGGTCAGGACTCTGGAGAAGAAAAGAGGTTGGAGTTGTACTTAGATGAGATCTGAATAATATGACAGAGGTAAATGATCACGATGGACTGGGGAGAAAAGAGAATGTTGGTGTAATGCTGTTCAGGGCAGGAGAAATAGGAATGAAAGGGAAGAATATATGGAAGGTAACGGTAGATGATGGAAGGTGTGGCTGGAGTCGGAAAAGTCCAGTGTTTATTCCCCAATGCTTTGATCTGTGATGGAAGAGTTAGCTAGGAAGCACTTGATGAGGGTGTGCCTGATAAAGGAGAGAATGAGCTGGATGGACCCAGATATGGAAGTCATGGGTGATTGAGCAGTGAGATGGGGGCAGGAGATCTGGAGTTCCTGGTCTGGCTCTTCTCTGCTGCCTTTTGCTGTTGGAGAGAAAGGGTTCTCTTTTTAAAACAGAACAACAACAACAAAACTTATCAGTTGAGAAACCTGGACCAGTTTGGATTTAATCTGGTATTTTATTTTTAATTTTAATTTTGCAGGCTATATGCTTGCAACTTCCTTTCTTTGTATGCAGAAATTAATTGCATTTACGGTTTCCCTCATGTGTCCTTTGATATCTTAATATCATTGGCACAAACAGTTCTTTAAAGACAAAACTTCTAAGCTACTTCTGAGGAACCAGACAAGCTTTCTAAACTCTTTGATGGCTATAGAAATATTTTACAGCTTTCATACAATTTTCCTTTCGCTCTGGGAAGGAAACCTTTAACATGTCCATAAAACAATTATGAAGATGATTAGGAAAAGTACTTGTTTCAGTTGCCTCCAAAGAAAATAGAGTGTTCTTTGTGTTTCAGACAGTGGTGGAAAAACCTGAATCTGATTGTTTTTAGTGCAAGCTAGAGTTACACTATTGTCACAGTTTCTGAAGCAGGAAGGCTTGAAAAATGGAGTTAGGGAAAGCAAGGTTCTTCAGAAATTGCTTTTAATAGTTTTAGTACCAGAACAGAAATTCTGAACATGGACTTCTCAAATAATTTTTGTTTGTTTGCTCAAATGGGAGTTGGAAGGTCATTTTTGGTTGTTTTTGAGCATAAAACATGCTGACTTGGTGTCATTCCTGATACAATGAATGTAGCCATCCCTCAGTAAGTAAATCAGCCATCTCCATGGGAAATGTTGCAGTGTGCGTTTGCCACAGCTTGTTTACTTTGTGACACACAGTCACAAAGCTCTTCACTAACCCTTGGTTCCTTGGCTGTTGATCTTAGATAAATCAGGTACTGCTTTTTCCTCCCTTTCTCCCTTTTGAAAATGACCAAAACAGTCTCAGCACTTCAGAGCCCCAGATATGTGTGCTGGCCTTTTTGAAAGGGGAAACGAAGGCATGAAGTTCAGAAATGAGCTGGCATAGGAGTCTAAAAGGAAGCCCTATCAAAGATGACACCTCAGCTACTAACTTAATAAAGGAAAGAGGACAAATAGAAGAAAGATTTAGGAGGGGATGATGAAGATGTGCAGCTTACTGACACATCCCTTAGAAAAGCAACTGAGCTGATGAGGAACCCTACAGATACAAATTACAAGTTAATAAAACCAGGCTGATACTTGAAGGGCAATCCTGATGCTTCTGGAAGGCAGTGCTCTGCTGAGTGCCCTTGGCCTTCACTGAACTGCCTGAGAAGCACCTGCTCCCTGCCCTGACTGTGGTTGTGAGAGGCATCATTGCAATCCCAAAAAAAACCTTTCATATCTGGAGCATCACTCTGGATTCCTGAGTGTGCTGCTAACAGTGGCCTTCTGGAGAATCTGGAAAACCCTTTTGTTGTTCTGTCAGGCTTGGAAGTCTAAGCTTGTCTGAGCTGTCAAATAGTTAACAGCCGCTGGAGGCATGACCCCTTTCCTCAAGAGAGATTTGCTCAGGAGCTGAATGTGCCACTCGAGGCAACAGGAGGACCCTGCCTGTTTGGGAGCTCTGTACCCTGTAAGCAGAAATGGAGGGCTCCTTGTCTGTTTTCCTGCCTTGGCTCGATGCGCTGCGGTTGCTGGACTCCGCCTCCCTGTGTTAAATCTACTCTTGGATTGAGCGGAAGATTGCTTGAACTCGGTGGGGATAGTGTTTTATCTTCCTGCCATTCCCATACCTGTGACAGTCTCTTGCAGGTCTCCTCAAGGCTTAATGCCTCTGAGGAGCAAGTGTTAAGGAGAGCCTGGGTGACACCTTGGCTGTTCTGTGTAGTGTAAATGGCTGCAGGGGAATTGCCTGTTCCCTCTCCTTTAAGCAGATTTCACTTTGTGCCCTAAGGTATGGAAACTCTCTAGTGCTGCTTAAGAGCAAGCTCAGCAGCAGTTACCTTTGTGAAAGATTAGTATTTTTAGTTTGCTGTCCAGCCCTGACATCGGGTGGATAATAGAAAATGGGATTGGAAAGGACCATAAGAAGCCTTCTAGGCCCAGGGAAAAGATTCCTTCCATGGGTTGGTTATCCAGACCACGGCCACTTGCAAGGTATATGTAGGTACAAAGCCCGCAGTGCTAGGAGTGGCTCTCAGGGCTGCTTTATTACCTTTGGGACTGTAAGAGAAAAGGTGACATGCCAGATGGAAAGGGCTTGCAGGGCACTGCTTGGATTATCATGTAGCAGGGTATTAGTGGAAGAATCTGATTCACTTCAATTAGTGATATGTCAGTGTGTTTTGGCCAGAATCCTCCTGACCTACAGATGACCCTTTGCCATGACACGGTTGGGGATGTACCGTGATGTGAGGAAAGGGTTCAGCTGTTTAAGTAGCTAAGCACTGCTGCTTAATGAATTGATCACTTTTCCTGAAAAGCACAGAAAAATTTTAATGACTTGTTAAATTTTAATGGCTTGTTAGAGAGCTTTTTATCCTTGGTTTTGTGTTTGCAGCACATTATCTACAACAGTAATGCACGGTTAGAGACCTTTTCAGCTCTCTACTTCTAGTTTAGCTGATGATGGAGTGCAAGGAAGTGGATACACTTCTTTTTGCTATATTTAGTGCCTTTTCTTTCTTTATTTTTATATGTGGTAATGTCTTCCTACATACAGAGATAAATGGCTTTTTTTAAAATTATAGCTGGAGATTTCTGGATTTCCAGGAGGAGCAAGGAAGAATGGTTGAGAGATCATCCTTAGTCCATGAAAAGTTGTCCTTATTCAAGTACAGGGGGTCTAATGCTTGTTACAGCTTCGTTTCTGTGTGAGCTTGAAAGGGCTTCTTCCGTCTCAGGAGGTGAAGGGTGGTCTTGTCTTTGCTGGTTTTGGGTGGGGCTCACTTGTCCTAGGGCTGGCTTGTGAATAAGAACAAGAATTGAAGAGTGGAGCCTTAAGAGTGACTGGAGGGGTAAGGGGAAGATCCAGATAGCCTTGCTCTTGTGTAATAGATTTGCCCTTCTTGAGAAAGAGGATTGCTGGTACTGATTCTGGAAGTGAGGATAGCAGCTGCATTGTTTGTCGTTGGGTCTTGCAAATCCGGGGGGAAGGTGGCAGCTTGCATGTGTGACCTGGCCTGAACCTTCCATGTGGGGTGTTTGCTCCTCTCGGCTTCGTCCTGTGCTGCATCTGCCCTGGTATTCTGAGCGAGTCCTGCTGATGTGGGTCCTCAGAGGGGTCTGTGATGAGAGCTTGTGTGAACACCAGAGCCTTTAGTGCCGTTAGAATCCCTGTGGTGAGTGCAGGACCTTGGTCCTGTGTCCTGCCAGGCGGAGGGAGCGGAGGAAGAAAGGTGTGCAGAGTGTTTTGTTCTGAGGAGTTTGTGTTGCAGCTTGTACTGCTGCCTAGAACAGATCTGCTGAAGCACAAGTAAGCAGGATGAGGCCTTTTCACTGATCTTTCCAGTGAAGCCTGTTACTCCTCAGAGATCAGCAGCCTTGTTCTTTATGAGAGACATGTCTGCATAACAAGATTCGAGCAAACATTGCAGAGGCACGAAGGAGGCTTTGCTTCTGGAATCTGTCAAGTTCATTGTTTTCAGAACTCTCTAGCATGGGATGTTTACTCGAAATCCTGGCCTCCTTTCCCCCTGCTGCTTTGTTTACTCTCCCTTCCCTCAAGGTCCCATAGTAACGGGTGCTCTGCCTGCAGCAGTTCAAGGACACGATAGCTGAAGTGACCTTGGCCAGCATGGCTGGGAGACCTCTGGCCAGGCTGCAGCAACTCAGTGACATCTGCATCCAACAGCCAAACCCTTCCCCAGCCCATGTGAGCTTGTAGTCCAAAACACTCTTCTTGTCCACGTTGCCCCATCTGTGCCAGGGACTTGGTTGCCTTGGCACCAAAATTCTAATGTAGGACAAGGGTTAGACTCACTCCAGCCAGGGTGATGATGCAGAGCCCAGGGCTGTGTGGTAGTGCTGGTGTATCTTTGGAGCAGCTGGAATGTGGGGTTTCACAATAGACCTAAAAATAACTCAGCCCACAGCATTTAGATGCTGTACGTTGATGTGAATGTGAGCCATCACAGGCTCTTCTAGTTGATTCTTCTTGCAGCATCTTACATCCAGATTTTAGGCTGCTCTTAAATCTAGTTTATCCTCACTGTCCACACCATTCACAAAGAGACAGAGACCAAATGGAGCAAGAATTGTGGAAGAGCTTCTCAGGTCTTTGTGATTCTTCTCTGAAGTCCATGTCTGTTCTTGATAATCTTTTTATCATGCAGACTTTTGCTTTTGGTGCTGTGGTGTGACACTTGATTTAGCCTGTGTTAGTTGTTGAAAGCCATTACTTTGGAGGGAGAAGTGACCAAGGTAAAAAAGGAAAGGCATGCACATAAAAAGGAAAACTTGAAAAAAAGGTAAAAAGGAAATACCTGAGCTTGTGGGTCTGGCAGCTGTTAGAGAAGAAGCGCCAAACAGGAAGAGGGCAGTGGAAGATCTTGTTGCATTCCTGATCTGCCAGTCATTGGATATGGGTATTATCTGCTGCCACATTTCCCAGAGCAAAGAATGATATCATTTGTTTTGTTCTTGGATGGCCAGTCTCTGCTCATCCTGATGAATTTTTGTATGTTTATATAGAAGCTATAGTCTAAGTAAACTTAACCATGGCTAGTCAAGCTCTGTTAATAATATTTACAGTGACAGCTGTGCATCAGAACTCCCAGTATTTGAGTGAGAGGCAACACAGTGAAGTCCTGGTCCTGCTAAGCTGTGCTGTGGATTCAGGAACAGCTCTAAAATGTGCTTGTCTGTTAGCAGCACACCCAGGTCTGGATGTTACATGTCATGCTTCTTGTGTTAGCTCGTCCTGTACAGTGTCCAAAGAACGTATCCCTGTTTCCCTCTATAAACTCCTGCATATTGGTATCTGCACAGCTCAGTCCAGCTTTCTGTTTGCTTGGTAAACATCTGTTCCTGACAGGATGGAGGTTGAGGGAACATGGATAGAAAATGTGCTGGTGGTGTGCCAGATGTGGGAAAGCATGAGGCAGTGAAAGGGAATGAGCTACTCACTTTCGCTCTTTAGAACACAGCTTTTGAGAAAGAAAATTGAGTGCAGGGGCTGTAGAGGAGGGAGCAGGTTTGACACCTGGAAACATACAAACATGACTTTCCTGGATTAGAGGATATGAAATTTTTAGAAAGGAAGGACTAAGTCAAGGGATTTGGATATGGTTGTGAAATATTTAGACCTGTTACAGAGAAACCACGTAGTGCTTCCAGTTCACTTTTAGGGAGTGAGTTAATATACTTGCTGGTATCATTTTCCTTTAGAGCTGGGAGGGGCTGGTTGTTGGGAGCTGGCAGGAACACCGCAGGGATAAACTTGTCCTGTTGTAACCCTTCCCCAAGCACCTGCTCACCCACTGCTGGGACCGAGCATGGGGAAGGCTGGACCTGTGGCACCCTGGGTGGGTGTTCTTACAGCTCTTGCTAAAGCACGTGCCAAGTGCTAGAGTGAGCTACAAAGTGTTTTAGTATCAGCTGGGAAAAAATTCCAGGCAGCATTTGGTCTCTGGAAGCTGCAGATAAGGCCCGAGAGTGTGGCTGTGGCTGCTCTCTGTGGCAGCAGCCCCGTTCTGTGCTGCTGCCTTCCCTCACTGGCTGCCTGAAGGTGCTGGGTATTCCGTGGTCTTGTGAAAGCACAGAGCCAGTATGTTTGTGACTGGAATGGCACTGTGATCTGAGTCATTCCTCCTGTGAGAAGGGGTAATCTGCAGTCAAACTGCATGGGAACCAGAGGCATTCCTAAGTCCTGGTCTGTCTCTCATGCTGTGTGAAATTGTTAACCCTTAATGGAAGCCGTGGGATTAGATTGTATTTATTTACTTTATCAAATCAGCAGATGTTACTGAAGAGCACAGTTTAGCTCTGCAAGTAGATGCATAGAATTCTGCAATAAAAGCTAATTCATTACTGTTTCTAATAAAATTTTGGTCTGTGAAGGCTGTTGTTTAGGAACTCAGCGTGGATCCCATCTGTTTTTAGTATCCAGTCATACAAGTAGAACCCTCAAATCTCCAGTAAAAATCTTAGCAGAGCTTAAGGAGACTAAAACTTTTATTAGCAGTTTTTATTAGCGCATTAGTAGGCTTGGTGTCTGAGCTTGGCATGTGGTGATTATAGGCTGGGTGGATGTAGCAGGCTTTTGGAAATGGGGAGACAAATCCTTGGAAATTTAAAGAGGTTGCTTCTCTCCATAGCAAGAAACATGTAAAAAGTGTTATTTACCTTTCACATGAGCATTCCCAAGGGACTGTCGTGTCCCTAGGACAGGACTCTACAGAATGAAGCTTGAGGCTGTTTTTTTGTGATTTTGGCACATAGGAAATACACGGCTCAAATAAAAGACTTGAGTGAGGGTCATTTAGTGACTTTGTTGTTGTTTTGTTTGTAGTAAGATCTGTGAAAGTGCTGATGCTGTCACATGTTTTACTGGTGAAGTCACCACTTGCTTTGGACATGAAGCATTTCTGTCCATTTGAAAGTCAGTCCACCTGTGTCTTTTAACTGGTGCACAGGTGAACGGCATGAGAATTTCTGAACCATTTTGCTGCTTGGTATTTAATCATGGTGGCTACTGGGAGCAAAGAAATGACTTTATAGGGGTATGATGCAATACAGCGAGGTCTTTCTCTGAAACTCACTGCATATAGTAAGGTTAAATATTGCTTTATGAAGTTAACTGCTGTGAAACATTCATCAGTGCCCTGTGCTGTGCACAGTTACCGTAACCACCGTCATTATAAAGTAACAGATCTAACAATTCAGCAGGACTGGAGCCACTAAGGACAGGGTTGATCTTTCCATCGGTGCGTGGGAACCTGGCATTGCCCTTGTCCTGTCCAATCCTAGACAGGCAACGAGAGCTGTCTGGGAAAAGCGTGGTGGGGATTACGTGGCATGAACATTAGCTGCTTCCCTGCCAGCCCCGTGTCCCAATTAATTAAGGAAGGGTCGCTCACACAGCCTTCCCTGCATTGCAGCAGACAAATCTTCACAGCTCCAGTTTGACTGGTGACCCAGAGGTGAAAGTTTGTTTTCCACTCTGTGTTCTCTAAATGTTCAGCCTTCCTGGGAGTCTGTGGTCTTGGACGGGTGGATCCTGGGGAGTTTCACTGCCCTGTTTGAGATGTGGCTGCCCCCATGGCATGGCCGTGGGGTGTTCATCATGAATTGAAGGGCTGGTTTTGGTGAAGCATTGCCAGAGCACTTGTTTGCACGCAGATCCAACAAAGCTCTAAGTGGAGACTTTTCCTGTGAGTTGTGCATGACCTTTTACAGGCTTTTTCCCCCCCCACATTCCAGGCTGTTTTATGTTAATTCTGGAAGGAGTTTTCTCCCTACATCATCTTTCTGCGGGATTTTGATTGATCTTTGAGTTTCGGTAGTAACACAATGGTGCCTTTAGTGTGCTTCTGTCTCTTGTGTAGTTTCTGGTTCGGCTTTTATGTAAACTTTGAATAAACTGTGCGTGCTGTTGCAGTCTTGAGTCTGTAATAACTGAATTTGGGAATCAGCCTGGTGTTTTTCAAGCTGCAGGGAGCTGGCTGCAGACAGCTGGGATGAAAGCTTTGTGTCACAAGGGGAGAGCTGGGGGAGCATCTCTGCTTTCGCAAACCCTTAAGACGCTTTCAGAATAAGATCCCTGAAGTCTTGCAGTGTATTTATAGGCTTGTAATATTGTTCAGAGAATGTTACAGTATCCTCTGCGGCAGAAGTGCTGGTTTCGGGTTTCTCGAGCATGGTAAACAGCTCTGGGCTCCGGTGGTATGTGTGCTGCTCAGAGAACTGGGCTGATCTGCCACGCTGATAGGGTTTGTTTGGGTTTTTCAGAAGCTCCGCGAGTGAAAAATCTTGTAAGTCCCAGATCATCACATCTTGATCAGTTCATTAATTTAGGCTGAGGCTTTAATGCTCAAGAAGATTCTGACACATTTATAGCTCTCCGTACAAGAGGGTCCATCACCAACAACCATCCTTTTAAATGAAAATGGAGGTGTACTGCAAAACCCTATCAGATCCTGATAATCTGTATTGGGAAACAGCTGTTTGTAGTGAATATTGTGATTCTGAGGAGGTTGATGAGAAGCCAGTGGCAGAAATCAAGTCTTAGGAAGAAGTGGAAAATTTCAAGACACTGAAGTAAGTAGGATCACTTCCCTTTGTACTGAAGCAGCTCTAAAAATGACACTTCTTTCCACCATGCATGACAGCACAGGAAACACTTCAAAAAGAAGGAAAACCAAATGTACTGATCTATATGAAAAATGTAAATCTAATCCTTGCTGCAGCTTACTCTTGCTGGTAGCATTTCTAGTGTGGGGTGTGTGGGGATATGCTTGGCTGGTGTTCTGTCCTTGCTTTGCTACTGACACACTTTGTGCCCATGGGCGGCTGCTCTCCATCACGGCCTTTCAGATTTGGGCGATGAAAGGGGTGGGATTTGCCTCTGAGCCTGGATCTCAGTTCTGTGTGTCAGCTTCTTCTTCTGTGATGGGGTTTCTGGTAGTTCTTTAAGAAGGTCCTGATTTTTGACAGTGGAAGTGTGTGGCATTTTATAAAGTGTTAATATTTATAAAGTTACAAAGTATGTGACTTTTGTAAATGGGCAAAGTTAAGGACAGCGGGGATCAGGGAGAGGTTTTGGGAGGGTCAGCGGTGACAGATGTGATGGTAAGGCCCATTTTCTCAGCCTTTTGGCTGTCATATTAATGACATTACTTAAGGAGCTTTTTCCTTTTCTTGCTGTTCCAGTTCTGTACTAAAGTGAGCCACTGTTGGACAAATGTCTGAAAAGCAGGAACATTTCTAGAAATATTCTTTGAGTTCTGACTGGAAATGAGAAACTGTCTAAATATTCTGAGTCTTTAAATAGCCACTGGCTGAAGGACACTATAGCCTTCAAGTCTCCTTGATATTTGTACTGTTCTTTATGTTTGCCCAGTGCTCTTTTCACCCTTTCATGACCTACATGAAACCTGCATCTGGTGAAGGCATTTCTCAGTGGTCCTTCCCAGCTGCCTGCAGCCTCCTCCTGCACACAGCTGACACTGGCCGTGCTGTGTTTGGCTAAAACTGCAGCAAGAGACTCCTTTCCTTGGTTGACACAATGATGGTGGGATGAGAAGCTGTCAGGGTAGGTGTGATAATGCTCTCAAAACATGAGTTTTTCAGCTCTCCCTGAGGAGGCTGCCTTGGCACAACACCTGCCTGGTCATTCCTGAGTCCGGTGTAGACAAGGTTATCAGGGCACGAGCCCAGGCACCACAGACTTTTGTTTATGCAAATGACGTTAAATTTCCAGGCTTAAAATGGCATTGAATTTATAATATAAATAAATCAAAGTTTCTTGTGGATTTGTTGGGGCAGGAGTATTTGCTTCTGGCGTACAGCTGACCTTTCACTTTCCTGTTCCATTTCAGGAGGTGCATACCTGAGCCTGCCTGCATGAAATCAGTCGAGATAACATGTTCCTTGGCAGGTGTTGCAATTCCAGTTTGCCAGTGGCTAAATTTGATCTTTTTTTTTCTCGCACTTCTTAATAGACAATGCTCATGACAGAGGAAAAATATTTCTCTGGTCGAGTATGTCTGTCTTCAAGATGGAAGTAATCTTTTTAAAAGAAGATTAATCACATAGTGAGGGGACGTTTTGGTTGTTTTAAAATGTTTAATTGAACTTCAGCAGAAGGCTCCCTGCTGTCCTTTGTGGTTTGTGGGCAGCAGAACATCCCTGCAGAACCCTGAGCCTGCTACTGCAGGAGGATTTCAGGTAAGGAGGATGAACCAGGTAACCAAGCAAATGACCTGCCCTAAATCTGGCTTTTAAAATGAGCTCTGTCTGGGATTAGTATCCTTGGGCTGCAGCTGAGATAAACTTTGTAGGTAGGAATAGTGAGATGCTAAAACGTGGTCTCCTCGCCAGTCCTACACACATTCACGGCGTGTAGAAATGTTTTGGTTTCTCTTGCCTGCCCCTTTGCTCCAACACACAATGCTTATAATCTGATTCTCTGAATGAACCTTTGTTTGGGGAAATACTGTTAGTTTTGGCTCTTGGAGAGCTGAGCTGACAGGCCCAACTCCCCAGCAAAACAGATTGGAGATTAAAAAACAAACTAAAACCACGCCTTTGAAAAAAAAAATGCTGGGGAGAAGCCAGAAAGTTCCTTTTCTGTGTTGCTGAAAAAGCTAATCTGTTTAGCTACTGTACTATCAAGTCTGATTTTTATCCTATTACTTAAATTAAGAGCCTCATTGCCATTACCTGTAATAAAAGTAAAATTCTTACCCTACCTCAAAAAATTGTGTGATCACGTGCAGGAAGGAACTGGGGGGGAGGCACAGAGGAAGTGGGTTTTGAGGCTGGAGCTAATATGGCAAAAAAGAGTTGTTTTAGCACAAGGACAGGGGGAATCCGTTGCCTAAACAGGAGAACACACAGGACATTTCTGTAGCTTGTTCTGATAAACTGAATTGACAAAATTCAGATTTGAAAACAAAATAATTTGTTTACAGCTGTAGCAGACTAGACTTCAGTGGTCTGTAGGAGAAGTGATTCCTGCAGATGTGCAGTAGCTGCTTTCCAGGCTTTCTGCTGGGCTTGCTGGGAACACATATTTGGGCAGCAGGACAGGCCTGTGGAATCTAAACCACAGCACTTGGAGGTTTGTGTTTAAATTCTGTGTACCATAGATCTTGGCCAGGTGCTCTCTGAGTGCAAGAGAAAAAAAAAAAAACACCTCCTGAGCTAGGGAGCCAAATGTAGCCAGAGATTTTCTGTGTCCCTGCATATCAAAACACTGAAAGATGAGAGGGTGGAAATGAGAGGTTTATGTGCAAAGCACACTGGTACGTTAAAAAAATCCATGTCCTACTTCTGATGCTGTCACTCACACACTTTGTAGCCACGGGCATGTAATTCACTCTTTCCTTATTTTAAGGAGCAGATCCTGCATTCCATCCTCATAGAATATTTTAAAGACTTCTTACTTGGTGCAGCATTTAGTTCATTGCAATCCCAAGATCACTTCCCAGCTGAAATTCCTGCTCAGCAACTTTTACACGTCATGGTGTGGAGAATGAACTTAAATTTTTCTGAATGAGAAAAGGGGATTTTTCAGGCTGTTGTTTACAGCAAAGTCTTCCCTATTGCCTTCTGTTAGAAAAGGATTTAAAAATAAGGCTATGGTACTGTTGTGAGCGTTTCTGAAAGAGATAAAAAATGGGGAATTGCAAGTTGAATCAGAAACAGCTGAATAAAGCATTTGAGCTGTGTAAAACCCATGAGTTCTACCATACTATACCATATAGTCTCCATTTAATTGACATGTATTCAAACCACCTGTTAAGTGGAGGATATATGGAATTGATCTTAATATTTTAAAGTTTTCTTCTCTGCCCCTTCAGTGCTCTTTGTAGAAATCAGTTTCCTAAAATGCTGGTGTTTCTTAATGCTGATAAGTAATGAAAAATCCCCGAATTTCTTCTGGGTTTACACTCAGATAAATGTCCCTTTCTGCCCAAATCCGGAGGGTGCTTGTGTCATGTGGTTTTATGCTGACTGAAGTCCATCTTAAAATCCTCTGATTAAGGGAGGAGAACAGGGGATTCTTCTGTTGTGAGTCATCTCATCTCGGAGCTTGATCATGCTTCTGCAGATGTCGAAAGGAGTTTCTCGTTGAGTTTATTAATTGAATGTTGTTTCAGTGCTAGGGAGAACTACAGGTTTAGGTTTTGCAGTGGTGAATAGCATCTCATATGTATCTGTTAAGAAAGAAGGTCACCCCTTTGCCTTGTTTCTGCTGAGTCCAAAGCATCACTAAAATATACTGCAAGATCATTAACTGAGTGTTATTAACCTGGAACGAAATGATGAAATTCTCAGAGGCAAAACTTAGCATGTAAATGGATACTGTCAGGGTACTGTTAGAATACAAACCTGCTCCCTAATTACATTTCAGTTGATTGAAGAAAAATTTAGAAATCAAAAGTGTTGAAGGGAATCAGGTCACACTCTCGCAGTGGATGTCTGTTTCTTGTGCTTTGCTGCAAATTTTGTGATATTCGAAGGTTTGTAATTGTTTTAAAACACAGCTGCTTTCACTGGAGTTTTAGAAATGGAGAGTTGTGAGAGATCAGTGCTGTGTTATCTGTCTGCCTGCTTGGATCTCAGTTCCCTGAGGTGGTTCCTGAGCTGGGAAAAAGCATGTGAAAAACCTTGGGAATGGACTCCAGCCTCTCTTGGTGTATCCAGGACTTGTAGATGAAAGTTGCAGCAAATGGAAGCAGCAGCCTCGGGTGCCTGCAGCCTCTCCCCTGACAGCCCTGCAACTCCTCCAAAGTATGCTGGGGCCACTGTGTCCAAGGGGATTTCCAGCTCTGTTGGCTGTTGAGCTGAAGCTCTTTTGGCTGGTTTGCTCTGATCAAATCACTCGATGGGGACATTTGGACTCAGGAGGAGATTTCTACATGGGAGACTGAGCTGAGCCGCTGGAATGCATTGCAAGTTACCTGTCAGATGGTTTTCAGCTGCTTTGAATTGATTTGTGTGTGATAGTGAGGAGAACATGAAAGTCACCTCTTCCTCCAGCATTGCTTACATGAGCTGAGCTTCTGGCAGCAGCATTCCCTGCAGGATGCACCCGAGAGCCTGGCTCCGTGTGTTCCTCAGCTTGGGCACCCTCTGTGCAGCACCAGCATTCCCACGTGCTGTGGGTGCAGCTGTCCTGGCTTGTACCGTGCACTGTTGGGTCCAGTTCTCCCTTGGGATGTTCTCCTGCTCCCCTCGTTGGGAGCAGCATCCCTGCAGAGCTGCAGCAGCTGTTGGAGAGGGGGCCAGGACCACGGGTGTGCTGTTGGGTTGTGCTGCAGGAACTCAGTGACCATCCATCCACCTGTTGGGAAGTTGCTCCATATTTGCTGTAGGAGTTGGCGTGGTCTTTCAGAGCTGGCAGGAGCAGCAGCCAGGTGGTCTCTCCAGTCGTTTGGGTTTTTTTCTTGTTGTTGTTTTGCTACTTTAAAATCTGACAACTGCTTTCAGTTAGGCAGCTGCTCTCAGTCACAGTGTTGTTCAAAGTAATCGACTTTCCATTGACTTTGGAATTTGGAATAGTGTCTAAATATTGTTGTTAGCTTCATGCTGATTCCTCTCCACTGAGGCTGAAGTCGTTTCACTTATGATCTCAAGCTGGACTTGTGTTTTGCTCCCATGGGAACTAAAAATAATAATTATTTTAAGAATAGGTTCTTAATCACTTCCTTCTTTTGATGTACTAGTCTTGTTTAGCATTTTCTAAGAACATAATTGAAAATATTTTAAACTATTTGTGTTTTAATTCCAGTTTTAATTAGCTCTTTGAAGATGCAGGGAGTGTACCAGACTTGATTACAGTTCCTTTTAGTCTTTTTATAGCAAAGCATTTGCTCTTGTTATTCTGAGTGCAGATTATTAGAGTTTTGTTGCTTTGGCAAACTGTCGAGTCACACAGAGCTATGAAGAGATGAACATTAAGTTGACAGATTTCTTAGTCAAAGGCATGTGGGCACTTTGTCAGTGCTGGTGATGCATCAGCACGTTAATCTCCTGTCTCCAAACTGTTAATGTACAGATGAGAAACAGGAAAAGATGTGCTTTAGTCTGGGTTTAGAAGGAAAGATCAGACAAGGTGTGCAGTGGTTCCAGGCCAGAGCTGGCTGTGCAGTGAACACTGAAGGTGTTGGGATAGTTTGCAGTGGTGGGAGAAATATTAAATGGGTGGAGATCCACTCTCTGCCCTGACATGTGACCTGGGTAACAGTGAGATTAAATAGTTGGAGATCTTTCCATAAACTAAAAGTCTTGAAATTTAGAAGGAACATTTTGGGAGATGTATTTCAAAGAGTGGCATATGGATGCGCTACTGGAAAGAAATAATCCAGAAGGATTTCCTAAATGTCCGTGGCCGTACAGAGTCTGATGGTACTGAGTGTCTTACAGCCCACTGACAGAGAACAGCACAAATACATTAACAGTGATTTTTCTATTCCTTGCTAATAGCTGACATGATTTGCTCTCACTCCCAGTCAGTGAAGTTGCTTGCTCCAGCAAGTCTGCTTGTTTTGGGGGTGCTGATATTCTATTTTGTGTACCAAATTCTGTTTATACTTTATTTTTTATTGAGCGCCAGCATCCCAAAGGCCACAGCAAAACCTTGTAGCATAGCATAGCCCAGTGTAGCACAGCCTGCACCCCGAAGGGGCAGCTGGGCGTGGACAGGGCTCACAACCTGGTCACTTACTTGTTCTCTTGCTGCTGGGAATTGTCCTTCTAGTGCAGTTCATACCTGGTCTCTGCATCTGCTTCCTTGTGCATACAAGAGCATTGCAGTTTATTTTTAAAGAGGACAAGGAGGAAAAAAAAATTTCACAGTCGAGCAACAACTCATCTGCTGGTGCATTGCTACAACCTGTTGCCATAACTGACATTTTATATAGTAGTAAAATTGAAAGAGCAGAGCTGGTTTTCTTTATCTGTCACTTGGCTGAAGCCTGGCATTTGCTCCTCTGTATTGTCAGAGTTGTGGGAGTACCTGAGTGTGAGGGCAGTTGTGGTGTCAGCAAGGGAGGAAAGAAATGGTGAGCCAAATATGTGAAGAAATGTTAGTTTAATATCCTGCTATTGGCAGCTCTGGCATTTTGGTTGCTTTTGTTTAGGCTGAGGACTTTTTACTTGTTTGTTGTATTGCAAGTTTCATTAAAAGTTTTCTTTAAGAAGAGCTGCTGTTGGGAGGTTTCCCAGACCAAATAGGAAACTGGGAATCATCAGTTCTCCAGCCTCAGGCTCTATGCATGGGCTTTGATGAGCCAAGGGAAGTGCCTGGTACTTCTGTAGGATGTACTTCCTATTTGCACAGTGATTTTAGAGCTTAAATGTGAAATGGGCTTTTAAGGATAAATAATTCCTCTCTGAGTTCATTTGTACTGAATGTGTGAGGCAAATGGCCTGTGCCAGGGCACTGTTGGTGCTGGTACATCTCCAGTGCCACTGCAGTTCATGGCAGAGCCCATTCCTGATTGACCACGTGCTGGGGGACCTCTTCTGAGAGGGCTGAGTGTTTGTAGACATTGCTCCTGTCACTCCTTCGTGTCCATCACCTCTTGACCTGATTCTCGTAGTGCCAAGGTGAACCTGTTTCCTTTGTTGTTGTGTGGGTTGCAGTTGGTATTGGTGGTCAAGTTCCCTCACAGCAAGGTTGCACAGACAGCACAGGAGATACAGATTTGGAAGATGTGGGGCTAAAACCGCCAAAAACAAGAGGGAGAACCTGGGATAGGCACAGTTCCTATACTTTAATCTCTGGCTTGAAATGTACTGTGTTAAGAGTTTTCCTACTTCCTCTGCCCTGTCGATAGTATGGATTAATGATTCATAAAGGTGTGTTTTAAGGGCCGGGTAGTTTGTGTTTATACTGTGCTTACTGGAATTCCTGCTGCTTCTTCCTTTTTCCTTGCATCTCCCTTCCACTTCCCAGGAGCATTCATGCATAAGCCATTTCTTTTTCTAGCCTTGCCTTTCCTTGGAGAAAAGTTACTCTTTTTAGCCTGTTGGTACTCCTTTGTGCCCAGCTCTGATTACCAGCAGTGTAGAATTGGTGGGTTGTATTTTTTTTCTTGGGCCAGAACTGTCATTTCAGTGTTACCAGCCTGGAAAGTCAAATGGAACTGTAAAAATGGATGTCAAAAAGTCCAAGGCACAGCTGTATGTGACCAAATGTGGAGAAGCCTCTTAATTTTAAGTAATCTTGATCCCATTTGGTGGAAGCTCATAGGTGGGGATTTGAAAAGGTGTGATACTGGCAAAGAGAAAAGTGTGGGTGAAATGAATTTCATTCTTGTTGATATTTGTGAGACCAGTTGTGACAGTTCTTAGTTCCCATGAAGGAATCTTGAAGATTGGATTCATCTCTGGCTCCTGGCTCAGTGAGCTGTGGACAGCAAAAAGTGGTGACTGGCCAAGCGTGGCTTGTTGTTGTTTTATCTGTCGACAGTTTGGCTGTTTTAGGGGGATGCTTTGTCTTGAAAGGAAGGGAGAGAGAAAAGCTGAAAGCAGAATGATTTGTTGTCTGTTTTGTTGCAGCGGAAAGTTGGTTTCACCAAAATGGAAAAATTTTAAGGGATTGAAGCTTCAGTGGAGAGATAAAATCCGTCTCAATAACGCCATCTGGAGGGCCTGGTACATGCAGTGTAAGTACCGCGCTGGGGGCGGGTCTTTGCTGAGACATCGGTGAGAACAAGAGAATTGAAATTATTGTCTAGTGGAAAGCTCAGGAATCTGCTCAAGGCCTGATGTTTCAGAGGCAGTGCCGTGGGATCAGGCTTTCCTGGACGTGCCCACACTGAGGATGTGCTGCCTGCTCCAAGCACAGCCCGAGATCTCCCTGTTTCCTGTTGTTTATCAGGAAGGAATCCTGGCTAGACTCTTGTCACACCTTGCCACTGAAGTGACAGAGCTCTCTGCAGGCCCTGCACGTGCTCAGCACTTGAATTTTCGTTGTTGTTTCAGACCTGGAGAAGCGCAAGAACCCCGTGTGTCACTTCGTGACCCCGCTGGACGGCTCCGTGGACGTGGAGGAGCACCGGCGGCCAGAGGTGTGTGAAACCCCGGGAACAGCCCAGTGAGCTCTGGAGTTCGTAACAGGATTTTCTAGTCTTCTGGAAACAAGGGCAGTGTAGCCAATCTGTGCTCTGTTTTTATTTAGAAGGAACCATTAAAAGCAGAGTGAACCTGGTTTTGTGAGTTCATCACGTTAGGATGATCAAGGTGCAATCAGAAGGACATTTGTTATCTATGTAACTTATGTTAATGTTGTAGCGTAATAAATCATAAGTTATAGAAGGGCTATTTGAATAGGTAAGATTTCGACAGCCACTGCTGTCTTCTGACTGGAAGTCAGTGGGAAATCAGAGTGATGACTGTTTTCAGAACTGAATCTAAGTGACCCTGGGAGAGTTTTCTGTATTTTATGTAATTGGCGAGGTGTGGTTTCAAGAGAACAAGCAATTTCTTTTCACAGACAGAGCAAATATGAATTTGTGTTCTTTCATTTTTGTGCTCCTGTAGACATAAATGGAAACTAACATCTGCCCTCTGGCTCCTTGCAGAAAACCAGTGAGGCCTTTGATGTGGCAATATGTGACTCTATACTGCATAACTCTAGAATAATTTATAACTCAAAGGAGTTCCAGATGAGTTTGTGGAACTGTCTCAGGTTTTTGAAAGAACAGTGTTGATGTTTGTGTTGAAAGTGACCCTCGAACACAAAGTTAAGGCTCTCATTAGTCTTCTCTCCCCAACTTACACACTGCTCTCTGTGGTACATTGAAGACCCATATTGTCTGATCCTTTTGTTGCCATCATTGTGTGGCCTGCAAGGTCCTCCCTGAGCTGGACATCAGATTTCTATTGCTTTGTGTCATTTGTAGCAGCTTTTGCTTATGTGTGTGTCTGTGCATGTGACCGTGTGAAATTCACAGGACATTGTGTGCTTTATACATTATATTTCAGTAAATTAATTTTAAAGGGGGATCTTTTGCCATTTCTTAACTCATGGTTATGGTTGAGCTGCTGTGGGAGATGCTGACAGTGCAGTCAGACGTCATCTCGTGTTTGGTTTTTGTGGGAAAGATGAAGTTAGTACTGTCAGGTTTGCTCTGTGATAGCTGAACTCTGGGACAGTGTGGGCTGCTGATACATGAGCTCAAACAGAATTAGCATGCTTTCTTTTGCATTTTTTATGCCTGAATATTTGCTTGGAAATGTATTGAATATTCAGCCCTTATGTGATTCCGTGTAATTCATGGTATGTGTTTGTGTTCTCAGGCCATTGCAACAGAAGGGAAATACTGGAAACGGAGAATTGAAATAGTCATCAGGGAATACCACAAGTGGAGAACATACTTCAAGAAAAGGGTCTGTTGGTTTACATAGTGGAAGTAGTTTACTTGAGCTTGATCAGTATGTTGTTGCTTTTTGAGTTTTTCTATTGCTTTTTCTGGCATGCAAGAGTACTCGAAACAGATGATAAGCTGGTACAGACATGCTCATCTGATTAGTTCCACTTAACTAAAAATTATTGTGCTGGGACTGATTGTGCATGATTGGGTCTTAAAAGTTTTGCAAAATCAGGTGTTCCACTGGCACACACAGGACCTATTCTGACTTTACCATCTGTTCTGTTCTTCTTTTGCAGTTACAGAAACATAAAGATGAAGATCTTTCAAGTTTGGTCAGGGTAGGTAACACCACTGAGAAGTGGCAGCATTTATGCTTCTAGAACCCGCAGTAGATAACAAAGTTGTAACATGCAGTAGCTTGCTTTGATTAAAATCTAAAGACAAGCATCTTGCTTAAGCCTTAATTAAGGTTAGACACCTTAATGTTCTGTGCCTTAGAGAGCAATGTAAGATTTGTAGCTTAAATTGGATGGAGGAGAGGTTGAATGTAAAGTGCTGTGACAGAAGAAATGGGAATCAGCATTGCCTTGCCAGAGAGATCAACCTTGTTGAGGGCTGGCACATGATTTCATCTCGTTACTGAGTTGTAACTGGCACTGCTGCCTTGCTTGTGTAACTGGATCTGTGAAGATGTGTGAACTACATGTTGCAGATCTTCCTGCTGTGCCCACAGCTCAGGCAGATAATATGCCAGGATCCTAAAAAAGGACAAAATGGTTAAAGGAACAGTGGTATCACCATTTAGTATGTCCCTTTAAGCTATCAAACCTACTTTGGGTATATAAACTGATGTTTAGAAGCACTGTTCTGCTGTTTTTGCAAGGCAGTGCAGTTCAGCTCAGCCTGTAGTGAGGGATGGGTAAGCCAAGTCGCATTATATTTTATTTTTCATGAGCAAAAAGTGTCTTGTGCAAACTCAGAGTACAATTGCACTTCACTGCACTTCAGAGTTTCAGATACATCTCACAAGACAGGAGTTGTTTTTTGCATTCTTGGTAGTCATGTTATTTTTGCTCCTTATTCAAACCAAGGGATTGTTAAACTAGGTGCAAAAATACTTGTGTAATCAGTCAAACAAGGAAGTGTTGTTACTTGTCTTACATCCTTCTAGTCACCGTCTGGGTTTTGGACAAAAACCTTTCCCAGAGTGTTGTGGTATTTCAGTAAGCTGAAGTTGTTGATGTATCAGAAGCACCACTGATGTGTTTTAGTCCATTTGATGGCTCCTCAAAGTGAAGTTCTTTCTTTAAAAATGTGAAAAACGCTTTTATAGATCTGCACCAGACTGCTTTGGCATTGCTAGGCAGCCTGACCTCTCTTCCTTTCCTTTGACAGGATGATGATGTGGTTCTCTTACAAAAAAGAAGGTATGGCAGAGAAACCCCTGTCCCCATGGAGGAAGGCAGCCTCTTGGATGCAGACATGCTCATGTCCGAGTTCACCGACACCCTGTTCTCCACACTCTCTTCACATCAGCTGGTTTCCTGGCCAAATTCCAGGGACATAGGTATTTGCTGGCTGTAGCTCTGTTGCAGTGAGAACCCCTACAAAAACACTGGTTTGTTGCTTTGCTGCTCTTGTAGTCTTGCCTAAGAAATCTGTCTTATATTGCTGATACAGATAAAAACAGATCAGGGAATGTAGCTGTCTTGCGATTCCATGGGTTATGGCATCCCGGTTAATAATCCAAATTTAATTTTTATCTTAGCTTCCTACGTGCTGCTCCCAGCTTTGCCCCCTAATGTTGCTGTGAATAAATCTGTGATGAGCAGTATATACTTGATCAGTGGTGAAGGTGTTGTGATTTATCTCAAAGCATAGTTTGTGTATTTTTAAGGGAGTGCCTGTGTATTTTTGTTTGGCTTTGTCCAGTAGAACCAGTCTAAGTCTCATCTGTACAAACAATCCCAAGAGCTGTTCAGCTCTGTCTAGAGGCTCTGACTGTCTGATGGGACAGCACATGTCCACTGTTCACCATCCTTGCTGCATGGATGTCTGAACAACTCCAGAGCAGCCATGGTTTACATGACTTGTACTCAGGGCAAATGAAATGGGTGATGGTTTACTTTAAAATACTCTGCTGTGAGCTGTGGTGGCTCAGGCTGTGCTTCCCAGCAAGGCTGTGTGTAGTGCAGCAGGGGCAAGACAGGAGGTTTGGGAGCAGGAGGCATCCGAGCTTGGCAATCCCAGATGTCAGTTAGAGCCTTCAGGTTTCACCTCTTCCGTTTTAGTAGTTGAAAGTTTCATTCCCCAGTGGCTTTGATTTCTGGACTGTGCTGTAGCTCTGAAGAGAAGCAGATGCTCAGTTCCTTTCAGCAGCAGTTTTTCTGTAACATCTTGGCCAAGCCTGGCTGTGGAGTGTTTCATTCCTACTGCTGTTATTATGTGAGAGATGGGAAGCTAATCTAATCTGTCTCCTGAATTTTGCAGGACACTTAGGAAATGCTGACATGATTCAACCAGGGCTTATTCCTCTCCAGCCAAATTTTGATTTTATGGATACTTTTGAGCCTTTTCAGGGTAAGAATCATATATAGAATTCATTAATTTCTTAAATATTGCAGTGATTTATGAACTAGGTTTTAAAATAAGTTTAAGTGTTACAGATATCTAAGGTTTCCCCATTTCACACTTCTTAGTGATGAAGACATTTAACATTTTGTCTTTGAATGTTTTATGGCACTGTCAAGAATTCCGTATGACATTAAACTACTGATGACCCCTTTGATGGTTATGTATCTTCATGGAAGTAAAGAGTCATATCCGTTTGCTGGCTCTGCAAGCAGTCTGCATCAGATAACTGTGCTTTGTGGGACTCACTGAGGATCAGCTCTTGGCTGTAGATGAACCTTAAACAGGACTGATTTTTGCATTGTCCCAGTTTGCATTCAAGTTGAGGAAGTCAGCCCTGAAGAGATCAGTTCTTCTGGAAGACAGCAATTCACTGCTCAGTCAACAGCAGTTGTATGAAGCAAAAATCTCATGGTTTCATTATTTGCTAAATAATACTGATATTCCTGTGAATTTTAGGATCTAGCAGTGCTGTACCTTGAGTATGAAAAGTAGAAAATTAATCGGTGACTTTTCATGTTTCAGAATTATTCACGCCCAGTCGCTCCAGTAATTATTTCCCTTCTGTGTCTGCTGTCAGCTCAGCTACCACAGACAGCAGCAGCCACTCTTCCCAGGTAAGAGAGGTTTAAAACAGAAGGCTCTGACATGAGCCATGTCCTTCTCGGGAGGAGTTCAGACATGTCTGAATCAGTGATATTTCCTTGTCTCTCAGTCTCCTGGCCTGCCGTCGGGTTCGTTGCCCAGCACGCTTCCAGCAGGGAACATCAGTGACGGACTGATTCCTTCCTCGGTACCTGCTCCTGTCATTCCTGACGTTGCTGACCAGTGTTCCAGCATTAGAAGTGGGGGATCTTTCATCCAGCCAGCAGACTTCCCTCCTGACTCGTCTCTCAGCGGGCCACAAACTTTTATGCCAGTGTTCCAGACGCCCCTGCCACTGCTGCAACCCACGAGTGCACAGCACCAGTCCCCGCTGCCCGCGGTGCCGCTGAGCCCTGCGCCCGCCGCCTTCGCCGCTCCAGAAACGCCCAAGTTCGGCCTCTGTGAATCCACGGTCATCACTCACACGGCTTCTGCCACGCTGACCCACAACGCCCCTGCCACCACCTTCAGCCAGAGCCAGAGCCAGAGCCTGGTCCTGGCCACGCAGCAGCCGGGGGCAGGAGTGCCTTGTAACCTGGCCTTCCAGACTGCTGTTGTGCAGGGGCAGCCCCGGCCCCAGCTGCAGTCTCAGCTGACATTTGCACTCCCCAAACCTGTTCCTCTGGCCAGTGCTGGGACAAGGCCCAAACAGTCACAAAAAATAGTGCCTGCTCCGAAGCTTGAAACAGTGTCCTTATTGGTAAAGAATGCCTTCATCACCCCAGGTGAGGAGCACTGTGGGGGGATGTTTTCCTTTTCTGAGTGGGACTAGCAGGAGGAAAAGACCTTCTTGCTTTTCTTGCTTTACATAATAATTTAAAATAGAGGTTCTGAAGGTGATTCCACGGAACCCCTGAATCCACTGGCTGAATGCGGTGGCTGCACTGTTCAGTGGGATGCTCTGGACTGCTGCAAAGATTGGAAGCAGTTTGGTTGAGTGTGAAAAGCTGACCGGCAAAAGGAGGTCTCTCCTTGTGACATCTGTGATGGGCTGCATAGCTGCATCAGCTCTGTGCTCCTGCCACATAGAAACCTTGGATTTAGGTGTGGTGCTGTTGGGATTAACTGCCCCTCAGAGCATTCAGCCACAGTGGAGGAGGACATAGTAGGGAGATAGTGTTACCTTCCCCTAGGAGAGGAGAGGAGGAGATCTCTTGAGGGAGCTGGAGATCTGTCTCAAGCAGTTTAGAGACCCTTGAGATGCTTTTAAGTCAGGAGTGGGTTTCAGGTCAGGGTAAGAACACCTGGGACCTCTGCACTGGGTGGGATTTGGAGCCACTGGTGCTGCACAAGGCAAAGAATAACAAGATGAGGAGAGAAAATTTTGCTTGAGGTAGTTCTTGTAGGAAAGCTCAAGGCTGGAGCAGGACAGGCAGCACACTTTTCTTGGGATTATTGCAGGCTGTTTTTAGACTTGTGCTGGCTGTGGGCCAAGTGACTTCAGCCACTTGAAATATGCAACAATAATTCAAGAAAAAGCCTGCCTGGAGGAGTACTGTTAAACAGGCTTTGCTGGGGAGTAGGTGTGTCTGCCAGGGCCTGATAGTGAGGTTACCCACCAAGAAGAAAAATCACTGTTCAGGAGAAGAACAGACCCAAGATCTAATTCTAGGATGTCACTGGGATCAATTTGGTCCATGATTAATAGCACAAGGGTGTTAATGGCAGTGTTCCTATCTATAGTATGTTATAAACGACCAGTCCATGTACCTTCAGCAGTTGAGACTTGCTTTTCTCACCTAGTAAAGATTGTAGGCGACTCATTTTTCAGAAAGCCTTTGCTCCTGCTTTTCTCAGTGCTTCCTGGGGTGTTCCTCACCCCATATATTACTTTCCCAATGCTCCACCGTTTACTTGTAGGCCATCACAACCAGTGGCTTTGTAACTCATTTAGAATAGTGCCATGTGTTTGGGGATCATGGTGTTCCTAAACTACTGGGACATCAAGCTCAGAGGACAAATCCAAGAATTCATATAAATACTAGAGCTTTATTTTTGGTGATAGAATAAACATTAGTACTTGTAACCGAGGCATTTATGCCTGTCATTTGTGTTCAGGACAAACAAATCATCTCCTGACTGTAAAGCAAATTACATTACATCTTGTGTTAGAACTGCTCTGTGGTATAAGGACTCAAAAATCTGTACAGATTGTCTCATCAGGTGCAAGATTTCACTGCTATCACCACTTCAGGATAAATGTGCTGATTTTGAGAGGAAAGTCTGCAAAAGATGCATGTGTAGGACAGAAACATGAATCATGTAAAGCAACTTCTAAATATTGTAGCCGGTTGCTGCAGTTCCCCAAATGCTGAAGTCAGAAAGGCCAAGCCTGTGCAGCAGCGTTAATGCACTGGTAAGAGTAGGCTCTTGAGCTCAATAGAGATGTCATAAGTCCAGCTGAACGTCAGTGAACAGTGGCAGGGTTGTGATTCCAGCTTCAGATGTGGGAATGCTCAAAGAATGAACTCCCTGTGTCAGTGACAGAGCTCTCCTCCAGAGAGACCCACGCAGGGGCTGGCACAAGGTTTGTGCAATCCACGGGCCTCTGTTACGGAGGCTGTGCAGAAACTTCAGTTGAGTCAAAACACAGTTGTCAGTCACAGGTGACACTGTCAGGGAGGGGACATTGGATAACCCTGCACTGTCTCCCTGTCCTGCTGTCTGTGTCCTTCAGAATCCTGATGCTGAACTGCAGAGCAGTTGCTCGGCAGGGGCTGAGCTGTGCTGACTCTTCTCCTGCATCATGACTTTATTTGTACAAAGGAGAGCTGAATCAGTCCAGCCAAGAGCGAAGCCAAATGTTTGGTTCAGTTTTATCAAAACCCAGACAGAAGCTGTGTCTTTGCCTGATTCTTCCCTTACTAACAGTATGGGATGATCTGTCATGTTCTGTCTAGACTGGGCAAGAGCCATGTCAGCATGAATGCCATGATAGTAACTGCACATCTGCATTGCTTACATGGAGAGCTTCACACATTCATATGGAGACATTTGCTGCTCTTCAGAATTACCTCTAGCTGTCTAAGCACTGCAGAACTCCTGGTTCTTTAGCATATTTTCTGGAATTTCGGTGCTGATTCCCAATGACATTTGGTTGTCTTTTGGTTGTATGTCATCTAAAGCAGCTGTAAAACCAGATAGTGAAAGAAGCTGGTAGGATGAAGTGCTGAGGGAAAGGAATTAAGATATATATACAAGGAAGCATGAAATATTGAGTCCTTGACTCTTCCTGGGTCAGCAGAGCAAGCCTGAGATCCCAAAGTGTGGATGGGAGAGAAGAGCTGAAGATGGTCCTGCTCCTGTCAAACCCAGCTCTGACAGAATGAAGACACTTTGCATCCCCCTGAATTACTACATACCTCTGTAAATTCACCTTGAAACAGTGACAGTGATGCTAGAAAACTCAGAAATAGCTGGAGTGTTGAAGTCCTTTGTACTGGATTAAGGGGGTTGAGATTATTGGAAAACTGGTGGCATTTTATACTGCAGTGAAATAGTACCAAACAGATGTCCATTGATCCACCCCCATGTTTAATGACAAGTTATTTCATACAAAATAATCTCCATCTTTTTTTTTTTTGTCTCATTAACTATTCTAACTGAATTGTGTTCTTCAGCTGCCTTTCAGGGACAGTCCAGAGCTGTGATTGTAACTCCAGCACCTTTAAAAAGAGAGGGGATTTTGACGCCAGCCACGTCTCAGTCTAATGTTGCAATTGCACCAGCTGGAATTGTCAGAGTAAGGAGAAGAAAAAAAATTATATATTTGTTTTCTAGGCCTGTTACTTGCAAGTAGTGAGAGCCATAATGTGGTCAGGCGGGTAACAAGTCCACTAAATCATCTGTTACCCAACGTATGCATTTGTGCATTCAGCATTATGTTTGCTTACTTTTAAATGTAGACACTTTATGGACCTGGAAGCACTTTATAGTCTTGACAGACTCTGTCTCACACAACAGTAAGATTCCAAGGAGGCCTGTATTCACAGTGCTGTGGATGGGGATGGTTTGTGCTTTAACTGTGCAGAAGCTAGAAGGAGCCCAGGGAGCTCACCTTTCCACTGCCATACTGGAAAACATGCCTTGGGTATGTGAGTGGGTTTCCCCAATATGCTGTGTGCAGGAAGATGGAGATAGATTTTAGTATATTATGCTGTTGATGTGTTGTAATACTGCTCTAAGTTATGAAAGGATACTGGTCTCCTGCCAGAAGCCTGACTTTGGTGTCTACCAATTCCTGGTATATTAGCCCTTGTTTCATGTCATCAGATTGTTAATCGTGTATTAATTTGCTACTTTTAGTGAAAGGCAAGGTAACAAATCTCTCTCTCTCTTTCTCTTTCTTAATCTCTCTCTCCTCCCACTTTCTCCTTTCTCTTATCCCTTCTCTCCCTCTACCCCCACACTGCCCTTCCTGCTCCCTCTTTCCCTCTGTTTTTCTCTGTGCTATTTCTGTGCTGTTCCCAGGCTCCCGGGGTGACGGAGTTCCGTAGTAACATTCTGGTTGGTCCAGCACAGCGAGCACCAAGTAGTCAACAAAGCCAGTCCACAGTCTCACATCTCTTCCCTCCTAGTGTAGTCCAGGATGTGTTGGTGAAAGGAGAGCACATCCCTTCCCACTGTTGCAGTTCACAAGTTCCCTCACCTACACCTAGTAAGTTAGAAAGCTGTAAGCATTCTCTCCCCTGCACATGGGAGTGTGTTCCTGATGGGTAGGCAGTGTGTAAATGGGCCTTGAGGATCCCTAGATAATTTTTGAAGGAAAAGCTTTTCAGGCCCTTCTACCACACAGCTTCATTTGCATCCAGTAGTATGCCATTTTTGTCCTAAATGACTGTGCAGCGTCCCCACAAACTATGATTTTGTGCTTCCTGTAAGTGGCTCCTTTCTAAAAGGATGTGCTGTCGTAGTCACCAAGAAATGAAAGGCATCTGTGTAGGAAGTGCTGAATAGGTTTGTTGTTCAGTGTCATAGCTCTGATTTTGACTGGAGGATCTCAGACACAATCCTTGTAGGTAAGTGCAAAGACTCCTTTTGCATGTGCATCCACGGAGCGTTCCCTGGGCTGGTTCTGGTGGTAAATGGCTTGTAAGTGTCACCATCGTGTCCCAGGCCTTTAGAGACAAATGGGAGAGTCCAGCAGGACGATGGAGTCGCAGCCTGTGCATCCAGCGTGCCTTTGCTGAAATATGTGTGTGTGAAAGGACTATTACATCTTGCTATTCAGGATGTATCATGTGACATGGTATCCTAAGCTTTCCCAGCAGTCTTGATGTTTTCTAGCATGTGGTTGCTGCATCCAACAGTGTAATTTGGTTGCTGACTGCATTGCAGTTCAGTTCTGAGTAGAAACTTCTCAGCAGTTACATTTGCTACAGAAAGTTGTTTGTTAATGTGTCTTGTGTTTTTTCCTTTGTGAAGGCCGAGACTGTCAGAATTCAGGCCAGGCTTCCCCCTGCACCTCTGAGCAGAGCCCCAGTCCACAGTCTCCTCAGAACAGCTGCTCAGGAAAACCTGCCACTGACCCTGCTATGGCTGCATTTAAGGTGTGTGTCCCTTCCTTTGAGGGGCTTTTCTTCTTTGCCTTCATAGCTACTTTTCTGTCCTGATGTCTGAGCATGGACTAGAGGAAGTTGTGCTTAAGGACAGTAGCATATTTGTATGTTGGGCTTAGCTTGCTGCTGCATCCGTGCTGCTCTGTGCAATCCAAAATGTCAGACTCTAATAATCTACTCTGCTCCTCAGAGATGTGTCACCAGAGGGGCCAGGCTTAGCTGTACCTCTGCAGGTCCTTATGGTCATGACAGCAGTTCCTGCTGGGGCTCACAGGAGTGTTGTGACAGGTGTCAGTTTACTTGGTTAAGGGTTTCAGGCTTAGTGTTCTAAACCGTGGCTTTTTGCCATTGTTCTGTTGGGGCTCTTCAGTCTGCAGGGCTTTGGCCATCGCTGGAGAGGAAGTTCTTGACCTGCTGAGTTACTTACATGTCTCCAGTGATGCTATGCTGCTCCACAGAGAAGCAGCTCCACAGACTCTACAAGTTACATCTGTAAAACCCTTCGAGACTTACTGGGGTAAGAACTCGGCGGTCTAGAGATAGCACTGGTTGTACCTTACACACAAGCTGACCTTGTCAGAACACTTTCTGTAGTGGTATGAGAAACTTCTCCACAAAAACCCCATCAGAACAATCAGCTGTAATCCTCTCATTCATTCTGTTGTGAAAGGGAGTGTTACTTAATTGCTTTGCAAGTGCCAACCACCTTCTGGTTTCTGTGGCTCTGTGTACCCTGTGAGTTGATGGCAATTTGATTACTCCAGGGCAGAAAGGTAAGTTTGACACCTGCAGCCTGTGACTACACACACCTCTAGATCTGTTGCAGAGAAGAATCAGAACTGCCACTTGCTGACCATGCTGCAAGTTACTCATAAAAGTTGGCAGTGATTTGCTTGACATGAATAGTCACAAGCAGGGAGCCTGTTCTGCTACTAGAGAGTAAATTAACAAAGGAACAAATTAGCAGGGCTGGCTGGTGGTGGGGAAAATGGTCACTAGATGGAGGAGCATTCTTAAAAGTAGGGGCACTGCAATGAAATAGGCTTCATAGCCATGTAAACATGCCTGCTCTGGCAGGAATTGCTTTGGATGTGTACTGTTAGTAACTCTTTTGTAAGACAAGAGAGAAACAGTGATATTTGCCAGGCTCCAGATGTATGTGCTTTTGTTCCTCTGTATTGTTAGTTAGATTAAACGGTTCTGTATTGCTAGGTAACATGGTTATTTCAGTTTGGCAAAGCATAGAGGGCACTGGAAACCTCAGTTCTGCTCATGAACCTGCATTTTCTGTGGTTTTGGGCAGCCACTTCATTGCTTTATAACATTGCTTTCCTCCATTATAAAGTGGGGTGATAGTGAGCTGCTGCCAGAAAGCCTCACTCTGCCAGAAATGTGTTTTCTAAGTGCAAACTCTGTTAAAGAAGTTTCTTCATCCCAGGTTTCCTGTGGCAGACTCCCAGGAAAAAGTAGTAACTGAGTGGTGCAACAATAGGAACAACTCGAGCTGGTGCTGCCAGAGAGGGACTCAGAACAAAGAAATCCTTGGGCTGTTACACAGTTGTGGTCTCTGCACCTCCTTCACACACCTCTGTGTGGAGTGGGGATTTTTGGAGTCATATCTCTAGTAGTTTTGTTCCTTCCTGGATCCTTTCTGTGTGTCCCTGCTGTGGCTGTGACGTGTAACCGTCCCAGGGATGATCCCTGGCTGTTCCAGGCTCCAGCTGAGCTGGGCAGGAGCCACAGGGCGGCGGTGTGACCCCAGCTTTGGGAAGGGATCTGCCGGCTGCTCCTTTGTCCTCAGTAGCTCAGAGGCCTTGGAGTAATCTGGCATTCCCGGTGCCAGAGCAGAAACTAGAGCTCCTTTTATAGCTTGGAAAGTCTTTTCTTTCTATGGACACCAACCTTGGGAGCTCCTGTCAATGGTTTACGTAGCTCCCCAGTCCTGGGATCCAGGGGCTCCGAGATCCTCCTGTGCCTAAAAAATCCTGCTAGTTGTTTTCTTTGTTACTGATTGTGAGGTATTTCTACCACAGCCTGGACCAGTTCTGGGTCTAATGATCTTTGTCCTTTTGTTAATATAAATCCTAAATATTTTACTTTTTGATGACACAGCTGAAGCTTAGAAAGAGCTGTAGGGTGACCTTTTCTTTCTGCTAAAGCACTACACAAACAGTATCTTTCAAACCTTTGTATGCCTTGCTGGCAAGTAACAAATCATGTGCATATGGTACAAGCGTAGAACCTCCAGGTAATATAATATCTTTCAGATTTTCTCCTTGCCGTCCTGGCATGTGATGCTTAAAATAGGTGCAGATGTCAGAGGTGGCTTGGTCCACAAATACACTGTCAATTTATTATCAAAATTCTGGAGAGTCGTTCCAGGGGAGACTGTGAATGCCAAGTCAACAAAAGTGATACCGAATTTGAATAGCTGAAATAGTCATAGCAGTAGAACAGTAGAGAACAGCACAAACTGAGCTGATTTTATTTATGCAGAATCGAAGGATGAGGCATCTTTCAGAACAAAAACGGAGGTTTAATATCAAGATTGGTTTCAGTGCTCTGAACAGCTTGGTGTCAGCCAACTCCAAGTCGGTAAGTACTGCAGCAGCACTTAGAGTTTAATGTGAAATATAAGAAAGAGCCACTCTAAAAGTCATGTTAATAAATGTAATCATTTCACTGCTGAGTGGTCAGCTGAGCACAGCGGAGCACGCACTGCTGCAACGCAGCAGTGAGCAGAGGTAGAATGGAAAAGCTCAGGTAAATTCCTAAAATTTCCTACACCCTTGAGATTCTCTGCCTCCCAGCAGGAGTCAGAAGCATGGTCAGTTCAGATGATTTGGAAAATCTCTTTAGGACTCTTTACACCACCCAGCTGTCTTTAAGAATCAAGGCCTTTTTTTCCCCTTTCACCTGTCTTTTGTGCATGGGTTTACAGAGAAAAAAAATCCCAACTGATTTCTCATCGTCAAATGACTTTGTCTAGACTAAGAACTTACTCTGGCTACATCAGTTAACTTAGTTCGCGAAACTGAAATACAGATATATCTGCACAACAAAATTTTTAGTGTCCTTTAAATACCAGTAGCTTTGAAACATGGAAAATATGAAAGCTTTTTGTGCAGCGTGTTGATTTTTTTACATAATTTTTATAGTTTCAGAAATTTAGGTCATACGTTGTCAGAATTTCACTTCCTGACTTGAATAGCCTATTTGAAAGGAATTCCTTTTTGAAAACTCAGCTTTACTGAAATGTCTGGTTATTTTATTTCTCAAGTACAGATTTTTAATTGGTTCCTCCAAACTGAAGAGTATTATTATCTGTCTCCTTTGGTGGGTCCTTCTGTTTAATAACTTCAGGTTTCCCAAACTAAATAATTTATATTATCAACTTCAAGTAGCGCTTCTACCAGCACTATAAATCTGTCTGGAGATGTAGCACATCCTTCAATACTTAAGTGAGAACTGTAAATATTTTTAAGAGGACAGATAATGAAATAAAACATTTTAAATTATTAAAATACTTCTTTCAACAAAGTAGCAGAAATGTAATTTATGGAAGAAAACAACCCCTGCAGCCACATTTCTCTGTAGTGGAGTGCGAAGAGGAGTCAGAGAAACGCAGAGTTGAGTATCTCAGGTGTTTTGCTCTGCCTGACCCTGTGCTTTTACACACAATGAAGGAAAATTAAAAGGTGCTGGAGTGCAGGTTAGGAGGACAAGCTCTTCCTGAACCCCAGGTTGCTGCAGGAAGCGAGCTGTGTGTCTGTGTTTGGCCTAGATCAGCCATGCCATCACCCTCCAGAAGACAGTGGAATACATCGCCAAGCTGCAGCAGGAGAGGACACAGATGCAGGAGGAAACCAGGCGCCTCCGGGAGGAAATCGAGGAGCTGAACGCCACCATCCTGTGAGAACGGGGAGCTTCCAGGGGTGGAGCAGCAGCTTCAGTGGTGCTTGGGCCAAACAGCAGGGAGCGTGTGCTCAGTGTCACACCAGGGAGCAGAACAGAGCTGCTGCCAGCTGCAAGCAGAGCTGCGTGGGATGGGCACTGGTGCAAACTGTGGATTTTCAGCAGGCTCTGAGCACGGAATGCACAACAGTGGCAGCATCAGGGAGGATGTGTCAGGTCAGAATAGTTCTGACAAGAAGTCAGCAAGGATGTTTTTATAAAGCTCATTGTTTGGTGATTGAACTCTCACTCTTCACAATGGCTTTGCTGCAGTTTTCTTTCCAAATGCAGTCAGTTTTTATAGGAAAATGTGATTGAGTACATAAGACACAGGACTTGGGCTCCAGAAGTTTGCCACTGGCTGAACATAACTGTGATAAATCACTTCACCTTCCCAGTGCTTGAGTTTGCTCTGTGGGTTTATGATTATGTACTATTGCAGAGCGTGTCGAGAACTGCAGTGGCTTTACTTCCATCTCCAGAAGTTTTAGGCTTAGGCATGGTGTTAGAATTAGCAGTAAATCAAAGTCTTTTTATTTTTCTTACAAAACATGATGAAGTCTGCTTGGTTTTATTTTAAATTGATCTGTTTCATAAGAATCTCTGTTACTCCTAAGCAATGTTACAGAAGAAGATGTAACTCTAAATTGTTACTTGACTCCTCATGTGCCTTGTCCTTAATGGATGCCCAAAATGACTTTGTTCTATGTTATACTTTGTTTTCAGTTTTGTTGTTTGTAAGCAGAAGTGTTTGTAGCAGCTTGATAAATTGCTTTGCTGCGTGAACATAGACAAAATTATTGGGAAAACAGTTTGTGTTCCTGACTGGAGCAGTTACTCTCTGGGGGGATCATGCACTGGGAAGCCCCTCCACCAGAGATACCAGGAATACACACTTTTCTTCTGCTGCAGTTTAGTCTGGAGGAGAAATGTGTCCTTTTTGGTGGGATTCTGACCTCCAAACGTCTTTTCAGTTCTTGCCAGCAGCAGCTCCCTGCTACCGGGGTTCCCATAACGCGGCAGAGGTTTGACCACATGAGGAAGTTGTTTGATGAGTACGTGAGAAGCAGGACCCTGCAGAACTGGAAGTTTTGGATTGTATCCTTTTATACCAACCTGATGAACTTGGGCTTTGGTACTGGTACTTTTAGAGCCAAGAACTTGGGATTCTGATTCTGACTTTAAGCCAAGTTACTTAAATAACAAATGTCCTCAGTTTCCATCCACATCTGCATGTGGATAGGGATTCTTGCAGAACTTGTTCACCTCAGAGTGTGGGAGGTAACTGGAAAGTAAAATGCAATGCAGAGGCAAGATTTTCTTGCTAGGTTATTGTACTGCAAGAAATCTTCTGTGGACTCTGCTGTAGCTGCAGCTCTGGCTGTCTTTTGGGAAACCTACATAGACAAGAGCAAAGATTTCAGGGGGGAAAAAATTACAGTTACCAAAGCTGTTCAAAAACTTGCATCTTCCCTTTTCCTTTTTTCCCCTTCGGGTCAGTGTGGAGGAATTTTGCACAATATAGTGAATATCACAAGGATCCAAGGTTCAATTTTTTCCTCAGTCTTAGTGTTACAGATTTGAAAATATAATTTTTGAAATGTTGCAGTCCCTCTGGCAGTTGAAGTCCATTTAGAAATCCAGTGTTTTCTCTGCCATAGCCTTTCCCATAGAATGTTTTGAACTCCCCAGTTGTTGTCTCCCTTGACATTCGATGGTTTGCAGTTCAGCATTATTATTAAGCCATTGTTTGAGTCCTTCAATGGGATGGTTTCCACAACAAGCTTTAAGGATCTGAACGAAACTGCACTGGCCTGGTTGGATCAGCACTGTTCTCTTCCTGTTCTGAGGCCAAGTAAGTGAAGTTCGTGCAGCAGCTCTTCCAGATCGTAGAAAGTAGGATATGATAGCATTTCTTAAAAGTCAGAGGATGACAAAGAAAGCACATGATGCTGAATGTGACTTTTGCTTCCTTTTTGTTAGCTCAGTGAAAAAATAAGAGCCTCTTCTGACTGTGGAGACAGAAAAAAAAATTGTTGAATATACCGAAATTTAAACAGTCTTTAACTACATTTAAATTTCAAAAGCTTGGCTCTACTTGGAGTATGTTTGGCAGATGTGATTTATCTCATAACGAGGGAAGACCTCTGAGATTTGTATTCAGCTTTGGCGTGACCTTCTGTTTGGGCATTGTTGCTTGATTCTTTCCCTCTTGCCATTCAGCAAGTATTTAATTTACGTTTATAACTGTCAAGGGATGCTCTCTTTTGCAGAAGAAAGATCAGTCAGACTAATGTTTTTTCTTGATGCTTTCCTCCTTTATTTTTTTTATACAGTGGTGCTGAACACCCTGCGGCACCTGAGCAGGACCACGTCGATCCTGTCGGACCCGTCGCGGCTGCCGGAGCAGGCCCGGGAGGCCGTGGCCAAGGTGAACAAGAGAGCTGGGGAGACCTAACAACCAAAGACACTGAGGTGCTTGTCCCAGGGGTGGAGAACCCGCCAGGCCCCGCCTGCCCAGGCCCCTCCAGTCGGTGCACTTTAGAAAGGATTCTCTCCATCACCCGAGACGTGGTTCAGGGCACCTGGCCCTGCCTTCCGAAGAGGTGCAGGTGATGCAGCGTTGTCAGAACGTTTTGGTTCCTCTCCAGTGCTGTGCTGTGCTCTGTCACGTGAGAAAAAACACCAAGCTCAGGTAAACTCAGCAGGTTTGAGCCCTGCAGGCAGCAATAGATCTCCATCAATGCATCCTTATGCAACTCATGAAACACCCTCAGTTCTCTGAACTGTAAATTCTGTACACCAAGGAATGTGCTCTTCAAGGGGAAAAAAAATACTTCTGATTTCATGAAGCAAAATGTGCTTTTTATTTTGTTTTCTGGTATTCAGTTCCATATGTTTTACTTGAATAGTGAAAATTGTTGAGCAGGATCATACGAAAAACCAAAGGAGAAGAAAAATCCGTCAGTGATGTCAACTCGTGGCGAAAATACTAGAATTAAAATCTCAGGCTGTGTTTTGTGTATTTTTATTTTAATGAGTGTATCATTGCATTTGATCAGTTTCAAGACGTGCTTTATTTTCTAGTAAATAAAGTAGCTGATTTTTATTTTTTTTATATAGCCATTGCAAGGGAGTAGCAGGCTGTGCAGTAAGTGCAGGAAAGCAGTTTTAGATTGTATAAATTCTGCAATTAGGATAAATATATGAATTTTATATCAGTTTAATCAATGAACTATTTTCTTGCACTCTGCACAGTTCAGCTGCCATCCTCACAAAATGTGCACATATAAAACACATCCATAGGTAAATGTAGCAGCACTTCAGAGACAAGAATTGAGTTTGTAATGTTAAAAAATTGGCTTTTTTATTCTCTCAGAAGCTGTATCAAACCACACGGACTTGCAGTCAGTTCTTTGCTTCCTTGTCTTTTTTGCTTCTTCTTTCTGCCTTCTGTCTGAAAAACCTGAAGGACTTTGCCAAGCCTGGTCTGTATGGGAAGGTTATGTTCAACATGAATTATAAAGCATGTAAAAATAAGTTTAAAACTCAAAGTACTTCATAACATTGTTCTGTGAGAGTCTCAGCATGCACTGTGCTCTGCTGCAGGTAAACTGAGTCCTGTTCCAGCAGTGAGTGTCCATCCTGAGACAGCACCGGGATGTTCATTCCAGCTGATTGTTCATAGTCTGGGATGATCCCATGACCCTTGTAATTCCACTCACGACTCGATCCTGGCTGTTCAGAGCTATGCAAACGGTGGGAACACTTCCCTTGAGCAGTTTTCTTCCAGTTCCAAGAGCAGGCTGGAGGTGCTGTGGAGCCTCTCCCAGTGGGAAAATGAGAAATAGCTGGAACACTTGGGGGTTGCACACTCTGAAATGGGCTCAGTAGGTTCTCCTTGGGGAAGGGAGCTTTTCTCAGCATTGTGCCCAGTCTCCTCCATTTGGTGGGCCAAAGTTTGAAAGGAAACAATAGGCCTGGGGAATAGGACTGAGCACAGGGGGTGGCTTTGTTCTTGTTGCTTCTTTGTCCTGAGTTTTTGCAGCTAATGGCTTTCCTTGCAAAGTTCCTTCTGTGGGAGCAGCACTGTAGCAAGGAGAAGGCACAAAAGGTGAGCCCCAGGGCCCTCTCCCTGCATGGAGGAACTGGGGGCTGAAGGGGAAGCCGGAATGGCCCATTTTGTACCAACACACCTTCCTGTAGCTGTGCAGGCAGAGGGGGAGATGCTTTTCTTTCTCTTTTTTTTTTGCAGTAGATTTGACATATAATTTGAAGTTCATGGCACATGTGAAAACCCATGTCCCTGTGACAGAAGCAGCAAAATTCCAAGTCTTAGCCAAGGAATGGTGTGTAAAGGTTGTCAGAGTAATTAAATAGTGAGTAGATTTTCTGGAGGGATCCATTCCTAGATCTTTTGTAATGTTGTAATCAATTAAGCAATATTCTTTGCATCTGGGTAAGAAGTATTGAATAAGTAAATCCTTTTTTAAATCAGTCCTTTCAATCCTCCCATTTTTATCACTGGTTGTGAGTTTGACTCCAGTAAAACCATTTTGCACCATGATGAGGTGACGTCCCTCACGTCCTTTCCTCGGTGGGCTGATCTCAGTGTTTGTGTGTTGAAAACATGTCTGGGTTTCTAGCAAGAAAGCAGTAGGCATATTGTCCAAGAAGTGGTGTTTTTGCTGAGCTTTTCAGATGAGCAGATCCTGTAATGCCTCCCCTGCAGTGTGGTCTCCTGCTCGTCAGCAGTGATGGTGTGTGATTTTTACCATTTCTGGTATCGATGACGTGCGAGTTTTGTCTCAGCAAGCACAGTGCAGTGCAATCATCCTCCAAGGCCCAGGGAAATCTGACAGCTGAAACCGTAACTTCCCATATCTCACTGAATGGATTGGAAACTTAAAGCAACCTTAAAGGAGCAGGAAAGGGTAATTTGCCTGAACTGCCAAAAATTTTGTCCACAGTTTTTCTGTGGATAGAAAACTCATCCATCAGATTGCACCGTGAGCTGGTTAGAATTGGAGGGAAAGTGCTTGTTTAACAAATTGTGGTGCAGAAACAAACTCAAAGCACTATTAAAAAACTGCAAATCTTAAAGTAAAGAGAAAAAAAAATTAAATATTGCTTACTTAGGCAAGAGTGTAGGAGGGAGGAAAGGAAAAGTGAAAAGATACTTTCCACGTAGTGCAATTACCAGAAATTATGTGGCTGCTCTTTGAAGCAGTGATTCAATATATTCTTGTCACCCTGCTATTGCAAATCAGAATTCTTTTGTTTTATCAGTCAGCCTTGTGAGGAGAGTTATTTCACTTCATTTGGAAACACAGGAGGAAAAAAGCTGGTTTATGTCTCACATCTGAACAGTAGAACCACTAAAGACTGGTATGGAAAGAGATGGACCACGTATGTATTAGTTCCTGCATAGTTTTCCACTTTGATTTATGTTTAAACACCTTAGTCTGTCTTTCTTACTCATGGAGGAGTTTAAATACTTTATTTTTTCAAAGTTTGGTAACACTTTCTCCTCGAATTTAAGCACTCTGATTTCCTCAGTCTCACCAAAGTAAGCAAGCCAAACACACAGTGCCTATAGTCTGCACAGAATTGCAGGTGCTGCACATCTGTCTGGTGCTAAACTTTTGGAGAACCCCCCCATATAATTGAATACAAGTTGTATTCTGTCAAATCCAACATATTTCACTCAGTAAAGGAGTGGCTAAATAACTTATTTATGGCCTGTGATATGCACAAAGTCAAACTGGGATTGTCTGCTGGTTCCTTCTGACCTCTAATTGTATTAATTGGTATATTGTAGCTGGCCCCACCCCAAACACAAGTTCTGGAGAACTTGGGCATAATCTGGTGTAGTTAGTACCTTATTTTGTAGTTATTGCCCTCCTTTTAGCAGGAGGAGTAAGGGGTGAAGGTCCAGGAGCAAACTAGAATTGAAGGAATTACTGAGGAGTAGGATCAGAGACAAGTGCACACTTCACCATGACAGTCTGATCTCTGCACAAAACCAAAGGATTCTTGGTTAATACCATTTGACCTGACTGGAATGTTCTTCCATGCTTTTCTAGACCCCTGGGGAAGGCTTCCTTGAAGGGGAGGCCTGCTAGAATGTTTCCATCCGTGCCTTAGATCTTGGTGTCGTGTATGCATTTGAGTAATCATAAGTCATCCATTGTTCCCCCTGAAATGATGCTCTGTGGAAAATTAAGCAAATAGAGGAAGTGGGGCTTCCTTGGCTTTTTAGAAGATTTTATCTGTGTGGCACTACTGTGACCCTTTCAGACTGAGGTTGTGAGTAACTGTGTCTATGTATGGAAAAAATTGCATCTTTCCTGCTCAATCCACCGCCCTCCACTGCCATGTGCAGGAACAATGCAATGAAACAATCTGAAATGGCTTGAAAAGACAAAGGGCTGTCAAATGTATTGAAAAACTGCATCCTTTTGTATCTTCATGTTTTTTTACATTCCTCTGTGAGTGTGTGTCTTTGTGTTCACTTGTGGTAGAAGTGACATGGACAGGTAAATTTAGTTTTGTTCTCTTTTAAAGCCCAAAACTCCTGAAAAGCAGTTTGAGAACAGGAGAGGGAAGCTCACTGCAGAAATGTTCAGTAAGATAAGGCTTCTGTAGTAAAAATTATTTGAAGGCTATTTCACGTCCTCAGTTTCTGGAGTGGATAGTTCTTGCCTTGATGTTGCCAGTTAGAAGGTATTGCTGAAAATTGAATGGCTTTTTCACTGTTTTTCTGGGTTTTTTCTCCTTTTTCTTTCTGTATTTTGGTTCCTTTCCACCTTTATTGCGTGGAAAACCACCAAAAATCAAAAGGCTGATGACACCCAGTTTAGGTTCTTTAGGGATTCAGTCACACCAGTCTGGAGGACTGTGGACAATTGCTGATAACTTCTAGGAGACTTTTAAATTAGGTGAGACATCAGGAGTTTTTCTATTACTCCTCAATTTATACACTTGAGTTGCAGAGGAGATGATTTATTTTGGTTTTTTTTTTCTTTTATAGGACCCCAATATTTTTCCCACAGCATCAGTTAAAGCTCTAGTTTTCTTTGGTTTCATTCTTGGTTGGATTTTCTGCTCATTTACTGTGATAGAGCAGAAGTGGTAGAACTGAATTGTAGCTTTATCTGTAAAACTTGAGCTCTTCAGTTACAATTACAGTAACTTCAGTTACAAAGAAACACACCTTAGGTATATAATGGAATTAATTTCTAGCCATTGTCTGAACTTTTTATATTGGGACTTTTCCAACATGAATTAGGTTTTCAATCAAAAGATATCAATGCTATGAGCAAGCCTTTTAACAATACAATGAACTAATAGATCGTTTTCTTCTTCTAACCTTGTATTTAAATGTGTTTTAAGTGAATGGAATTCATTCTTGTTAAGAAAAAAAGATTTAAAAAAAAAGCTTGAAGGTATGAGGACTTCAGGTTGTGCTCTTGCTTTGCTTAGGTTTCCTATTCTGTTGCATGACAACTTCTGTTGTGCTGTTGATATGTAGCACTTTTCAGTAGGTCTGTTCAATTGTGCAATGCATTTTTTTATATTTACAACCAAAACAATAAAGGATATTTTTTGGAAGAAACTGCTTGTAATGCCTTTATTTTCTGACTGGAGGTGGGGAAATGGTGAGTAGAATTGTTCCTGGGCCAGGGCTGGCACCTGGCATCCTTTTTGAACCTCTAAAAGGTGACGAGGGCTCATTTCCCTGTGAGCAGTGCTGGGGTTACCTTTGGATCTGTGTGTTGGGCATTCCCAGAGCAGGGCTCTGTACCCTCTATGGAGCTGCTGAAGTTTGGACTCCTTTCAGGAACTCTGGTGTCCCTTGGCTATTCTTAACTGAAATAATCACCTCACTCTGAGCTTACTTGGAGCTCATAAGTGATTTCTTTTCCTCATGCATTGGCCCCCAGGCTGTATTTGCTCTGTGCTAGGTTGTCTCACCAGAATCAATGTTAGCCAGATCAGCAAAAATGGAAAATTATCCTTTTTTGTCATCTTTGCTCCCCTTCGCTGAAGCAGCTTAAGAGACTGGGGCTGAACATAAGCACAACAGTGAGAGTGAGCTCGTTTGACAAAACTAAGCATACAAACAATTTTTTTTTTTCATCTCTTCACTTCCTTCTAACAGACAGTAATTCCCAGGTAGCCCTGGTATTTCTCCAAGACAGGTAAAATTAATTAAGCCTGTTGATGCTGCACCAATGCCTTGAGCCCTGATGGTCTTATCTTCTTGCAGGTTTGGATTTGAGTCTGACATCGGGACAGTGGATACTCTGCAGAGCAGCACTGAGATTGGATAGCACTGTATTCCCATGGGATTGATGTCAGTGTTAGGCGCTGAGCTGTTTAAGTCCATTTAAGAAATGAAATTAATAAATCTGCCTTTAATGACTGATTTTTGTTTTTCCCTGATAGGACACTCCAGCTCTCTGTGCTTCAGTTGTCACCACCCTGGCATTTTGGATTTTCTTGCCTAGTGGAAGCAGCGTTGAGGCTCTAGTTGAAGTGAAAGGTAATAGAGGAGTGAAAAGAAGGATTTTATTTTAAAATCACCACACAAGAGTTTGTGCTGGTTGATGATATCCTTGTGATTGGTGCCTTTGATTTGGTATTTCTGATGAGAACTTCTGATGAGTCAGGCCTGCGGTTCCAAGAGGTACAGCAGTTTTTGAACTCTGCATTTAATTTTTCAGAAATCACAAGCTTGATCTCACATAAAGCATTTTGGTGGGAGTGGAGAGCAGTGCTATTTCAACAGTGATAAACCAACTCTTCAGCCTGCCCTCACTCTTGACCAAGCACTACAAATGCCAGAGTTACTGCAGCGATGCTATCGAAGCTCTCTGGGAGGAAGCTGTGGCTGCAGAGCACTGTTTCTGTACTACTGATTTAGTGGTGATTTCAGAGAGGCTGCTGTAACTTCAGCTGAGGTGCCAAAAGAGTTTTTGAAGTGGCTTCTTTTTGTGGCTGGCTCTGCTAATCCTTGAACACTGCCAAAAGTGGATTTACACTTGTTCTGTGGAAGTGATGCCAGATGAAATCACTGCTGTAAGGGAATTGGCTCTTCAGTGGGCAGACAGCTCAGGGCTCTCTATGTCTAAAACAATGGAATGGAATGCTCACTAGATTTTTATTTATTTATTTTAACATATATGTGCCCTTGGGAGCTCATCTCTGCCTATTCTCATCCCTGAGCACTTTCTCCAGGAGGTGGGCAGACAATGAATGGTGATTTGGGTGCTGGGGAAGTTCCCTGTGTGCAAACACAGAGAGCCCCTGTTGTCATCGGGAGAGATGTTTAACATGTTCCTCTTTCCAAACAAGGTGTGTGTGTCACACCCCTAGTGCCTTTCCACCACCAAATGGAAACAAACCCACGAAAGAGGAGACTCATCACATCCCTGAGTCCTGCTGCTGCCCTTCTGACGCCTTACAGAGCTGTAGCTCCTGCATCCAAACTGTTCATTCCTCAGAGGCCTTGAAAGCTTTATTTTCAACCAGGATAAATGGGGAACTGCTTGCAGGAGATCTTTGCTGGTGACCAAATCATGACCACAGCAGAGCTGCACCCTCTGGCGCAGGGGTATCCCCCAACTTGCGGCTCTCCAGGGCTGGGGAGGATTTATCTGAGCCCTGGTGACCCTGCACCAGGAAGGCCACAGAGCTGCAGGTGTTCTCTCTGTTCTCTCTGGGGCTGGCACCTTTTCCTCTCGGCAGTGACAGGCCTGAGTCTTCCCCCCTGGGGGAGAACAACTCTTTCTCAGGTATCTCTTCCCATGATGTGAGCTGGGGCAGACCATCTGACTCACTGTGACATCTCGTTAGCACTGCTGAGGAAGCGTTTTACCTTTCTAAGGAAAACACTTTTGTTGAGCTATTTATGCATTTAGGAGGCGAAACAAAAGATGTGCATGGGAGGGGAAACCGCAGGGAGTGGCCCTGTATGATCCTCTGGTTCAGCAAGGCCTAAGTGGTTTGTGTCAGTCGTTGGCAGTGGTGCTGTTCAAGCCCTCGGGATGTGACTCTTTTCCTGCTCAGAGCGGTTTGCTGACCCCACCTGAAAAGGTCAGGCAGGTGTTGCGTCAGCCTTGGGGATAAACACATCCCCAGGCAGTGATTTTCAACCACTCTTCTTTCTCTATTAAAAATGAAGGCTAGGAAGTTGGAATTTTACCTTCTGCGTGTCACCACGATGTGACATCTCCACAGTGGTGTCTGAAATGGGGCCCGTTTGGGAGGAATTCTTCCCCTGGCTCCAGCAAGGAGCTTGGTCCCTCTGTTCCTCTTGGGAAACTTGAGTGCTTTTCTAGGATCCCCCCTCAGACTTTTGGGGGCCTGGCAGTGTAACTCAATGATATCAAACCCACTTTTCCTGGAGAAGTCTGAGCAGAACAGGGCCAGTGCAAAATATATTGAAAAAAGAACTAGTAAAAAGAGAATCCAGTAATATTTGTTTTATTTAATATTTTAATTAAGTTCCAGTTTCTATCCAAAGGTGGTAACAGGAAATGAGTAAAACCATTCATCTACTATGTAGCAAATACATCCCTTTCAGTATTAAAATATAAGAGCTAAAAATATGAATAAATAAATATATAAGCTAATTGCTTAAATAGATTTATAAAAATAGATGTGTTGTATAAATTCATAAATAAAATTCACTAGTAGGGAGAGAAGTACAAAATCAGCATGCTGACAGTCAATTTTTCTTTTAAAAAATAACTGCAAGATAAAAATATAAATAACATTAAAATTACTGAAATGACACTTTCCTGATTGCTTATATATGTCAGGGTTGGTTAATTAAATTACCTTGACTCACATTAGTCCATCCTTATTTTATGCTGTTGCAAATAAGACAGTATAAATAGTTTTATAATAAATACAATCGATAACTTAATACATTCATCCTTTAAATATTAAATTAAACTAGATTATATAGTTATAGGGAATAGCAAGTACATTATCAGTGTTGATCCTGGCATCAAACTGATCCCACAACCCCTGACAGGTCACATTTAACCAGCCCTCCAGCATCTTCAAGTTATTTTTTCATCCTGGCGTATCAAACTGCTGCTCTGGAGTACTGCTTTTCCGTGAGTTGCATGATGTCTTCGTATTTCTTTAAAACCCACCAGATGTATTTCTTTCTGACTGGCAGGCTCATGGTCTGGCCCTGGGGTGGGTCCTGGGTCCTGCAGGTGTAGAAGGCGGCGCCGTCGGTCAGCGTGGTGTGCAGCTGGTTGAGGCTGGCCTCCACGACGGCTTTGGAGCTCTCGTTGCAGATGGTTTCTATCTTGCCTTCCAGGGTTTTCAGAGTGCTGTAGATGTGGTGCAAAGCACAGCAGTTTGCATGGAAAGCTGGGCATTCGGGTATTCTGTCTGACATGTTTCTGGCTTTGGACTCAGCCCTGGAGGGTTTAGTCTGGAATGATTCAGAGATACACTTTTGCTGTGGGGAAGGAAGAGGAGAGAGAGATTGTTAATCCTTTGTTTTCCCTTTCTCGTTTGTGTACCCATTTGTGGGGTTTTTGGTTGTGGTTCAATCGTTGTATTAACACCTCCATCTCTTTGATCAAGCAGGCATTGCACAGAGTGTGCAGTTCCTCTCCCCATGCCCTGCTTGCCTTGGTTCTCAGCTTTTCTAAACCTTGGGTTCTATTCTCTGCTGTAGGGGCAAAATTTACCTGGTTTGGCTTGAGTGCGTTTTCATCTGTTTTGGCAGAGATGGTTTTAATTTCAAGAACAAATTCAGAGGAAATGTCAATGTTTATTTTTATCAACATACCCTTGGGAACACAGTCTCAGGAACTGAACTTCGTCTGAGGCATTGACACCTGGGTTCAGTGCACGTTTTACCTTTCTAAGGAAAGGATGGGTCAGTGGGATTTTTGGCTGAAGTGCTCAAGCACTAGGGCCAGAATGAAGGGCAAAGCAGTTCTCGCCACGTTTCCAGTGATCTGACTAAATTCCTGCAAGATGCCCAGCGGGACTCAGGAGACTGAGAAGGAACACTGGGAATCAGGAAGATCCCAGCTGGCAATGAGCTGAGGCAAAGTCACCCAAGCTCTCTGCAGCTGCCCTTGCTCCAACTCTGCCCTGAAATAACCCAATGAATCCTTTCCTTCTTGCATGGAATACAGAGAAGAGCCTACTTTAGGTTCTAACCCAAATACTCCTTTTCTGCTGGTCTCTCTAGACATAGACACAGCACATGGAAAATGGCGCACTTACATAGAATTTAAACAACTGCTGCGCTCGCTGTAGTATCACTGATGCTAAGGTCGGTATTTCGGTAGTGAAATGCTTCTGCCCCTGTCCTGTAGTCACTTTGCTTTCTGATGTCTCCGTCGGTGCCATGGAGCCCAAAGGAACCAGTAAACAGAAGAGGAAGATTGCAAACCTGTTGATCTCTGCATTCAGATGAAGAGAGGAAACCAAAAGGAAAGAAAGAATGCAATGATTAGTCTCAATCTTCTGCACAGTTTTTGCAAATCTTAATAGTTTTGTGCAGCGTGATACATTTTTAAAGCATATAGGCATGAAGTGGCTGAGCTAGAGATGAACATCAACCAGGGCAACCTCACAGCCTGTAGCAAGGGTAAGTCACACCCACCTGCTCTGCATTCCATGGCGGGATGGGACAGCAGTGGCTTGGCTGGGAGCTGGCGTTGGAGCTGGTTCTGGAGCTTCTGCCTGCCTGGAGTGCTGTGGATGGGGCCAGCCAGGCTGCATTTAAGTGCTGTGGAGTCTTGCGTCAGTGGCTCCCCCACAGTATTTTTTTTTTTTGCCAGTGATAATTCGGGTTTTTTTTCTTTTTTGAAAGATTACATCAAAAGTTGATTCAAATGTGTCTTCACTGATTGTGATCTAGGTGCAGTTTCAAACTGACATAGAGGGCATTCTGTGTCATCTAGGAGATTGGGATACTTGGCTTGGCCATCCCATCTAAATCCTTGGGCTCTCCAAAGTGTGGGATTTAGAACATAAACTCTTGTTTTATTTGTAAAGGTGGTTGGGAGCACATTATTGCTGCCCAAAGCCATTGCTTCTCCTGCAGAGTCAGTGTAAGAGTGGGCCAATGCAGGGAGTGAAAAAGGCTGGTGTGCAAGGTCAGGCCTCCAGTTCCATGTATAAATCCTTTTGCTGGATGCCTGTAAGATCCTGTTCCCAAGGGATGCTCAGGATCCCCCCTCCCCATCCCTGCTGCCCATCACTCCAACTCCCCTGAGGCTGTTTTCTGCTTCCAGTAACCAAATGCAGGAAATTCTCATACACACCAAAACAGAGAATAATTATCCCTAGGATTTACAAGTGTGAGGCTGTGATCAGAATAGCAGAAGTCCTGATGGCTTGAGACAGAAAGGAGAGCAGAAGAAACCCCTATGGAAATACCTTTGTGACACGTCCACACTTGTACTTCCCAGCTCTGCAGTTGCAGGTGTGCCTGGAAGGTGGTCACAGCTCAAAGATGAGTGTGCGTCAAGTCACTAGAAAACTTTCAAGGATCAACATCTTGGTGTCAAGATAATCAGTTCTGGCTTTCACGTGAAATAACCCTCTTTGAAAATAAGAAGCTTGGTGTGTGAATGAACTCCTCTGGGACTGGTTCAAGGACTGTTCTCAGGACTGAACTGATTCCCGAGGCTTGAAACGGGAATGGATGTTTTCCCTGTAATGTGGTGCTCTGGGATCCCACCAGGCTGTAACTTCAGCCCTTGATTGTTTGCTTGAAGCCACAATAACAGAGATTCACAAAGTGAAGGTGGTTCTGCCACGGGCTGTGAGGAGGCCAAGCAGAGGGAAGCAGCCATCCCACCAGGAAGTCTCTTCTTGCACAACCCTTGTTCCCAGGTGCTAAATAATGCCAAGGAAGAGATGAGTTACCATGGCCTACGGAAAGGACCATTTAGGCAGACACTTCTTTTATTTGAGTGTTTTATTATTTTTGGGGGGTGGGAAATGGAGAAAGAGAGATGTTTCTTTGTGCGTGGTGTTCTTTAGGAACGTCCCTGTGAAGGCGAAGGTACAGATGGCTCCTTTCAGGCAGGAGGGTGATCTTGGAGAGTTTCTTGTTTGGAAGCACCAAACCTGCAGCGGTGCAGTTGGTGAGTGGCCCACAGGAAGATGTGTGGAAGGTGCAGGAGCTTGTACATAAAAGATGTCACTGGACACTGCCAGCCCCCTTCCAGCTCTCCCAGATGGGCACACCCAGCAAGGACTGGGATCTGGTCTTCCCCCAAAAGCAGGAACATCTCTTTGTGCAGCACTGAAGGCAATGGGACCTAGATATTTTAAATAGTGATGCAAATAAAAGAAGCAGAATTTTTACAGCTTTGCTTTTCCACAAAACACAGTTCAACCACTGGTTGAACTTCCAAAGACTTTCAGAAGATTTCACTTCATTTTCTCTTAAGGACATGACTTTACCTGGTTATTCCACTCCAGGACATGCCATTATCTCATAGCCTGTGCATGCTCTGCACATCCTTTCCGGCCTGTACAGGGCTGTGATAAGCTGCTGAGCTGATAAGGCAGCAGGCCCTGTGAAACCCAACCTGAGAAGTTCAGCTTTCCACCACGTAACCATCAGACACCACAGAGCAACTGCAATCAATTTGGTGAAGTTCTGCTGACACATGCTGCACTGTCAGCTCTCTAAAATGGAATTTGTAGCCATTGCCTCAACACCTATCACTGGAAAAAGGAAATCAATCTCCTTGTGCGGAGACCCGACGCTGACCTGAGACACAGCTGTGGCTTTTGTTCCTAGAGCTCACCTACTTTTTCCAAGTGTGGGAGCTGGTATTTTCGGCTGTGAGCTCATTTTCTGATGGCCTTACATGGTTGTGTGGCAGTGCCCTCCACGTAAAGCGGAGAGCTGGGCTTTCAGAGCTGACTGAGATCCTGACTGCTTCTTCCCTGAAACCTGAGTGACACTCAGGACACAGATAAGGGAAATGCCAAATTCCATGCCACGGGTCCCTGGCCAGGGAAGAACGCTGACGCTGCACCCTGCAAGTGCAGCATGAGGCCCCCTGCTCTTTCCCAGGTGGGGAGCAGCCCCCAGAACCCAGGGGGACCCAGAAAACCAGGGATTTATTCCCAGCCAGGCGTGCTTGGTGCTGTTCCAGACCTGCTCCACCCTCTGCTTGGAGAGTTTGGTTCCATGGCACCATCTCCTAGCGACAGGGACACAAGCCACTGAGCCAGGGGATTCCCTTGCAGACTGGGGCTGGATGGCAGCACCCGGCAGCGTCTCGGCTGCTTTTCAGGAGTACCTGCAGCACCTGGGGCTGCAGGACTTCCCCTGTGGCCTCGGCAGCTGGGTAGGGATCTGGGAGGGCACAGCCGTGGGACATGGCACAGGGCTGCCACTGCCTCTCCTCTCTCCCTGTCTGCAGAACAAATCCCGCCTCAATGCCCGCAGGAGACCCCGGGCAGAGCCAGCAGGGCTGGAGGAGGCCGTGCCACCGGGAGAGGAGACCCCCGAGGTGCTGCTGGAGCTGCTGAGAGACCAGCACAGCCCCTGGGCACTGCCCCCCGACTGCAGCCCCCAGGACCGGCTCCTGCGGGAAGTGGCCGTGCTGGCACCTGAGCTCCTCCACGGCTCCAGAGTCTTCCAGGCTGTCAAGTCCCTGCGGATACTCGACAAGGGGGTAAGTGCAGCTGCTGGTGCCCATAAAGCTGTAGGCCAGGAAACAGTGTCTTCCTGCTGTGAGGGAAAACATCTTGGGAAAAGGACACCTTCCCATCCCAGGGCCTTCCCAGGTGCTGCAGCTGGAGTAGAGCTTCTCCCTACAGCCTCCCCAGGATGTTGTGCTAATCTGTGTTACGTGGATGTCATGTGGGTTAACACGTGTCCCTGTCACCCTGGCCACGAGGTGCCCCAGGGACACGTTGGCCAAACGCAGCTCTTTGCAGGTTGAGGAGGTGGATGAGGGTCTGCTGCAGTTCCAGCAGCTGGAGGAGCTCGTCCTCAGTGCCAACCACATCAGCAGAGTAACCTCGGCCCACCTGCCCCGGACCCTGAAGGTGAGCGAGCAGGGCCTTGTGCAGGATGGGGCAGGAATTCCCCTCTGGGAACACAGTGAAAGCCAAACAGCTCGAGGGGCTGCCAGGAACAGCTCATTGCAAAGGTGTTTGTTGTTCCTTCTGTCCCGGGCAGGTCCTGGAGCTCTGCTGCAACGCTGTGGGTGATCTGCAGGACCTGTGTGCTCGGCCACCCCCGGAGCTCCAGCACTTGGGGCTGGGGTACAACCGCCTGTGTGGCCCTTCCCAGGAAAAGCACCTCACCATGGATTTCTGGTAATGCCACAGGCTGAACATGGGCTCCTGAAAGGGAAATGGGCAGATGAGAACAGGTGACCTCAAGCCATGGAGGTGGCCCTTTCTGGGAAAATACAGCCCTTCAGAAGGGTTGTTTCTTTGCTCTGTGTCCACTCTCTGTCTCTGCTGTCTTCTGCCTCATGCCCAGAGGTTGTCTTGGTCCTTGGCGAGGTGTGGAATGGGGAGATCAGCAGGGGAATTGCCTTGACACCCTGCCCACCACAGTTCCATTTCCCTGGGCAGTTTACTTTCTCCATGTCCTTCCCAAAGCTCCTGCTGGAAGTCTGTAAGGATCTCCTGTGTAGACTGCATCACCAAATGGTGCAGTGGGGTCATTGATGGAAGCTAAATAAGTATTTTTGTGTTCTGGGGCAGACTGGCAATGGATTGTATGGCTCAGGAATTTGGAATTGGCCTCCAGATTGGATTCTTCAGTTCAACCCATTTTGTGCTGGGGAAATACGATTTTTGTTTCTGTTTTTGCCCCAGGGCAGTAGCTCTGTATCCTCAAATGGCTGCTGGCTGCCTTACCTCCTTCCCTGGGTTCTCTCCTTAGGCCAAACCTTGTCTCCCTCGACCTGAGCTTTAACAGCCTCACGGACCTGCTGGGGCTGGTCTCCCAACTGTCCACCCTGCAGAACCTCCGCATCCTGGTGCTCCAAGGGAACCCACTGGCTCTCGTCCCCACTTACAGAGGCTTCCTTGTGGACAGCCTGCCCAAGCTGTCCATCCTCGATGACATCCACATATGGCCTGACGAGAGGCAGCAGTTCCATGGTCTGGCAAGGCAGCCAGGTGAGCCCCTGCCTTTGAGCCTGCCCCTGCTGATCCTGTGATTCAGGAGTGGGGTTTGCGTTGTGGTTGAGCTCTGTAATTACAGCCGAGGTAGTTTCAGCCTTAGAACAACCCATCCCAGTCCCAGCACTGCCTCAGTGTCCTGGCCTGCCCCAGCTTTGCTTCCCAGACACCACCTGGTTGCAGGCCAAGCGTTTCCCTCTCGAGCTGTGGAAAGAGGAGCATCTGTACTGGGGAAGGTGCTCACGTGTCTGCACTGTCTGCACACAGCGGTGCCGCCTCTGCGGCACATCCCTGACTGGGATGAGAGCAGGAGGCTGGGGACAACCGGGGTGGGAAGCCTCTCTTGATGGCCACTACTCAATGAGTTTATGTGCTGGATGTGCTTTTTGGAGACTCAAACGTTGAAGGAGCAGAGCAGCCAAGCCAGGAGGTGTTTGTGTGGCTTTGGAGTGACCCCACGTGGCAGTGGTCTGTCACAGCGTTTGCACAGGGTGGCACCGAGCGATGCCAGGAGGTGGGACACGGGACCTGGAGGTGGGACACGGGACCTGGAAGTTTCTGCTTGCTCTGTTCCTTCCTCGCTCTGGAAGGGAAGTGCTGAAGTTTCACGGCAAGATTGTCTTCCTTTCAGATCTGATCAGGAGTGAAGCACGAGTGGTTGTGAGCATTGGGGAGATGAAGGGGCTCCCTGATCCCGAAGCTTTTCAGCAGCTGGAGGTTAACTCTGAGGGTCCAGTGATCACCTACAGCTACTGTGTGACCTACGAGTTTGCAGAGGGAGAGGAGCTGGAGGACGGGGGCAGCTCTGAGGTTGGTGCTTGATTGTGCTCCTGGAAACAAGCAGCGTGGCAGGTCACAGCAAGGGGAACTGCATCTCCAGGCTGTGGGGTGATGGACCTGGTATGGGCAGCAGCAGTGCTGGGGACAGAATTCCCATGTGGCTGCATCCAGCAGGACAAGCCCCAGCTGCCCATGTTCCACATCCTTCTCGGGGAGCCCAGAGCTCTGCACATGGGAGTGCACTCACAGGCCCCCTCCTGCTGACTGTGGCAGACCCTTTCCCTGGCACTGATGTCCCTTCTTCCTGTGAGGGTGGCCTGGGGAATAGCATTTTGGAGGCAGATCCGTCTCTGTTACAGGGAACAAAAATCCACCAGAGTCCCACGGTGGCCACGCTGGATGTGGACAGCTCTGCTCAGGACACAGGAGAAACAAAGGACCATCAGGAGCCTGCAGCCACAGAGGAGCCCAAGGCCCACTCTGGTAATGAGGAATTCTAGATCCTCTGTCCCATCTCTCAGGGCAGGTTTATAGCTCTTTGTGGGATGTGGAGGCATCAGGATGTCCCTCGCAGTGTCAGCTGGGCTGTTCCTGGGACGGATGGATAATGACCTGGCACCAGCCATGTCCTGGGTGTCCTTCTGTCCTGGGGAAAGAGGGGTCTCCTCTGAACTTTTTTGTGTCCCTACACAGCAAAGGTGTTTGCCACCCCTGCACAGCCCTGGGCAGACACCATCGACTGCAGCTACAGGAAGGAACACATTGCCAAGGACTTGGTGGGGCTGAAGTCCTACCTGGAGGCTGGAACAATTGTCTCGGTTGTGGAGGAGAAGGTGAGGGTGTGGCCGAGCTGGATGAAGAGGGAAGAGCTGCTGGGAGGCCCAGCCAGTGGCATCACATTCCCTCTGGGAGGCAGGCTGGGATGGCAGTGACCCTGGGCCAGCTCCTCTCTCCGGGCAGGTGCTCTCATGGCCTGTGGATGCTGATCCAGAAGAAAACACGGTCACGAATAAGAAGGAAGGACAGGAGCAGAAGAAGGACAGTGCAAAGGTAGGGTGCTGGGAGAGAACAATGGCCAAATTATATGTGAGTTGCACAAACAGTGATGGGAGAACAAGGACCCTTCTCCTGGGTCAGTTTGGTGTGTCAGAGAGTCAGACCTCTCCCAAAGTCCCCCCTTTCTATAGGGGGAAGGCAGCAGCTGTTGACACACACTTGGCCAGGATGCAGTGGTGGGCAAGGGGCTGGGCTGGGGTTGCTTCCCTCTGATAAAGGGACCCCAACCTTCTGCTGAGTCCTGTCCCTGTGTCCTGCAGCGTCGTTTGTCCAAGGACAAGCAGAAAAAGAAGCAGCAGCAGCAGCCATGTGAATTCCGTAGTGACCCTCCCATTCGGAGCACCCTGGGCACCACGAGGGTGACCTTGGAGACCCTGCTGGCCACCGAGGACCTGGTGGCAACTCTGTGTGACTTTGGGATCCTGATCCCTGAGAAACCACCAGAACCACCAGTTCTGGAGAAGGTAAGGAGCACGTCCTAGGGCAGGGCTGCAAGCTGGGGTTCAGCAAATGGCCTCGTTGGCCTGGGCATCCGTCCATCTGTCCATCCATCTCTCAGTTCTCCTCTCCCCAAAATGGGGCTGAAATAGCCCTGCCTAACTGCCATCCATCACTGCTGGTGTGGTTATTTAAGGCTGATATTAGCGAGCAGTACCGCTACTTTTTCTGGGCCTAGGAAAACAGATGAGTTTATTTTTCCATTGCAGAATGTGAAAGCAGCCACTCGTGCTTCCTCTGGTGCTCTCTCTCAGCATGGCAGCACATACCAGCTATACCAACTTTCTATTTCCTGGATCCTCTTCTCTGAGCAGCCACTCTGCTGTGCTCCTGCTCCCCCTCATCTCTTTCCTCAGCCCCTGAAATCCCGGTGACAGCACCCAGATGATAGCAGCTGTCACAGGACTGAATGAGGGCAGTGAGTTTCAAAACAGCCTTACTGTGGAAACATCTCTCTCTAGGAGATGAAAAAAGGCAAAGACAAGAACAAAAAACCCAAAGCAGAGAAAGGAGGTCGGGCCAGCCTGAAAACCGCGGCGTCTCCCAAAGGTGACAGAGGCTGGAGCTGGCGGGGCAGAGGGTGGGGTGTGTCAGACAGCAAACAGGAGCAGGGCCCGGCCACCCTGCCAGCTCCGGGAGCAGGGACTTACTCACATCCTGAGCCTCGGGCTGTGAATACAGACATTGACTGCGGGGCTCTCAGGACAGACACAGCCTGGACTATTTATGAGTCGGTGTCTGCACAGGCACCGAGGGTGAGCTGCCAGCTGCCCTGGGAGACACACACCTACAGCACCCCGTGCCAGGGGAGGAGGGCAAAGCAGATTTCTGGGTGAGGAAAGTGCTGCCCACTGTGTCGGCCGCCAAATGTGGGTGGTGGCATGGGTGGGCAGCTGGGGGAGGGCTGCCTGGGATGCATAATGAGCTCCTCATCCACTGCCAACTCGCATCTCAAAGCACTTTGCAGAGGGGATTATTGTTCTCTCTGGTTTGGAGATGAGATGCAGAGAGCCCCAGGTGCCCCAGCCAGCCCATGGCAGGGCTGGGAGCAGATCCCAGCCTGCTGTCAGCCATGCAGAGACCACCCCGACCCCGCCGGGTGTGTCCCGTGCCTCCCCAGTGCAGAGCTCAGGGCTGCTCAGCCAGCAGCGTTGCTTAATCTGCCAAACGTCACCCTGCCTCTTGCAGGTTATTTTTCCAGCAATCTTGGTTTCGACTGCAAAAATAGCAGTGCCAGCACTTCGGAGGGGTAATGCAAGAGTGGGAGGAAGTGGGAGAGGGAAGAGGTGGCCAAGCAACGCTGAAAAGCTGCTCATGGGTCAAGGAGGGCATGGAGAGGGCCAGGCCTCCCAGCACTGCTTGGAGCTACCAAAGGAGCCTTGTTGTCCTGCTCTGGCATCAGATTTAAGAGTGCAAATTAACCCACAGAGCTCCAGGCTGCTTTCCTGTGTCCTGTCACCCACAGCAAGGTCCCCATCTTTGGGCAGGCTCTCAGAGCTCTGCAGTCCTGGGTTGTGTCTGCATTCATGGAAGCCTGTGGCTTCCCCCAGCGACCTGAAAAGAAGAAAACTCCTTGAACTGCTGTCCCCCACAAGAAGATGTGTATTTACAATCTACACTCATGTTGTTGGTGAAGCAGGCAGCTGCTGTCAAACAGCTCATCTTCAGCAGTGGTTGTTCCTTCCTTCCTTCCACGCTGGTGTGTGGTCAGTGCATGCAGGAGGTTTCCCTTCAGCTTGAACCAGGGCAAAGATGCTGCTGTGTGCACAGAAGCGCTGCTGCTGCTGCAGGAAACCCAGAGCAATTAGAGATTTGTGCTTAATTTGGTGTCCCCGTGTAGCCTCTGCAGGTGGGGGCTGGCTTGGCCGCACTTTGAGGCCACTGAGTACATATTTCAAAGTGAGTGCAAAATTCACAGTGCCTAAAAATGAGCTGCCCCACAGCTCGCTGTGTCCCGTGGCTGTGACTCACCGGAACACCCCAACTGTGGCTTTTGGGGGGGCTGCTCGAGCCCTGCTGAGCTCAGGGTCTGCACATCCTTCCTGCTCTGTGGGTGAACAGCTGCTCCGGGGCTGTTTGACACTTGCTTATCACCTGGGAACCACGCACCTCTTTGGAGCTGTGACAATGGCCATGCCGCGGGGGACAGGGAATGGCTCCCAGCCGCGTGTCCAGCGGGGCTGTGCAGGGACCGGCACTCTCACAGCCGGGAGCTGAGGCTGATTTGCATCCCTCAGGCAGCAAATGCACACAAATAATAAGTCCTCTCAGAGGAATTGGGATCGCTTCCAGACGGCTCAAAGAGGAAAGGCAGCGGGCTTTGTCACAAGTGAACCATTTGCCCAGACATTGAAGGATGTCTTCAGAAGTAGTCTCACGTAGGTCTCATTTTACCCCACACTTGATTTTCCAGGATCCTTGAAATAATTTATTTCTGTATCTTTCTCTTGCCCTAGGGCACTTGCACAACAAAAAGCAAGGTTGCACCCAGGTCAATTGCCAGCCTAAAAACGCTTTTTGGGCTTCTCATCCAAAGTCATATTCAAATAGATTTCCCTCGAGGCCCAGTCAGTGCTGACACCCTTGCACACTGCTGCTTTTAGGATGATTTACTCTCTCAAGACAGTGACAAATGTACTCCTTACCACAGGAAAAGGGAAAAACAAAGACACAGCTGAAGTGGAGGAGGGTCAAGAGCTCCAGCCGGTGCCGCTGACGGTTCAATTCCAGATGCAGCTGCTTCGGTGGCCCTTGGCAGCCAGCACCCAGAGCCAGGAGAACGTGGCCATGGCAGTGGGGAAAACTCAGTGATGTGTCCGTAGCAGAAGCGTGAGTGAAAATAAACCGCACGGCAACGCTGCGAGGAGCCTGGCTTGGCTGAACCGCCAGAGCTGGGAGATGCCCCGGGGCTCCTGGTGGTCTGGGGCTGGTGCTGAGCTTCTGCAGGAGCTGGAGCGGCAGGGGGTGTTGGGGGGGTGTGCGGGGTGCAGGGGGCNGCGGAGGCGGCGGCAGCTCCCGGTGAACCGCGGAGGAGGCTCCTCCGCAGAGCAGGGCGGGGGTTTTGCCGTGCCGGGGTCGCCGTGGAGCGGCGGCTTCAGCCCTGTCTGCGCGCCCCGNGAACGGCTCGTCTTCATCTGCCCGCCCGGAGCCGGTCCTGCGCCCGAGGCTGCCATGTATCCCAGGATTAAAAGCCTCGTGTTTTACACCTTCTCAATCACGCTGCTGGCCTGGGTGTTTTACATGAAGAAGGAGGTGAAGTTGGCAGCATCATCGGCAGAGCAGAAAGTGGAAGTAGTGGATCACAGACTGCAGCCTTCGGTTCTGGACAGCGCTGAGCACAGCAAGTGTTTGCCGAACTTGACTTTTGCCAATTCTTCTCTCGCCCTCCCGGAGCCTCACCGCGTGTTCTTAACCTACAAGCACTGCAGGAACTTCTCGGTCCTGCTGAGGCCTTCCAGGTGTAGCAAAGAGATGTTCCTCCTGCTGGCCATCAAGTCTTCCCCCATCAACGTGGACCGGCGCGTGGCCATCAGGAACACGTGGGGGAAGGAGGTCTCCATCGGGGGCAGGCGCGTCCGGCTGGTGTTCCTCCTAGGGCGCTCCGAGGCCAAAATCCAGCTGCAGCCCTTGCACCAGCTGCTGGCTTACGAGAGCCAGGAGTTCGATGACATCTTGCAGTGGGATTTCGTTGACAACTTCTTCAACCTGACCCTCAAGGAGCTGCATTTCCTCCGCTGGTTCACGGAGGACTGCCTGCACGCCAGGTTTGTGCTGAAGGGCGATGATGATGTGTTCGTCAACACTTACAACATTGTTGAGTTCCTCCAGGAGCTGGACCCTGAACAGGATCTCTTTGTTGGAGACGTGATCGCCAACGCCCGGCCCATCAGGAACACCAAGGTCAAATACTTTATTCCAGAGCCCATGTATGGAGCCACCTTCTATCCTCTCTATGCAGGAGGAGGGGGCTATGTGATGTCTAGAGAGACAGTGCGTCGCCTCCAGAGCACCGCAGAGGACACGGAGCTCTTCCCCATAGATGATGTGTTTGTGGGAATGTGCCTGGCGAAGATGTCGGTGACCCCAAAGAACCATGCTGGCTTTAAGACTTTCGGGATCCAGAGACCTTTCAATCCTTTTGATCCGTGCTTGTACAAAGAGCTGATGGTGGTGCACAGGCTGAACCCGACGGAGATGTGGATCATGTGGACGCTGGTGAAGGATGACAGCATTAGGTGTGCAGTGTCGGTGACACACAGCTACAGGAGGGGCTGGAAAGGCCCCTCCTGATGAGCCCAGTGGGACTGTGGCTGGTGACAGGGTACTTCAGCTAAAAATCAGGTCGTGGTAGAAACGTGTCCGTTACTAACAGACTGCACTGGAGCCGTCGAGGTTTGGTTTGCAGTGGGGTTTTTTCTGTCGGGGGTTACTTGAAGCAGTTGAATTGGCACGGGGTGGGGGTGTGGCCGGTGGCTGCGTGAGACACGGCACAGGGGACTCGGCTCCTCCCAGGCAGACTGTGCCTGGGGAAGTCACAAGTGCCACCTGCACTGGTGTCTGACTGCCGGCCAAAGTCTGTCTTATGCGGGGCAGCCAGCGATGACTAAGGAGTGACAGAGCATTTGAAATTTACTTGAAGGCATGGAAGAAAGGCCAGTATGTCCTGCTGGGTCTGCTGTCCCAGGGCAGCAACCCCACAGCTCCTACCAGACAGCAGGAGAAAGGGAGGGGAGTAGGGAAGAAAAAACTTCAAAAATATATGGCCTTAACACAGCAATGATGGTGATCTGAAGGACTGGGCTCTGCCTCCAGCCCTTTGGCTTTTACAGAAGCTCACTACAGGTTTACATGCACTGGAAACTTTTGCACAAACACTTTTTGTTCTGGTTTGAGAGGAGCCATGTATCTTGAATAATCATGGTGGTAGGAAGAGTGGCTGTAGCTTCCCGTGTTGTGTGGGAGCTGTTTGGTTTTTTGTTGTTGTTGTAATGTTGTGTATAAATAAAATAGTTTTGAAAAGTATTTTCATGGGAATATTCTTAGGTCTCCTGAAAGCTAAGAGCCCTAAAAGCCGGGGAAGGCTGAGGTCTGGTGCTGGGTATTTGCATTCAAGAGGATAAAGTTATGTGGAAACGGATACTTGCCACTTCCTTTTCTGCAAGTAGCTGCTGTTCCCTGCCCTGTCCAGACAAGATGCATTGACACAAAAGTGATTAATCTGAATGTGCTGGAGTTGCTAATTTGAGAAAATATCAAATATAGAACTAAGCTTTGGTGATACTTTTGTGAAGTTTATCAGTGTCTTACTGCTGGAGCAGGAAGCAGCCTGGAAGCCTTAGAGGGTAAAAAAAAGCAAATGAGCAAAGAGGAAGTGTGTGATTAGAGAAAGCAGAGCCCTTTGTGCTGTGCTGTTGTAATTGTGGTCTCTAATGCCAGCTGCCCAGCATCCATCCCCCACCAGATGGGAGCTGGAGCTTTCAGAGGTGCCCTGGAAGTGCTGCCAGGAGGTTCTCGCTTGTGCTGTAGACAGGGACAGCCTGAGAGCAGAGGTGTGGGAGCTCTCGGAGCTGCACAGGCTGAGGGACTGCTGGCAGGATGTGCTCCCTTGGCCCTCTGGAGCACCTGGGGTAGCTCTGGCTGAGCCCCAGGGCTGACCCAGGCTCTCGGGGCAGAAGGTGCCAGCTCACACGAGCTGTTTCTGTGCCAGGTGTGAGTAGGGGTTTGTCTCAAAGAATTGGTGGGTGTCCATCCTCAGGGTGGTCTTGTGCAAGTTGTTACTGTGTCTTTTGGCTGCAGCTCCAACAGGGCTTAATTAACTGGAGCTGAGAAATTGCCTGTGTGTAGTTTCAGGTGTGTTGGCTTTGTAAACAAGGCCGAGTGTCAGCAGCAAACCCCAGGTTCTGGGCACTGCTGCTGGTCCTGGAGAGACCGGACAGAGCGGGCACCGTGGTGCCCTGTGAGCTGCTGTGCCAGCACTTCTGTGATCCACTCGATGATTCCCAATGCAAACTCAGGAGCACAGAGCATGATGTCATGTCTGTTGTGGGCTTAGGTGTACGGGCTAGCCCCCAAGTGGCAGCTCTCACTTCCTAACAAAGGTGAGGGACTCCCTTGTGCCCCGTTTTGGAGGTGATGTGGAGCCATTCGTGCTCCTCACCCCCACTTTGACACGACTGGACTGACTGGTTGGTCGGGCTGGATGTGTGTGGGAACAGCTCTTGGGAAGGAAGCGCAGGACGTGCAGTGAAACAAGAAGTTGGGTCCCGGCAGGGCTGGGAGCAGGCCCTGGAAGGGGAAGAGAGACTTTCCTGGCTTTGCAGGCTCCTGGCAGTGCCACGCAAGCATCTGAGTAGAGTTACTGTGGCATCCTGAAAGGTACACAACTTGTTTGTGCACTCGGATCAGGGGCTTGGCAGATGTTCTTCAACTGCACAAGGCACCAAATGAGAGCAGTTGTGGTTAGAGGTTGATCTGAGGGTGCATTTGGCTCCTGAGGGCGTGGCTGTGCCACCACTCAAGTAATCCTCTCATCACAGTGGTTTTTTCCCTAATGCTCCAGCCCAAAGCTGTGTTTGGCACAGCAAACACTGGCAGCTCCCCGTGAGCTGAATTCCAGACTGTGCCATCCTCCTTGGATACAGCAGCACCCAGTGAGGAGCAAGGAAAGATGGTTTGTTAATATTTTTTTTCTACTTAATCTATAAATGAACAGTGCTGTGCACCTGAGATTGCATTTGTTGCAAAGGCAGCCAAAATGAGACAGTTTATGATGCAGGTGAGAAAATTCCTGGCCAGGCACAACTCAATTTAGTAACAGCAACCTTGACACAGATGCAGTGCATCAGATGCTAATTTGTGGTGAAAAACCTTTGATTAATGTGTGTTTTCTTACACAATGTGGCAGATGGGCATTAACTTCTTCCAATCATCAGTGATAAAGTTCTAGTGGATGCTGTTCTACAAAGCAAATTTCACACCAGCTGTCAAGGTAGGAAATGAACACAGTGAAAGACACGGTGGTTTTGAAACCTGCAGTGAAACATTAAGCTTGCAAAAGAAATAATTTAGATTATTTCCGGAAACTTGCACTGGGAAGCATTCAAATACGTAAAACTCTCCTTTGCTCAGTGCTTTGTAGAACAGTACGCAGCAGCTGCCAAAACAATTTCGTTTATAACCACAGTATCTTGAAAATCAAACCTCCCCTTTGCTTCCTGGGGAATCTCCCCCAGAGGTGACTCTGGGTGAAATAAGCTGCTGTGCTGAACAGAACTGCACCAAGAGCCTGGGTGACTCCATGGGAAGCTCTCCTACAGGAAGCACTTTCCCTGACTGCAGCTCAGTGTAATTTGGTGCAGCTGCCAACTCAAGGGTTAAAAACTTTTAAATTCAAATAGAAAGCAGGGCCTAATCTCTTCCCCAAATGGACACACCCACAACGAGCTGCTTTTGCACAGTTTAATAAAGGCGTCTCCTCACAGACATCATTTACCTCACAGGTTAAAAACAGGGACCTTTAAATACACTTCTTTGGCTGATCCCTAGTGAGCTCCCACAAACGCACCGAGGGAGCAGCAGGACCCTTCAAGCAGAGACACAATTAACACCAGGCCATCCCTGATAACAGTCTTCACATTTGCATAGATAAGCATTTAAATAAGTGAATCCAAAAGTATTACAAACAAGGTAAGTTACAAACAAAATTGAGGCCTTCCAAATACTTGATTTGTAAAGCAATCCTTTTTGGGGGAAAAAAAATGGAATCACAGGCTTATTTCAGCAGTTTTACACTATGACACACTTGAGAGCTTGGGACTGTTCAATTCATGATTGACCTCCAGACTTCAGCTCTGTTCAGTCCTCCCGAAGGTAAGGGTCATCACCTGCATCTGTATTTCCTAAAACACCCTGTGGCAAGGAGTCCTCTCCTTGGGCTTTTATGAGCTCCTCTGTCTGAGCTTCAGCCAATTTGGTCTCTGCTTTCTGGGACAGCAGCCGCACCTCCTGCACCTGGGACTTCACCAGCTGGATGTGGCTGCGGGCTGTCACCGAGGCCTGGTCTGCGCCTGGAGGGAAGGATGGACACACGGGGTTACAGGAGCACTGGGCAAACCTTCAGCTAAGGAAATGGATGGGATTATCTTCTGCCTTGCTGTGTTCTGATGGCTCTTGGGCTGTATTAATGCTCAATGCATTTACTGTTCATTTACCTCAAACCATTTGTCTGCTTTGAGAGATTTCACTGCTCCCTTGAATTCTCCCATCCCAGTGGGACACAGCTGGAATTGGACAGGAGTGATCACCTTGTGCCAGTGGGTTTGAGAGCTAAGCCCAGCCCAGTCCTTGTGTTCCAGAACCTTTCAGTCCTTGCCCCATCCTGGCACCTACAGCAGTGGGCATAGCTGTGGCACTGCTGAACTCCCACCGTTCTCCTCCCATGCTCCCACAGATTCTGGGTCTTTTCCAGGCACCTACAGAGTTAGGGTGTCTCTGTATATTCACTGCTTTCCCTCCCTTCTCCCCTCCAGTAACTTTGCCTGTTTACCACAGACCAGCCCATAATTCAGTCTCAGAGCTACCAAATCTCTCCAAGGAGAAAAGTCCAAAATTAATATGTCTTCCTTTTTTAATATAACTGAATCCAGCTGGAAAGCCCTACTGGACTCACAGGCAGCCTTGGTTCTGTGGCTCCCAGGACCGTGTTTGAGCCTTGTATTTAAAAATAACTGAACTCTTCCCTCAAACGTTTTTGGCCGTGGTTGGTCTTGACCTAAACCACACGTGAAGTTTCCAGGCCTAGTTCTCAGAACGCACCTACAGACTCGTGGCCAAAAAAGGAATGTGAGTGCTCAGCACCTCTAAAAACCAGGCACCAGCTGTCGATTGTGATGTTAGCTGAATGTACACTGTGTGTCTGAACTGTCCTGAGAAAGGGAAAAGGGGCAGAGGCTCAGTGCTGCTGCTCGTGCTCACCTGACTGATACGCGGCCTCTGCCGCCATCTCCGACAGCCGCAGCGCCGTCATCCAGCTGGATTCCAGCCTGAGGTATTCCTGCTGCTTGGTGGTCATCTAGGAGCAGGACAAAGAGCTAACCAGGTGTAACAGACCCGAGAGCTCTCCTGAGCTGTGGAGAACAGGGTGAGCAGGGTTGGAGAGGCACGTGGTGAGGGAGGTTTGTTTGCTTACATCCACTCTGGCTCCTATGACCACCTGCCAGACTGCATCCACCTCTTCTGAGTTCATTTTCCCAAGGAGATTTGAGTATTGCTTGTAGAGAGACACCAGGGTATAAACTGCCTGTGAAGGAATCATTTTGCACGGTTACCATGACAACCTGCACAGCTCTGGTGTTGTCTCAGTGTTACCTGGTGTTAATTAGCAAAATTACTCTTTGTATACTTGAGGTACTGACAAGGACGTAAACTGGAGTGCAAATACGTTACTCAGATTGACGCTTTACTTGCAAAATTAAAACTGTGTCTCGTTTCAGACTCAGGTATGGCTCACTCCATTCTTCTGATGGAACTCAGTTCATGGCCATAGAAAGGCTGAGAAGGGCAATAAAATGCCCAAGAACAGAGAACTCAGTAGAAAGGTAATATAAATAACTGTTATGAGTTTCTTCAGCCCCGGTTCTGAGTTCCAGGGTCATTTTGCCTTAAGTAAAAAGAGGGACTTCTTACAAGAGCATGGAATGACAGGACAAGGGGAATGGATTCACACTGCCAGAGGGCAGGGTTAGATGGGATGTTAGGGAAAAATTCTTGGCTGTGAGGGAGGTGAGACCCTGGCACAGCGTGCCCAGAGAAGCTGTGGCTGCCCTCGGATCCCTGGAAGTGTCCAAGGCCAGGCTGGATGGGGCTTGGAGCAACTTGGGACAGTGGAAGGTGTCCTTGCTTGTGGGACTGGATGAGCTTTAAGGTCCTTCCAACCCAAACCATTCTGGGATTGTCTAATTCCAACCCAAAAGCAACAGCTCAACGAAGCTAAAAGTAACTTCCACATCTGGCGCAGAACAGTGACCCCGCGGCTCCCGAGGGCCCTGACATCTTCGACACCCCACACCTCTTCTGTTAAATTAATTTCACAGAAGCCCGCTTCGAGCGCGGTTTAAGAGGTGTGGCGAGTGCCAGAGCAGCTGGCAGTGCCAGCAGCGGCTCGTGCCCGGCGTGTGAGCTCACCTGGGTGTACTCGGTGAGCGCCTCGATCAGCGCGTAGGTGGTCTGGGAGAGCAGCGTGGCCGTGCTGTCTGTCACCAGGGACACGGCTCTTCTGATCAGGGCATCGTTGCTGAGGGACCCCGGGCTCTGCTGCTGCAACGCAAACACACCCGCGTGACCTGCGCGTCGCCCTCCCCGCGGACACCGCAGCGGGGAGGAAAAGCCCGGCCCCGAGGCCGCGCGGCCGCGCTCCCCCTGAGGATGCCATGCCCCGGGGAGAACCAGCCCAGACGGGCGCGGCCGGGTGTCAAAGCCGCGCAAGGACGGGGTGCCGGGGGTACCTCCGCCACGGGGACGGCGCACAGGGCCGCCCCCAGCCCCACGGCCTGGCGCCACCGCCCGCTCCTGCCCGCGACGCCTCGCTGCCGGACGCTGGCCAGGACGGGGAAGCTGCGCCTGGAAAGGCAAGAGGCAAAGTTCAGCAGCAGAAACACCCCCTGTGTGCGCTGGGAAACGGGGCTCAAAGAGGAGAACAACACCCACAAGCTGCTCGAGGGGGGCCTGTCTGTGCCAGGCTTCTGCGAAGCAGCCGCGCGACAGCGAATGAGTAAGTTTGTTCCAAATTTTGTATTACTGTTTAATTCTAAGTGCGAGAAAAGAAAAGAAAAGCACAGTAACTAGCGCATTATTAATACTTTCAGGGAGATGTATGTTAGCTAGTACCGGCACACTGCTGATAGTCAATAATACTGGAAAATAGGTTAAAAAACATGCTTAGAAGTGGCGTGTGGTACATGCAGGTGAGAAATGTGACAGGTTTGTTACAATCCAGCGACACTTGGGTCTCTGTGGCCAGTTTTATTTACAACCCAAGCTGTGCAAGTGCCCCGGGGTCAGGGTCTATCACGGAAATACTCGAGCGGAAAAACAGAAGCACAGATCAATGAGAACATTTTTCTGTTCTGCAGCAAATCTGATGAAAACAACCGGCCGGTTTTCCTTCTCTCAGGCCGTGTACTCTTTAACCCGCAGCCCGCGGGTGGGGAGCGCGGTGCGGGCAGCGCGTCTCCCCCTGAGCCTCGCCCCCCGGCCCGCCGCGGTACCTGAGCACGGAGCAGCAGCTCCGCAGCCACCGCCCGCCCGCCGCCATCTTGGCCCGCCCGGCGCGCGGGAAGTGACGTCACCGCNGTGTCCCCAGGGCTGTCCCCGCGTCCCCACCGCCGTCACGGCCCTGTGGAACACAAATGGTGTTGGGGGACAGCTCCTCTGCGTTTCGCCGGGATGCCCAGCATCGCAAGGGTCAGAAATAGGCAGCAGTTTGCCCAGTTGCTGGGAATGAGAAGGGGGTTAAGAAACAGGGTCCGGCCTTATTGTTGCAAGATGTGGAATGTGTAAAAATTCTCGTTAAGAACGGCTGTTCTTTGGTGTTTGATTTTGTGGCTTTCAAGCCTTATGAACCATAAGATTTAATCTGTGAAACAGAGCAGCAAACAAGCTTTGAGTGATGTCCAGGTGTTTGAAAACCGAATTATTTGGTGGTGGAATTGCCTTGTTAAGGTTTAGGGCTTGATGTGTTTCAGTGACCTTAGATCTGGGAAAGGCGAACAAAGCTTGGGAAGAAGGGTTTGGACACAAGGAATGCAGAATTTATGGGCCACGAGGACATTGGGCAGAACCCCCAAGACAAGGAAGAAACTAAAAAACCCAACTTTACATCTGTGCTGAAATCAGCTCCCATTGGGTCAAAGGTAATTCCAGCAGGGACAGATCGTGACCACCAAGTCAGAGACACCAGTGCTGCTCCTCACTCCCCTGGTTTAATTCATCTTTGTTGCTCTAAAGTACATGATGCTGCTTTGATTTTGGGTAGTTCCATGCTAGTGATAATCTCCACCTTTTCCAGCAAAGGTTTCCCGTGCAATTTCACACAAAATGGCCTTGATCAATTAAATCTATTCTTTTTATTTATAGCAGGAATTCCTGTTCTCTCTTCAGAGACTCAGTCAGCGCAGGTTACTTTACTGAGGCAGTGCTGTATCACGCATCCTTCATCTGGCTCCATGCTTTAAACACTTGTTGAAAAGCCTGGCACACCTGAGAGTGCCAGGTAACAACTCTGTACCTCATAAAACTGTAGGGAGAAGGGGGAACCTTGTGCTGATTTGAAATGTCTTTTTTCCAGGACCTCTAAAACAAATTACAAGTAATTTCTGTGTGCCTACCTTCACACCCTTAATGAGGCACAGCAGGACAAGGCAGGACTTGTTTGCTGAGATGCTGGAGTGGTATCGCATCCCTGCTGTCCCCTGGGCAGGGTGGGAATCTCAGGAGAAAACTGCTGGGAGGCTTTTAAATAGTTCAGGGAACAGAAACAAACGTCCAGGAGACACAAAGAATCTGCAAGAGCCGCAAGGATCGTGCAAAGCGCACGCACGGGGGTACCTTTTCTTTTAGCCTTTATTGTTTTTACACAGGAAAATAAGACTGCGGCGAGGCAGCGACAGCACGAAGCTCTCGCAGGTTTGGCGCAGGGGGAAGGGGCCTCCATCCCGTGTGCGGAGCGGCGCCGTGGAGCCGGGAGCCTCTGGAAAGCCCGTGGGAGCAGCAGCAGGGGCAGCAGCAGGGGCAGAGCCCTCATTTAAGCACCAGGAAGTAGGTGGTCCAGCCGGCCAGCAGCAGCGCCCCGAGCAGCACCGTGTAGCTGAACAGCACGAAGGCCAGCAGCTCCCTCAGCACCTTGAGGAAGTGGATGGCGAAGGAGTCCGGCATGGCTCTCCCGGCTCCCTGGGGCTGGCTGCTCCCTGCTCCTCCCCGGCCTGGAAGCAGAGGGACAAGGTGAGTCTTCACAGCAGGGAACGCAACCCTGCCGTGGGGGGAAATCCTGTGATCGGGAGGGTTGATGGCCACCTGGAAGGTTGTGAGTGACTGGTGTGGGCCCGTTCAGAGTCCTGCCGAGGTGTTGGAAGAGAGTTTGGGATCTGATCAAAGTCTCCGGATCGGGGCTGGTAAGGAAGCAGATGGAAATACAGACACAGGCAGTGGGCATGGCCATGGGGGCAAGGCTGGGGCCCTTACAGGGTCCTGGCTCCTGGAATCTCTCCCCTGGGGCAGTGGCTGTGCGTCCAGGAAGCGTCAGGATCAGAGCGGCCGCTGACGGTGCATTACCAACGGCGTGTTCTGATCAAAGTGGTCAATTCCTCCAAGGAAGCCACCATTAATATTTAATTCTATAATTGCATCTAATGGAGGTACTGGCACAAACTGAGCCTTTTGTTTAAGAATGACGAGAACTGAGGCTTAAATACAAGTTTGCACAGGCAAATATTTATATCTCTTGTTAAAAATAACCGTTAAATGGGAGACATGGGATAAGATCCCTTAGAATTCGTCTTCTAGCTGTATAGTCATATGTACACATTGCTTTGGAAGCAATTGCTCATTTGTTAGCTTAAATTAAATCTGAACTTTTCCCCTAAAGTCGCTGGCTTCTTAGATTTGAAGCGGTGAAAACCCACCTAAAAAATTCTATTATCTCCTCAATTTACATGTTCTTTTAAATTTTGATTGCAGCTCTGCCTGATCAACAATATCACCGCTCTTGGTCAAGCACAGAAAGGCAGTTTAAAATCAGACTTAGGATAAAAACTAACCCAAAAGGATAAAAACTAACCCAGAAGGATTATTTCTCTTTTGAACAGCCTAAAGCCAGCTAAACTAAACTGAATTCCTGTCCTGCCGCTTAGAATGTTTTTTAAAGAGCTCTTGTGATAAGGAGTTCACTTTTTGGCGTTGTTGAAAGAGTTCAGCCATTCCATTCCAAGCTCAGGCACATGTATACAGTTACAGCATTTTTAAACCAGCCCTGGTTTCCCTGTTGTTCGGAGCGTTACAGTTTTCTGTCCAGGGGCTGTGCGAGATCCCTGGTTATCTAGAAGGATGCTGATAAAGAAATAAACTGCTTACCCAGGCAGGTGACGGGCTCTACTTCGGCAAGTTCGTGTTTCTCCCTAGTTTTGTTCTGCAGCTGTGCCTTTTCCAGGGGGTTTGCGCCGTGGGCTGATCCCGCTGCGATCCGGGAGCAGGAGCAGAGCGTGTGTGTGTGCGCAGCCCACGCGAGGACTGAGCTCTAGGTGTGGTCAGCACCGGTTATGATCCGACAGCGCCGTGGTGCTCGGAGCAGCCAAACACTCCCCTTCCCCTGGGGGCTTTTGGCAGCAGCATTTCCAGAGTTCCAGTGCCAGGGCTTGGAGTCACCGGATCAAAACCTGCCTTTGTTGAGATGAGGGGGTTTGCCTCTAACAAAACGTTGTGTCATCTTACACGTTTTATTCTGTTATCTCGAAGGCTGCAGCGCCTCTTGCTCCGTTCCCCGAGCGCCCTGTGCTCTGTGAGCTGCTCGGGGAGGAGGATGCTCGCACACAGCTGGGGCTCATCCCCAGGGTGGGACTGTGCAGGCTGAGCCAGGATCTTTTACCAAAAGTCAGTGAGGGCTGAAGGCAGCCTAATCCCTGCACTGTCCTCAGGTCACTGCTCTAGTGTCACCCTTACCCTGCCTCCCAAGGAGTCAAACCGACCTTTTAGAGCACGAGTGCTGCAGCTCCTTTGCAGTGAGGGGAGCAGGGAGCCAGGCTTTACGTTTATTCTTAGCAAAACTCCTTCTGATAACGTTGTATGAAAAGTGAAAGTCTTTTAGGGTAGAGGTTGGGTAATAATTTCTTTTTTTTTTGTAGTAATGCAGACAGCAGAGAGAAGGAAGATTATGTACTGCAAATCAAATCTTTTACCTACAACGATATTATGATGTAGAAAATGGTCCCTTAATTTAATTAGGTTCTCTTGTTATCAAATTATTACCCGCATGGTCAGCAGGGCCTTGGACAGAAGCAGAACATCATCAGCTGCCCAGGAAGCCTGTTAAATAGTAATTGCTCCTCCAGGGAATTGATCAACGTCAGGATGACTTTTATTTTGTTGTTGAATAGTTCCAGGAAGAGGCTTTGTCTAGGTGGAGTGGTTACACGGTTCTAGCTCAGTGCTGGTGCAGGCTGCAAAAAAATAGGCAGCAATGTTGGTGATGAAATAAGAGTTTACCAAATGTCTGGTGTAAACTCTTACCAAAAAGTTTTGCCTGTAGTTTTACTGGCTCGCTGGCTGGGGAAAGGTGAGCCAGCCTTTGTATGCTTTCCTTTATTCTCCTGTGGTGTAGCTTTTTTAGCTCACAAACCAGCCTGGTCAGTATTTCCTTGGGATTAGTTCAACTGTTAAGATTTAAAAAGAAAAAATTTTTAAAAATCTGGAAATTGTGATACTACAGAGACCCTCAAGGCCAACCCAAGGACACTCTGCTGCTCTGAGTCAGTTTCTTGTTTTTCTCTGCACAGTAACATCTAATTCTTGATCCAAACCTAACTCAGTTTTCCTTTTATATACTCTGAAATTAGCTACTCTAAGTGGAACTTGCAGAGCAAACAATCCATGTTTGCTCTTCTTGCATCACTGAAGTTGCAGCATGTTTTTTGTTAAGTCTGTCCACAAGTTGCCTCCCCACCGGAAGTAGAAAGTCTCCAGTGACTGAAATTGTGTTTTTCTTCAAATGTTAAGAAATCCCACAAATACTTCTAATGTAGCACGTTAAGTGGCAGAACAGAATGAAATTTTGCATGAGCCTTAATTGAAAAAACACCTGGGTGCTGGAAGAGTAGTTTCAGCTTCAGTAATTCAGTTATCCTGGGACAGGGAGACAAGGATACAGCTACCACAGTGTAGGGTTTTATTCTGTTTATTTTTGTATTCTAGAGAGAGAGAGCAAACACTTCCAAAAAAAGATTGAATACATCTTTATTTTATTCTAATAAGTCAGCTGGAGTTAAACAGATAGAGGGGCTCCGTGGAGGGTCTGACTTGGCAGAACTCAGTTTTAGAAAATAAAACAACAGACCAAAGCCCACAGTCAACTGTGACAGCTTGGAAAAATGGAGGGATTTATTGGGACATATTATACATGATAACTAAGGCAGAAATGGTTGCTAAGAGAGTGATTAAGGTGAGGAGTAGGGTTTTTTTTAATTGTCTTTAAGAGACAAGCCCATGGAAAATTCCGCTTTGTAAGTTTGAGCTCTGCAACAGCTTGTGACAGCAGGTCACACAGTTTATAGCCTGAACAGGGGGTGAAAAAAGTGTCTGTTTTAAACCCACTGTTTACTGGGTCCCTGCTCTTGCTATTTTTGGCCCCCACACAGGGAGTGTTTGTGTGTCTTCAACCATAAGCTCAGGACACACTGATGTCATTCATACTCTGGAGGAGCTTTCCAGAGTCGGGGGTGGACCTAGGACAAACAAGTCCCCTCACAGCGATCCCTTCAGGGGACAAGTGAAGTGAAAGGATCAAGGATCACGGTAAAAGGCTCAGCCGTGTACAGATCTCTGACTAACACATCCAGTGCATCCATGGAATGTATCAGGCACCAGAGAGAGACAAACAGTCTGGGAATACTGGGATGAAGTCAGGAATAGAGAAGATCCTGCCTCAGCACCTTAGGAGGGTAAAAAGCAGTAATCACATCTCCCACCACACCTAAACTGGAAGGAAAAAAGCAGCGGTTTGCCAAAGAGAAGGACCAGGGCCCATTCCCACTCCCCAGCGCTTGGCTGCCAGGTCAGACCATGAGCAGGGATCTCTCTCTTTCCCACTGTTTATCATTAGTGCCTTCCAACCCTGCTTGTCCACCTGGAAGTTGCACAGACAGCTGGAACACAAGTGCAGAAGGGCTGAGGGTAACTGGCTGACAAGGGGGTCCCAGGAGAGCTTCCTTCACTGCTGTGTTCTCCCACGGAGCAGCCGTGCCAGGACCAGCAGCTGACGTGCCTGTGTCACACAGGGCCTCCCACATTTACTGTCTCTCACCACACACCCTAGAACGGGGCAGGCTCCAGTTTTTCCATCAAGGATTTGATCCAGGTTGTTCCGTTGATCAGTTTGGTAGTGGCAATGACGTACTCTGTGCCTCCATCCTCCATCTGGGACAGAAATCTCAGCGCGGCGATTTCCGCGTACGTGACCCCCCCCAGGAAGAACACCAGGGTCACTCTGTTCTCACCGTGCTGGCCTGTGGGTTCACAAGAAAGGTCCAGCTTGGCAATTTCGATTTTACAGCTCCCCTGCATCAACTGTCAGTCAAACTCAAATGACCTGAATTAGAGGCTGGCACACAGAAATCCACACTCTGCTCCCAGCTCTGGAGTTGCTACAGGATGTCCTTCTGTTTGAGTGATGCTGACCCTCTTTCACATAATGTTACTCATTAAAATCACAGTGAAGGTTTAGGGTTTATTTTAGTACTCTGATGAGAAGTTAAACCATTTCTCAAAGGAGGGTTAGGTCAACCTAACACTGCTGTGGGACAGGGAGATGAGACACAGACCTGGACTCTGCCCGCCCTGATTTCAGTTCGCCTCACTCCCCCCTCAGAGAGACGCGTTTCCCTGTAAACCACGGGAAAACAAAGCCAAACTTACGCTTTTTCTGAAGGCCAGTGGGCAGCTGCTGCCTCTCCTCAAAATGGGGCCCCGGCAGCATCTTCAGAACCTCCTCGATGCTGCGCCAGCCCGGCCGGGCCAGCAGCTGGGCCAGGCGCACGCTCAGCGGGGCGTAGCCGCTGTACACGTACGAGATGTCATTGGGGTTCTGGGGGACACAGAGGGAGGGAGGGAGCAGCAGGTCAGTGCTAGCTCATGCTGCAAACAGCCCCAAAGAAATCAATGACATTAAATAAAAAAGGAGGTTTTCCTGCTGCACATAATTGTGTAGTTTACCTGCTCATTAACATCATCCATCCACAAGCGCAGCGTTTTCCTGATGGTTGGGTAGTTATTCCTGCCACCTGTCTGGGGTTTCAGGAGTCCAGCCTTTTCCAAATTGTTTAAGGTCAATATATGTTCATAGCCATAAGTCTGCAATGTGAAAAAATCACCTTTAATACCACGGCAATAACCCATGACCAGTGTTTAAAACAGAAAAAAAAATAAAAGCAAATATGTTTGTTTAAAAAAAGCTTTTTGGTTAAGATCTCTCTAGAGTATATCCAATTTAGAGTGTTTAAATCATAATAGTAAAAAGTGATACAAACTTCTGTACCTAAATGTTGTAACACACACAAGCACCTCCCAAGTATCAGCCCAGACAGAAACCCCGTGCTCCCTCTGTGCACGTTATTCAGGTGTAAGATGTGTCTGTCTAGAATTGAAGTGTAGAGCTGAAGATCTGATGTGGATTTTCTCAGGAATTTATTCCTCCAAATGTTAGAGCCTAACCTGGAGAATCTCTCTTTTGTAATGGTCCAGAACCTTCTGCTTCAGCCCACTATTGCACACTGATTGCAAGCAAACGAGACGCAAGATCTTGATTAATGGATGTTTCTGAGCGATGCAGTCTTCAATGTAATTGTTAACCTATGAAATAAAATACATAAGCGGTTATTTAAAGAATTGTTAAAGTGCACAAAAGACCTGGAAAGAAAGATCTAGTTTGCCTGGATCTCCAAACCAGCAAGAAAGAGGAGCAGCTGCTCACCAAGCAGTTCAGGACCATCTGTAAAACAGTGACCCAGCACTGGTTCCACCTGGGCTCTCCCTAGAGCATGTCAGCTCCTCACTCAGTAGCCAGACTTTGCCTGATGCACTGAAAAATTCTTATGAACAGTTTTCAATGTTCCACTGATCCCTCAGAGCACGGGGTGCCCCAGGATAGGTCAAGCACCCCAGCTGTGCATAGGCAGTGACAGATAACTCAGAGATCCATTTCACTGGACATCATCTAGATCAGACGTTTCTCCAAAAAAAAAACAAATGGAAAAAAAATGGTTTTTGAAGATGTAAGAGTCACTAATTGCCATTATCTGCTTACCTTGTCTGTGTCTATTCCAGACATGAACTCTTGCTCCACTGTTAAGTTATCAAAGAAATCTTCAGATGCTTTGGGAAAAGAATGAAAATCAATACAACAGCAACTGACAGCTTATGTTTTACATTTAACGTTTCAGCAGAGATGCACTGGATGGAGCAAAGCCAGTTTATGCCAGGCTGAGTGATGTCCATCAAGTTACCTGGCATCCTGCTGGATTTCAATTATTCCTACTCACTGGTGATGTCCTTGATGAGCTCTGCGATGGAGGTGTGGTTCGCCAGCGAGCTCCTCGCCGCCTGCATGTGAGGCAGCTGGGACACAAACTGCTTAATCTCTCCAACAGTCTTGGCATGGTGCCTTTCCTGAAGAAATCCATCACTTGGGTTAGGCCTTGTTTGCATTAGTAACACCAACCAGATCATTTTATCATGAACTTTTACTGCACTCCCTGTAGCGAGTTAGAGCTACACAGCCTTTGAGACAAAGGGGCTTTAGGTGCTTACACTGAAGTCACAGCATTACCTGTAACAGCACCTGGATCATGGGAGAGGCAGCACGTAATACAGTAGGATCATTATTAGACTGTTATTTTCCATTATCCCGGTGTTGTAAATCCCTTTATCCACATTTGTCTGACTCCAGCCATCACTAGCTGCTCCTCAATTTCCCTAGCAGGGAAAGCTCCCTTTTTCACACAAAGAGGAATTACTTTGCTGGCTGACAGGGTGTGCTATTCACTCTACTTTGTAGCAACAACGTGCCAGGTTTTGAGGCAGGATGTGCTGAAGCACCATGCAGAGTTCAGCTCCAGAGGTCTGCACTGCATTTGGGCTACTTGCCTCTTGCTGCAACTTGGAATAAAAATAGTAATAACTTGACTCATTTGTGAAGGATTTAAATGGGCAAGTGCAGGCAGGAGAGTCATGATGGAGCCTGCAATTGAAGAAGTCCTCTGCTGCCAACATGCTGCTGTTTCATTATCACCTATTACTGCTGACAATTTCTTAGAATTCTCTTTTTTTAACAACCAGTATGAACAATCCATCTTTAGCACCTCCAGCACTAATAGTGCAGAAGCAGAGCTGCACTGGGGGATGAGGCTGAGCACTCAGTATTTCATTATTTTCTTAGATGTGGCAGAGGTGAAGAGGCTAAAAAAGCCCCTCCCCAGGAAATACAAACAAAGAACGAAACAAGTTCTTTTGAGAGTCCCCATGAGGTCAGGAAGATGAGCTATGGGATATCAGTTTATGAATCATCAACAGATGTTTTCAACAAAACCACAGACGTGCCCCACACAGCTCTCCAGATTTGTCTGAGATGACACATGAGCATGAATTTACAGTTCAAACCTCCTGCAAGACAACTGTCTTCTGCACATTTCTATTGTTTTTGATGCCAGCCATAATACTATCTGAAAGTACATTCTGGTGGTTTTATCGGTTAAAGCCTTTTCTCTGCATCCTGAGGGGAAAAGAACCTTTCAGTGAACAAAAGCAGCCAAGTGGAATTGATCAGCACACTAAAAATCACCTTTGGCTTCTTGCAGAGGGGAGCAGCACCTGACTCCTGTAGACTGAAGAGAGCAATTTCTGTTATGGGAACTATGGGCTCACACAGCACAAGGCTGGGTTAGGCAAGCTCTGAGCAGAGGGAAAGCCCCAGAACAGAGGTGTGGGGAGGAATGAGGATCCACATTACTACAGGCTTCTTAAAAGGAGATTTGACCAACACCTACTCAGAACAGTCCAAGTGGAGCTGACCTCATCCCAGGGCAGGGGAACAGGCTGGAAGGGCTTCTGAAGACTACCTGGTTTTTCTCTGGATGGGGAATTACTGTGTGGGAGCAGCTTGAGCTGCCAGTCCCAGCCCTGCTGAACACAGACTGAATTATCTGACGCACTGCTGGACACAGGCCTCACCTCAAAGGCTGCTGAGATGATCTTGGCTTTCTTGCTCAGCACTGACCCCACAGCATTGAAGTTCTTGTCTCGGATTTCGGCATAAAGCTCTTCCGCAGAGTTCAGCTGGAGCTTCTTGGGTTCCGTGGGGAGATCTTTCCCACCCTCACCCTGCTTCTTTGGGGCAAACTTCTCAGGAGGGAGTTTCACGTAAGCTACCAGATGCAGAGAAATAACCCTTAGAAGGACTGGAACTTCATCACCAGAAGTTAAGATCTGTGGAACTGTGTCCCCTGAGCTGGAAACAGCTCTGAGCAGCAAAGCAAATATAAAACACTCAAACCACTCAGTGCCTGTGTGTTAATTAAGGAGAGTCTCCCTGCACTCAGCCAGGGACCTACACAAACATCAGAACGTCAGAACCCCTGCGCCAGCTGCGCTGCTTTCAGAGAGGCTTGGAGGCAGCCCAGCAGCCAGTCCAGTCCAGCAGGAGGGATTACAGCCCATAAATGCCTTTCTGGAGTTCTCCTACCCCCTGAAGAGCAGGAGAGCGTTCTGAAAATGGCATTTCACAAACTGTCCCTGTCCCCTCCGTGTGGCACGTGATCCAGGCAGGATGGATGCTGAAGGCACACACTGACATTCCCCCTCACACTCCGTGCTGTGTCACTGTGCCTGCACCCAGCCAACAGCCAAAATATGGGCATATTCAGTAACCACAGACTGTACTTGGCTCCCCTTCCCAGCCAAAAAGAGCCAGAGTGGATCTTGACGGGCTCCATCTTGGGACTGAACTGACCCCACGCTGGTTTCAGCTGAGCTGCTCCCCCATGACACCCATTTACTGAAGCACAAACCCACCCAACACACTGCGGCCTGCCCCAGGACACAGGAAACCTGCCCCAGGACACGGGAAACCTGCCCCTTCCCCACAGGACTCACTGTTCTGAATCCCATAGATCTCATCTATCAGCCCCTCGTACGTCAGCTGCGTGGCCAGCGGCGTCAGCAGGTCCACGTTGCGGTCCAGCAGCAGGAGGGTATCAAAGACGGGAAATATGGAATTCTGGCTCCCAGGGAACTCGCGCTTCATCCTGATCATCATGTTGGCCACGTGCTGCAAGGAAATCACGTCACTCTGGTTACAGTGCAGGCCAAAACATGGATGTGACCTCCGGGCCCTGCAGGCACATGCTTGTAAAAGGGGGGATGGCAGGAGGCACAGACTGGCTGATGGATGGGGCAAGATGAGACTGATAAAACAGAAGTCCTTCTCTGCAGCTTGGCAAGACAGTGATGGCCAAAGTACTGCAATCACCTCAAGCTGCTCCCTCACCACAAAAGACACCAGGGTTGGTCAGAGAGAAGCAAAAAGCATGAGTGTGTGTTATGGCTGGATTAAAAAAACCCAGAGGTGCATTTAACCAAGCACTCCTTCAGGCAGTTCCAAAGAACAAGATGCGTTTGTTGAGCCTCACCCGAGCACAATCGCCCTTCCCAAAAATCTGCGGGATGGTTCCGTAGAGAGCCTGCAGCGTCATCAGCCCCTTTGCTGCATGGTACAGACTGGTCTGGTCGCTCTCCAGGTAACATTCCTAAAGAACAAGAGGGATTCTGATGGAAAGTCAATCCAACGCACCTGCTTCCACAGCACAGCGAGGTCCATGTCAGCAGTTCAGAGGAGACACAGGCTGGGGACAAACTATGGCTGTCAGCAAATATGGACCTTATTATCTGTGCTGTCACTACAGCAAAGCATTTTTTTATGATCAGACTCTGTAATATTTTTGAACTCCAGACACAAATCCAGTTTGACAGAGTAAAAGTGACTGGAAGGACCCTCTCCTGCTAATTAGGCCCATCTGAGCACCCAGCACCTCATTACAGCTGTAAGCCCTGACACGTCCTCTGGGCTATACATCATAGGGCAGAGAGGGCCAAGAACCTCTCAAACCTTCCTGTCCCCGGATGCAGCACTCTGGGAACGCAGGACATGCAGCTGGGACGTGACAGCTGTTAATGCTCAGTGCAGTGAGAGCCATCACACACGGCTCCCTGGCTGTGCAGGAACACAAACCGTGCTGGCTCCTTGTGACAACCGAGTGCTTTAAGCCTCGGGGATGCTCCACCTGTGACAATAACCCCAGCAGCTGAAGCTGGAGGAACTGGGGTGCAGCTCAGGGTACCGACTGCTCCTTCAGCATTTAGTGTGAAAACACACAGCGGAGTTCAGGCTTCAGGATCAAGCCACGTTTGCTCTGCAAGGCCCTTCCTTGCTGTGCAGGTCACCCGCAAACCCTCTGAGAGCTGCTGCACCAACGCCAACACCCAGCACAAAACCACACCACATTTTCCCTCGAGGACGAGACGAGCGCTCACTTTGAAGGCGCTCTCGGACTCCATGGAGAGCAGGTCTCCGTCGAAGGGGATCAGGTCCAGGCTGTACTGCTCGCGGTGGATGAAGGAGCCCAGCACGCCCTGCTCCTTCAGCCACTGCTCGCAGAGGAGGCTGCGGCGCGGCACGAACAGGATGTGGAAATCCCTCTGCGGAGAGCGGCCTCTGTCTTCCCTGCGAAAGTCACAGCAGGAGCACAGCACACGGTCACTGTGTGCACACGGGAGCAGCACGGGCAGGGGGCACTGGATTCACACGGAACAGGAATGCTGCACTGGGTTATTGCCGACTCCCAGATTTCGAGTGTCAGTGTCCAGCCTCGTGCAGCCACAGCTCTGACACCCGGGCAAGGGGACGTGGCTGTCCTGCAGCTCCCAAAAGGCACAGCAATCCAAGCACGACTCATTCCAGCTAATTAGAAGGAGCGTACATCCTCGCAGGGAGGAACACACCCTCTGCATCGCAGCCAAGCCGCAGCCTCCCTGCCCAGGGTGTCTTGTAGCCCCACTCAAACCCCAGAGCGGCTGTGCTGCAGTTTGGTGTCTGCACATCGCTCCTCGTTCCCTGCACAGGTGTAACAAACCACACGGTGATTCAGGCCACACCTGTCCCCTCCTCACGGCCGCCCTGCCCGCGGTACCTGAGCACGTTGTCCGTGATGATGTCCATCAGCTCCAGCTTNCCCCGCCCGCGCGCGTGACCGCGAGGCGGGGCCGCGCAGCCGCACGGGGCGCAGGGCGGGGCCGCGGGGCGCCAGGCGACGCAGGAGGCAGCGCCCCGTGTGGTCATGGGTGCGCACGCGTGTTCACACATGTTCCACGCATGTTCAACGCATGTTCACGCATGTTCCACGCATGTTCAACGCATGTTCACGCATGTTCGTCGTCATGCGTGTTCACACATGTTCGTGGTCATGTGTGCTCACTGGCACCGGGCTGTACCGGGGCAGTGTGACCGGCAGCACCAGGGAACTGCTTCCCACCCGCACTGGGCACTGCCAAGGCCACACCTGGAGTCCTGTGTCCGGTTCTGGGCCCCTCACACCAAGAACGACATTGAGGGGCTGGAGCGTGTCCAGGGAAGGGAACGGAGCTGAGGAAGGGGCTGGAGCCCCAGGAGCGGCTGAGGGGGCTGGGAAAGGGGCTCAGCCTGGAGAAAAGGAGGCTCAGGGGGGGCCCTGTGGCTCTGCACAACTCCCTGACAGGAGGGGGCAGCCGGGGGGGTCGGGCTCTGCTCCCAGGGAACAGGGACAGGAAATGGCCTAAAGCTGCACCAGAGGGGTTCAGGTTGGACATTGGGAGGAATCTTCACTGAGGGGTGATTAAATACTGCCCAGGGAGGTGGTGGAGCCACTGTCTCTGGAGATACTTAAGCAAGGACTGGACGTGGCACCCAGTGGGACCCTGTTGACAAGGTGGTGTCCTGTCACAGGCTGGCCTTGGTGATCTCAGATTCCCAGCTGACGGATTCTGTGACTTACAGTGCAGCCCCTGGGCACGTCTGTCCCCACATGGAACCCCTCACACTTCGAACAGAAAGGCAGGAAGAGAAAACACACTTTTTTTTTTTTTCCAAAATATAACTTTATTATATATATGCATATATACACACACACCACACTCACTATATAGAAGCTGAAAGAATGCAAAACAGGGATGGCCCACAAACTGTTTCAGGTGTGCACAGGTGTGCACAGCATACAGGCTTCCAAAAACCCCCAGCAGCTCCTTACCTGCATCATTTCCACGTTTCACACCAAACCACAACCCAGAGCTCACGGCACCGAGCGACATTGCAATCAAAGGCGTAAATGAAAATAAAGATGAAATATTTCTCAACTCAGTCCAGTGTCAAAAAAAAGCTTAAAAATCTAAATGTACAAATTCAGCCTTAAAATGGTTTAGTGCAAATACGAAAATTAACAGCATATTTTTAAGGTATTTAAATAAGCTTTAATAGAACTCTAGTGCTTCATTCCTATACACGTTTTCTCATCAACAGATCCAACAGCACAGGGGCATTTCCTGTTAAGGGCGGGACAAACCCAAAACCTGGGAAGAAACAGCATAAAGTCACTTGTTAAATCATTTATTTATCTCTCACTGAAGTTTGTTAAAAAGGGACAGGGGGGTATTTATTAGTGGAAGAGCAAAATATTTATGCTTGTAGGGACTCTGGAGCGGGCGGGCAGGGGAGCGAGGGGTGGAGAACCGCTGTCCCTTGTCCTGACATTCAGCACGCGCGGCTGCTGGTGGTGCAAAGGTCCGTGGGGCAGGGGCCGTCCCTGCCCTCAGAAGGTCTCGTCGTCGTTGCAGTCGGCCGTCCAGTGGCCGAACATCTCGCAGGTGTCGCAGTAGGGCCGCTCCTCGCGCCGGCTGCCGTGGTGCGCCGAGTGCGGCGGCTCCTCCAGCGCCTGCGCCTGCGTCGGGCAGTCCTCGGTGTCGTGCAGGTCGAAGCAGCCGCAGATGTCGCAGAAGAGACGCGGCTTCTTCTTGGACAGGCTCTCCTCCTCACTGCAAGGGCAGCACCAGCACAAAGTCAGCGCCTCTGTCACACAGGAGCAAGGCCCGCGGCCCTGCACAGTGAGCTCGTGGCTACTGGGACTGAGGAAACGCCACGGAGCCCAACAAAAAATAGGATACAAACCCCTTCTCCACCACCCTGCAGAGCCCCCACAACCCCCTACGCTCTAATATTTACTAAACAAGCTGCTGTTTGTGCAAGTATGTGCACAGAGACATTTAAAAGAAACACATGTAAACTCGTTTCTCTCTTCCCTTGAGAGAGCTGATGTCATGATATAGCAAATAGGTTTTAGTTCTATTTCTCTGGATTGGATCATCCCATCCCAACACAGCTACAGCCTCTTGGGAGCAAAGACTCTTCTGCACCAGGAAAAAGGCCGGATCCACCAAGTCTGACAGCAGACGTGTCACGATACATCAGTGTTTGTGACGGTAACTACAGAGCACCATTTGCACCACCAGTTACACCACAGCGTAAAGAGAAGGCTGGATTCAACCCCTAAACTCCAGGGAAAACTCCGTCTGTCCCTCCTGACAGCTGAGATCAGGCTGGTGCAGCTGCCAGCGCACTCTACCAGCAGCTCCCAAAGCAAGAGCCAAGGTTTCCTTTAGGATTTGTACCTGTCATAGTTATTTATCTCCTCTTCGTTGCCATTGAGGGCTGCTTCACACATTCTTTGTATCTTCAAGTTCAGCTCTTCGTTTCTCCTTTGCAGATCCACTATCACTGAATTCAGGAAGTCGATCTAGGAGAGCCAAGGACAAGGACAGTCAGAGGGGCAGGGGGATGGCACCTCCCCCAGCCCGGGGTTCAGCGCTGCTGAACGCAACCAAGGAACACTTGGCAAATTAACAGGGGAGGAAAGAGGGGGAACCAACCTCGCCCTGGTGGAAGGAAGGGTTGCCATCAGCAGGTGAATTCAGGGAGGCAGAAAACCAGAAAAGGATTGGTGGTTAGTGTATATTCATGACAGTCCTGGTGGCTGCACAGCTGGGAAGGACGTTTTTTAATCACGGTGACTGACATTCGTGATCTAACAAAGACTTTATCATGAGCAGAAGGTGATTCTATTCTAACCATCTTTTCTAGGCACGTGCTGGCACAGGCCCCTGTGCAGCAGCACTTCACGAGGTCACTGTGACTGTCCTACTCTGAATCACATCTTCCTGTGCCAGCTGAGCACCTTCCTTCCCTATTGCTGCCAACCCTTGTTCTCAGCCCAGGGCTGCAGTTAGAAGAACTGCAGAGCTGAGGTACCCAGGAGCTCAGGGAGCCCCTTTCTCCAAGATGGCAAACACCAGCTTCTGGTGGGCCACAGCTTTTCCTCATGCACATCCAAGAGATCTTCAGGAACAAGGCCAAGGAGCAGTGAGTGCTCTGCTGGGCTGTACCTCTGACAGGCTGCAGGGCACAACTTGCCACCCTCGCTTCCTGCTTTTTTCCTCACATTCCCATAATCTGAACTGTTTCTCCCGTATCACTCATCACTTGATTCTTTGTATTTACTGCCACTGACATTTCCCTTCAGAAGCTGAGGGCTACAAGATAAATCTGCCTGTTAAAATCCTGACTGACAAAACCCAACCAGGACTGTCCTTGGAGTACTCCCCTCTCCTACAGCCCCACCGCTGCCTTAGCATGCTCATGTGCACATCCAATACCTGCTTCTCTCTTGCAATTTCCTCCTGAAGCAGAGTAGCAGCATCACCTTTAAAGACAAAAGCCAAACAAGGTGCAATGCGACTCGTGCTGTGGCTCAGTCAGAGACAACGTCACAGGCTCTGAGGGCAGGGACACTGCAGCGGCTCTGGCTTTACCTGAGGGGCTCACTGCAGTTAAAGGCTGCTCGTTGTTTTCCTTGAGTTTTTGCTCCAAGTTCTTCACCTTTTCCTCAAGTTTCAGTTTGTCAGACTCCAGTGACTTCACCACTGACTGCAGGGTTTTTGCAGAAGCGTTTTCTCCGCGGAGCACCGTGATCTGGAAGAGTTGTTTGAGAACACTTGGACCTTCCAGCACCAAGTCAGAGCACCAAGGCCACGGCCCTCGTAGCCAGGGCTGAACAGCCACCAAAACCACGTGCCAGGAGTCACCTGGCTCAGCACAGGCATCTAAAGATTTGATGCTAAGGTTTAACTATGCCACATGAAAGAAAAATGATCAGCCAGCTCTTCAGGAGACAGCACACAAAGCCTCTGGCTGCAACTTAATCGAAATTAGGAATCATCCCGTTCCTCGTTTACCTCATGTCTGAGTTTTTCCAGTTCCTCATCTTTTTGTGTGATCAAGGCACTAGTAACATTGATGGATTTCTGTAAAGATGCTCTCTCTTCATCAATTTCTTTTTTTAAAGTCGATTCTCTAAAAGGAAACCAAGTAAAACCAGAAGTCATCTAATGAATGGATAACTGTAGTGGCCTAAAGTAGTTTCATTTAATTTCAAGTATTAAACTACTGCAAGAAGTGGTTCTTAAAAAACAAATTACAATTTGTTTTATATATGTATAAACATTTCAGGTGTTACAACTGTGGAAACAAAGCAAAAACTTTACCTAGGTAGTACATGCCAGAATCTGCATAGCACCGTATCCATTTGAATTTAAAGGAGCAAGTTAACAGACTGGGGAGATACAGGATAAACAAACATGTTGCACAGTGTTCCACAAAACCTAACTTGAGAGTTTTGTTACTTCTTGAAAATTACTAACAAGCAACAAAACAGGCATGCAAAGCTCATTGTACAAGTTGTCATGCAAAGCATGGATGAGGCTGGAAATATCAGCTGGTCCTCACTAATTCCAGTGACATCATCATTTCCTGTACAGGGAGAAGCCACACGGGATTTGTTTTACTTCATGGAAGAAGGGTTAAAAAGAAATCCTCCAAAGCAGGCACAACACCCTTCTGTGTGTGTATGTCCAGTTCTCCCCGTATTTTCCGTGGATGTAACAGAGATACAACTTCTGCCTACAGCTCCTGCCTTAAGGCACCACTGCTGTGGCACCCTCGCACCGGTGCAAGCTGATCTTCCTGACAGCTCACACAACACACACAGTGAGCAACTGTCCTCTGATGGGAGGGGCATTGCTACGGATTTCCTTACAAGCTGGAAGGTTTTGGTTAAAAAAGAAAACAACAAAAAAGTTGACTTCGAACCGTTTACTTTTCTCCAAGAGGAACTGGCTCTTCAGCACAGGCAGCAGTGCTGCTATCGGCTCTGAGCTCCTGCAGGGATTCTAAACTGCACTACACTCCCCAGGGCTGCTGAGGGATCAGGAGCAGAGCCCATCCATGTGGGAGGATGCTCAGGGGACAGCCATGGAGCTCACATGGAAAAGTTCCCACCTCTGTGGTATGTACAGTTAGTGAGAGCCACGATACCCAGACCATGAAACACAGGACTAAGCTCAGCCGCTCAAGTTAAACGGGCAACTCAACAACGAGAGCACAATCACTGCAATTCTTTCATTGTTCAGATTGTACTCAGGAATGGAAGCAGCAAGTGGAGAATCTGGGGTTTAGAAAAGCTGAGGCAGCTACCAAACAAGAACCAAAATTTGATTCGATTTTGGTGTATTTTTACAATGAGAGAATCAATAGAAGTGGAAACACAACAACTTGCAGACTGTGATCTTGCCTTCAAATCCAAGTTATAGTCTCGTTAATAAAACCCAAAAGGGCACTGGCACAGAAAGACCCCCTGGCCAAACCCGAGTCAGCAAAGCACTCAAAGCTCCGCAGCCACCTCCGTGTTCTCCCGCAGGATTCCCGGCGCTCTGCCCTGTCCCGTGGTTTTCAGTGCTTTGCTGAGTGGATCAAAGGCACGTGGTGGTGTGGGAAAGAATGTGCCACCAGTGCACAGGGTGCTGCTGACAGAGCAGAGCTGCAAGTCCAGGATCTGCTGGGAAGTAAACCCTGAGGACATCTGGGAATCACATCTGGAAGTTGCTGCTCACAAGCTCTGCTGCACCCGAGACTTCTCCCGAGCGTCCCTGTGCTGTGCACGCAGCTGGGGAAGGGCAGATGGAAACCCAGTGACTCAGCCCATGCTCAAGAGCTTGTGATTCAGCCAATGTTTCCACTTGATCAGATCTGCATTGAGAGATCAGGACCAAACAGATGCTTTTGGCACAAATATGGTTAATTTGCCATTTGTTGGGCTCGGCTTCAACCACCACAACGCTGAGGTGGTTGAAAAAGGCAAACAGGTCATAAGGACAGAAATAAAATATTTACAGACTCAATAGAGGAGCCTCGAATGCTAAAACACAAGGGGAGAGAAAGGAGAGAGGAAAAGAGGAGAGAAAACAAGAGGGGAAGAAGGTCCCTGTGCTGGAGCTTCTGGGTTTTCTTTCCCAGGACAGCCTGCTCCAGTGGGAGACCTGAAAATGCTGGAACTGGAGAAGCTACAACCAAGGGTGGTGCTGATCCCTAAGTGTGGATGGATCACAGTTCACTCCCAGGCAGAGTTTGGGCTGCTGCTGGGAGTGGACGGTGCTGGAGCATCGTGTGCAGTGGGAGCCACACACACTGAACTACGGAGCAGGTGCTGAATGGGAAATAACTGCACTGGGAGAGCTTGCAAGGGAAATCTTGTGGAAACTATTTATTTTATTTAAAAAAAAAAAATGGATTTGGTGAACTTAAACTTTTTTCCTGCCAATTCAAGTCCAAAACATCTGCTTACCAGCAGGGGGGAAATCAAAACAATAAAAAGGACTTTTTCATTTAGATGCCATTTTAAAACTTCACTCTCTTAAGAAGCTTAAACCATGTTCTGAGTAGTGTGTGGAAGTCATGGGAGAAAGGGGTTTTTTTGGTTTAACATTAGGAAAAAAAATCACCCAGATTCTTCCCTTACTACAAAAATAAGAAATTCTAAGAATGAAGCAAATACCTTAAAGTGCTACTGGGTAAGCTTTAAAAATGCAAGATAACAAGAACCACATGTTAGAAACATGGAGTACAAATGCAAAATACTGTAAGGAAGAACAATATTTGCACCAAGGGCCTTTTCTGTTTTGGTAAAAAATATATAGACTTTTTTTTTCATTTTATATATATATATAGAGCTGAGTGTTTTACAAAACAAAAGCAAGACACCAAGGGACAAAGGCAGCCAAAATATGTACAACAACTTTACTAAAAAAAAAAAAAATTATTTATTGTAACGTGGATAGACTTTCTTGAGTCTTACCATTAAAGACACACAGATATAGCAAGGGAAGCAAGGGCAGGAAAGGGAAGAGAGAGGAATGAAATGAGTATCGATAAATAGCGAAGCTCAAAGACAGTCAGACAGCAACCCACACTGAACCCAACGAGCTGAGCAACACAGAACCCCCTGTGATCCATAAACACCAAACTCCTGGCACTCCCAGCTGGACTATTTCATACAAGGGGATGCTAAACTAGAGGGAGAGAATTCCTGGGGGTGGAAGGAAGGTGAGAAAACCACCGCTAGAGATTTGACCTAACTGAAACACAAAGATGGCTCTTGTTCAGCAGCTCGAATTCTTAAGGCAAAAGGAGGAAATCATCATCTTCCCATCACCACATTCTGTGGAACGTGGGAATTTAGGGACTTTTTTCATTATTTTTACTTAATTAGCTCTTTATTCAGCCTAACTTCTTTCATTAACACTGGTGCCACATGTTGACATGTTCTGAGCCCCAGTGCCTGCAGTTTGCCTCAGCCAGGCTGCTCCTATTCCTCACTTGCCCCTGTTCCTGTTGCTCATTTTCCTCTTCTATTGCAGTTTATTCAGCACTGCTGAGCAGTGTCATTAAGCCAGTCACAAACTGGGGCATCTCGGTGTAACCGACTGAAGGTAAAGTCATGGGAAAATTCACTTCACTGATTTCATAATTGTCTGGATTATTTCAGGAGGCTCACCCAGAGTAAAACAGGAGAAGGAAGATCAGAACCACACACCTTCCTCTGTAGAATTTACAAAGAGTTTGTCTTTGAAAATGTTCTCTGTGAAACAGAACTGCTGGAAAGTATTGAATGACTTGGTCCCCACTCCCTCCTTCCCCTCCTCAAGTGACTTCCAGGAGTTTCACTACTGAAAACACATTTTCAAACACGTTCAGTAACAGGCAGGTGATGCAGCTCATGAGGCTGGTTAAAGCTGGAGGTTCAGCTGATCCAGCTCTGACATTCCCTGGGGAAGCACTGGCTTGGGAAACACCCCCTGTGCCTGCTGTCCTTTGGAACAGCGGGAGGTACAACAACCCCCCTCCCAGAGTGTCAGGGAATAAAGAAGGCAACAGTGACAGTACGGAGTGGCCAAGGATGTGCATAAACACCCAAATGCCACTCACTGTTCTTTGTTGTGACCATTGTAAATCCAGGAAATTTAGCAGGGGTTGGTTTGTTTTTCCTGGAACACCCGAGGTGTCGTGGGGAGCCGTGTTGTTCTCTAAGGATTTATGTAACTGCTTTTGGAAAGGCCCCAATTCCCTCAAGGCACAGGGGCCAAGCAGCTTCCCCCCCCCACACTGCACACACTCAGTTCTGTCACTTGGGACCTTTCCCTGAGCAGCAGTTTACAAAGGGATGCCCCAGTCACCCAGGACAAATCTCCTGGCATTTAAAAGCAGTGCTGAATGAACTGCAGTAACCCACAAGGAACTCGACAGCCCAAAATCATGAGAGCAGCAAGTGCTCAGGAACTTTTCTGTCCTTTTCCCTCTAACAACCCTCCTGAGCATCACTGTACTGTCCGTTACTTCTGAAGAGCTCTCCGGGTCAGATCTGTGCACACACATTTTATCAGACTGAGGGACAATCCAACATTCCAGAGCAGACTAAAACCAAACATTAAACTGGTCACTGCAAAGAAGAATTACCACAACGTGGGAGGTGTGGAACTAAAGCAAACGTGGACGGTTCCATCTCTAATCCAACGAGTGCAACAACTCAGCACTTTTAACCATGACACAACAGAAAAGAACAGCTCTTAGCACTGTTTTTGTGTTCCATTTCTGTAGGGCTGTGGGGTTAAACACACATCAGCAGGAACAACTTACCTCTTTTTCATCTCTAATAACTGGTTATTGAGTACTGATCTCTCCTCTTCCAGCTAAAACATAAATACAGACAGGCTCCAGTTAATACACTACAGATTGTTTCCTTAGTGTAATATATCAGAGCATCATTATCATCATAAAATAAAAGTGGGAGAGGCTGCAGAGCCCCCACATCCTCAAAGCAGCAGATTTTCTACTGGCACAGCACGTGCACCCAAACACAAACTGTTCAGTGACCAAAACATCAGCTACTGAGGGGCCTGGTGGTGCTTTACAAGCATTTATGTGATCTGTGCACACAGCACAGGTGTGACACCAGTATTAAAGGATATTTCCAGGCCCCACACACCCCCCAAGAACCCTCTGTGTGCCTGGCCATTACTTTTAGCCCAGCACTGGGGAATTGCTGGGTTTGCTGTGCTGGATCATTGTACCACCGTTACTCAGAGATAAATTATTGATCCCAAAGCTGCTGGTCTGGTGTTTGTTACCACATCCTGAACCTGTAACTCGGTGAGGCCACTCTTAACCCCTTAAAACCAGCAAGGCCTTCAACTGAAATTACTGTTGTTGGTTCTTGGGTCCAAACTGGGTTAGGAAATGCAAAGCAACAAAACTGCAAAGGCCCAACACAGAAACACTGGGGCAACTGAGCTTCTGATGAGGTTAAGAAAACAAGTATTTTTCAAGCAAATTCATTATTTTTCACCATCTCCTCCTTCCTTCTTACTCCAGGGTCAAAGCCAGCAATTACTGCTCTGAGAACTGTCTGTACCAGAACTCCCTGAGCACAAGCTCCAGTGGGATTTCACAAGCTTCCAGGGTTCACCCACAAGGTCAGGAACACATACATTTATAATGGAAACCTCAGAGCCCTGAAAACAGCTCCTGTCCCTGACAGAGGGAATTCTTTCAGCACTTTGCAGGTCCTGAGGTTTGGCACAGAAGGTGTTAAACAAGTTTCCTGGAGCAGGCAGGTTGTCTGCCAGCCCCCAGCTCTCAGCTAAATGCAGCTCACTGAGAGCAGCCATCTCCTCCACATTTCCTGACAAGTTACCTTCTCCTTCCCGGTGCTGCAGTGCTGTTAAACCTTCCAGGTTTGGGATTAACTGGGATCAATGCACTGGGCTTAATCAGACAACTTCATCAATATGAAAAACAGATACCAGAAGGGTGTAGAGAGACTTCTATAAATAATTCTGAAAGCAAATCAAGATGTGTCTCTCAAGGCAAGTGACCCCTGTGGGAGAGCAGAGCAGCCAAGGCACTGTGGGGGTATGGCCAAGTTTTTCCTGCAGGTCAAACCCAGTCCAAACCCAGTTTCACCAGCAGCACCAGAGCACCCCCTGATCCCCAATTTCGGTCTTGTTTCCTGCCCAGAGGCAGTCTGTGTGAACTCCTGACATCTGTACAGACTGGTGACAAAAAGGGACAAATATGACAAGTGTGAGAAATGGGACTCGCAGGGAGCTGCAGCTTCGGCCGCTTCTCCAGAGCCTCGTTCTGACCCCCGGGTTCCAGGCCCCTCTCCTCCTGCAGGTCTCCAGAGTGATGGGACACATCTCCTGCCCATCATCACACTTCCCAGCTGGATTTTTCGATTCCTTCTCCTCTGCCAGCACTGGCATTTCTCTACAGTCACACTGGAACCCTCAGAGCAGACCTTGCACACCGTTAATAAAAGATGGGCCAGCTGAGCTGCTGGGTATTTCTACTCCTTCTCCAGTGAACTTCAAATGCCTGGGCAGGTCTGAGGCTCCCAAAATGCCACAACAAATAATCTGAAGCCAGTAAAGTTCCCCGAGCTCAGTATCTATCTCAATGTGACTCTTTAACTAATTACAATCAGCTAATTATTAACGGATCAATGCAGAAAAGCTCCCTCAGCCTCTTTGGTGTGAGACACTTTAACCTTTATGTGTCCGGATAAATCATTCATGAAACAGGATTCATTAATTTTGCAAAGTGTGTCACAAGCAGCCAGATTCTCTAACCCAATTGACAACACACTTGTTAGAATTTATGTGGTTACCACAGCAACAGCTCAAAATTCCCAATCCCGTGTTTGCCCCTTCCTGATGCATTTCACAGGCACCTGCACAGACCCTGTGCAGCCTGAGCTCTGCTGTGTTCTGCTTTCCTCCCCACTGCCCACATTTTTGGGAGCACAACGTGCAGCTCCTGGGCAATCCTGCTGTGGGAAGCCCTCCACTGCCACCACGGACACTGCTCCAAAATCTGCTGGAGGATTCTTCGTGGTGACATTTTTCCTGCTTCCCACAGAGAGCCTGAACCCAGGGAGCCCAAAGCCTGTGGCCCCTGGTGCCTGAGCACGTGTGACAGGAGAGGGGAGCTGTTGGGATACCTGGGATACCAAAGGCCTCTGCCAGGCTTTTGGGAGGCTGAGCTGTTCACCAGATCTCACAGCCCAAATACGACATTTGGGAACCGCAACAGGCAGCATTCCCACATTCCCGAGATTCAGATCCCATTTTCCTCGCAGAAGGGGACACAGTGCAACACAAAGGGCTGAAGAAGGCAAACGGGCTGTGTATCCAAGCTCCAGCAGATCCTCCAGATCCCTGCTCTTGGAGCCATCTACTCACGGGCAGGACGGGCTGTGGTGCAGCCGAGCTGACACCATTCCAGTTTGTGAGGTGATGGATTCATCGCTGTGCTTCCCACACTACAGCTGTCTGTCCTGGCAGTGGGAGAGGGATCCCTGCTGCCAGATCCACAGCCAGCAGGATGCTCACAGCAGGATTCCTAACCGTGGTCAGCTGCAAACAAGGGAGGCCACAGGGCGAGTGCAGTGACCGCGGCCCGCCCATGGCCCGGGGGCCGAGGGGTCCCTTCCCTCGGGGCCTTTCCGTGTGTCAAAATGCAGAAACATTTGACCAATGCTGCCAAATCCGTCTGAAGTTACAACTCTCCCTGAAAATAACAGGTTGCCTCAAAGACTCTGAAATAATTTAGGAAACCCTGTGGGAGTGGGGAGCAGCTCCCACTGGCTGTTTGGGACGTGCTCTCCCCACTCCGCTCCTCAGATGGGGAATGAGTCAGTGCTGAGCCCACACGTCTGGGACTCTGCTCGTCACCTCCAAAGGCTCTTGAGGATCAAGGAGCCTGAGCACTGCTCCCTGCCAGCAGCTAAAAGGATTTACAAACTGGCCAGGGCTGTAGTCACCCATCCTCAGGACTTCCAAACAGGACCCTTGGGGAAAAATCAGCCTTTTGGCTTTAACAATATTAAGCCTGTTGCAGGGTGGAAGAGTCTGTGCCCTGTCACGGGGAACAGGATCCCCTCCCTGCACAGGTGCTCTCTCAGAAAGGCAGGACACAAACCCAGGTCTCCTACATTCCTGCTTTTGGATCTTTTGGATAACATCTTCCCAAAGAGTCCTTCACAGTGTTCCTGTCACTGGAACTGCTCCACAAGAACTAAACCCACCACATTAGTGGCTTTAAATCTATTTTATCTTTTGGCAAGAACCAGTGATCCAAGCTGAGTAACTTGCCCGTATTTTAGGATTCTAACAACGTGTTCAGATATAATAGTAAAAAATGAAAAAATAAAGTACCACCAGACAAACACCTTGCAGAGGTTCAGTTCCCCAGGACCCACCGCCTGGCTGCAGCACAGTGTGAAGTTTGAGCAGACACATGCACAGCACAAGTCCAGCCACGTAGTTTTACACAGTATTCTGAAATACATCCTAAATACTCTTGGTTTTCAGTGGGGAGAACAGGAATAAGAATTAAAAAGCTACATTTCCTTAGTACTGGTGGATGGACATTTCCACAGTTGTGTAACAAAATCACTCCCGACAGAAATAGCAACTCTCTGTTAATACACTTGGCTAAAGCACGTTTAATTTATGCTCATTCCCAAGCCTTCCCAAGTATCCTTCCCGGGTTACGTAACCTTCTGTCAGCCTGCACTTCCAACCTCCCCGTGCAGGTGGCTTCCAAATTTATTTCCAAACGTTCCCAGCACCGCTCATCCTTTCCGGCACAGGCTCCCCGGGGCAGCCCCGGAGCTCCGGCGGCGCCTCCACCCGCCCGCTGCGGCCGCTCTACCTTGTGGTGGCTCGACACCTCGTCCCTGCTCCTGCCCAGCTCCTCGGCCAGTTTCACGTTCTCCTCCTGCAGAGCCTCGAGCTGCTGGGACTTGTGAGCCGCTGCCAGCTTGAGAGCTTCGCTGCGAGCACACAGAGAGCATCGTTACCATAGGAACGGGAGAGGCGAGGGAAAACTGGGGGAGAGAGGCGGCTTCACAGCTTGGAAAAATACATCGGGGTCACGTGGCTGAGGGATCGGGAATAGCGGTGACAATCCCGGGGACACAGGGACGGGGTGAAGCCTGCGGCTGCACAAAGCCTTCCCCTCGCAGCGCTTCAGGTACTCGGGGATTCCCACGGGCAGCGAGGCTGCGGTCTGGAAACGCAGGGCAGGAGGGCTGGCAATGCTCGCAGCCTGGACCGCTCACACAAGGGAGCTTTGCAGCCAGAGGTAAAACAGAATTGCTTAAAAGCATAAAAAAGAAAAAGAAAACCAGGTAAAAAAGGCAACAGGAAAAGAAACAGCTTAGAGCTCCACCTATTTAACTACTCCCTACAAGGTCTGACATCCAGAAGTGCAGGAAGCAAAGCCTCATCTGTTCCATTATTTTAACAGACACAAAACTGCAAATGAGACAAAACCAAAGCTGAAGAAAAAAAGGCTTTGCAGCTTTCATTGGCCTGTGTTGCTACTAATGAGTATAGTTTCCTTAAAATACGTTTATCTGCAACAAATTTTTGAAAATATTTCGCATGCTGGCTGTAACAGGAGTGACTAACACAAAATCTTTAAGAAGATTTGACATCTTTCCAAAAGCACAAAAGATACCCTTCATTTCACTGAGTAGTAATTTTTATTACTCTTTTGTTTTTCAAAAAAGGAGTCTCAGTACTCCTGTGTGCCAATACTACAAACTTAAACCCTGACTGGAATATTAAAAATACTTTTATAACTGTGGGAAGTAGAAGAGCCCTTAAGTCAGAAACTTATTCAAGCACTTCAAAATACAAGGATCTGTTGTCTCTTAGTGGGCACATTTAGACAAAGTCTGATTTCCTTTGAGTTCAGCATCTCATGGGAATCTGATTTTTCAACCATTCCTTCTACCTGGTCTCACCTTGGCCAATTCTCAGCCTGATCCCCTGGACTGGAGGAACTGCTCCCACCTCTAACAGCGACTCCCCTCCTGCTGAGCAGGGACACACCTATTTCTAACCGTGTTTCCTTGCTGAGGTGCAGCATAACCCCTCCTCCTCTTCCTTCGGCATTAAGGCACAGATCATTTAGGGTGTTACAAAAACCCCACACTCAGTACTGGGGTCAGTGTGCCTGAAATGCTCCCGTGTTCGTGGCAAGGAATTCCCAAGGGATGGCCCTGGGAGCACCCACAGGCACTGCAGCTTTCCCTGGCCCCAGCCTTTTCCAAAGGACACCCTGTCCCTGCCACATCCCCCTGCCTCCAAAGGACACCCTGTCCCTGTCCCCTCCCCCTGCCTCCAAAGGACAC
>VZTF01000093.1:620079-686153 GCA_013397755.1 Cnemophilus loriae
TCCAAAGGACACCCTGTCCCTGTCCCATCCCCCTGCCTCCAAAGGACACATTCCTGCAGCTCCTGTGGGCACCACATTCCCTCTGCTCTCCTCACCCAGGCCTCACCAGCTCACCCCTGAGCTGTGCTCTCCACCCACACCCTGCTGATCAGGAATCCCAGCCACCAGGCTGATTCTTACTGTAATTAAAACAGGGCAACACACAAAATAACTATCAAAGATCAATTGAAAACTAGACGAGCTTCCCTTTCTCCCCAGGGTCTCGGCTCTGATGATCAGAGACCACATTCAGCAACAGTTTAAAAAAAAACAGAATTAACCCCCTCAGAGTGATCAGGGTCCTGAGAACACCTTATGGTGCTGGAGATTTTCAAGGCAGCATCTCCTATAAATAATTCCTGCCTGGCAAATCACAGCCAATATCTGCTGCCTTTCCATAATACCAGAGTCTCCCTTGCTGTTCCAGCATTAGAGCAACCAGCAGTCATTTACTCTGGCATCTCCCACGAGCACTGAGGCAGGAATTGCTCATGGAAAGAAATCCTGCCTTTCTCAAAGGGGTCTGTGCAAACACTCAGGTTTCCCAAAGCCACCAGCACAAACTGCCAGCCACAGCCAGACACTGAATTCTGGGAGCTGGTGGCCCTTGTGCCCCGGTGTCACCTCGGAGCTGTCAGCGGCTCAGAGCTGTCACAAAATGACAAATGGAACTACAATAATAATAATAATAATTAGTCAAAGCTGCTCTGAAGCTGCCAGCGAGATTCCAGCTCTCAGTCTATAAGCCAAGAAATTCCTCTTGGAGCACAGGTGGAAAGAGGTTTGTGATTTAATGCAGGACACCTCTGAGAGCTGGGGATGTGCAGCCACTGCAGGGCAGCAAGAACTGGGATCTTTATTCCCTGGGGCACGGGAAAAGCTTTGCTACAGTGAGATTCCACAGGGCAAATTACCTTCTATCAAATGCTTTCAGTTCATTTGTTTGTGTCCAATGTTACACATCGTGAGTCTGTAGTATGTAAAATGTTGTTTTTCAATGAAGCAGCTGAAATAATGAACAATTAAGTCGAGTTTTACATTCCATAGATAGGATTTGGTTTGCACCATTTAGGAAATAAATACACAGTGGGGCCAGAGAAATAAACTTCATAAAGCCATCAGTGAAAAATAAAAGCAGAGTCAAATTTCTATGAACAAAGGCACTTAACACTCCGAGTGTACTTGTAATTAAATCGAACAAAATTCTCTTCTAATAAAGATTTTAATATCATCTCGTGCCCTCAGGTGGCACAACCCTCCAGCAAACAAATTATTTTAAACTATGCTCCAAGGATTTGCTTCAATTCCCTTCAGCAATTTAGTAGCAACATTCTGATGTCAAGTTTTGCACATGCCAAACATTTAATTGTGACCTAATATCTGCTTTATAAGTCAGGAGACCAGAAAGGTACTGAAAGACAATTAAAAAAAAAAATCAAAACCAAAAGTAAATGTACCCACCAAAATGAACAGATTTAACACTGAAATACTTACAATTCCTTTTTAAGTTCTTCCACTTTCTTGTTCTCCAGATTTAGAAGCTCTTTTGATTTATTAAGTTCCTCTTCGTTTTTCAGGTTGTTTTGTTTAAGCATGTCCAACTTAAAGAGGAAAAAAACCCTCATTACACCAAGGAAACCACACAGTTCTCAGGAAACAATACTCAGCCAAATGGGGGCTTGAGCTCTGCCATTTTCCATCTTTAGCCCTTTAATTAACCCAGCCTGTCTGGACTGATGTGTTTGTCCAACAACAAATGTTATGAGACATTCTGCATTCAAACAGAGCAGCACAAAGAATTCCAAGTCCACTGGAGAGCAGTTTCCAGGAACGTGGTGTCAGCACCCCAAGGTAAAGCCCAAAGCACCTCACCTCCATGAACTGCTGCAGCACTCAGAGCGTTATTTGCTTTTTAAATGCACAGCTTGTTGCTAAAATCAGCTGTCCCCTTGATCTTTATTCCTCTGAGATAACTCATAAATTCTGCTTTTCCATACCTTATTTTCTGAGAGTCAGGAGGGCTGAATGCTGTGCCTGCACCCACAGGAAATGAATTCCTTGCAGAGATCTTGTTGCATGGGACAAAGTGTTGGACATGGATTTCCTGAGCTTGTGTCCCCCACAGAAACACCACGAGCTCGTGGAGCTGATTTGTTTGCATGCAGCCCCACAGTGGATTACATAACAGATAATCTGCAGCCACTCTCATGGCATTGCAGGACCCTGTGGGTTTTTTTAATCCAGAAAGGGAACCCCTCCCACACCAACGTCACCACTTCTAATTCTCGCGCCGGCAGATCCCGCTGGAAATCGCCCCCGTCCCAGCACTCAGGGAGCCCAGCTGGTCACTCCCAGAGCTGTGGCAGCTGCAGAACATCAAAGGGTGAGGGCATCCTCCCCTTCCTCGGGCCCTGGGGCAGCACAGAGTGGTGGGAAGGCACGGACTGGACACAGATCCCAACAGGAACTGCTGCACCTCGGACTGACACCACGTGCAAAATACCACATAACCGTGACCATAAAGCCATGTGCATTTTCCATCGCTCTGCACTCATCCAGTAATTTCTCACAGTGGGAAAATGACAGAATCCTCTCCTGCCTAATCCAATTCTCTATAATTCAACAGTTGCTCTCACAAACCAGGCAAAACTTTTCACAGAAAAGCATTTAATGTGATTACTTCATTCTGCAGCTTCTCGTTTGTCTGTCTCGAGTTCTCCAAAGAGGCCAAAGTTTCAATCTTTTCTTTGTGAATGGCATCCTTCTCCTTGGTCACCTGCTCCACTGCCTGGAAAACATCTTCTGCCAGTTTGGCCACCTGGATATAAAGGGAGGTGGGGGAAAAAACAGTTATTCCCAACAGGAACTCTGACAGCAAATCAGATCAATACTTTATGCACAGCCCCATGGTTTGTCAGCTGCTTCCCAGTTAAATAAGGACTTCAGCTGGGAATTTATTTGCATTTTGGAGCTGCATAAAGTATAATATGAACTGAAGAGAAGATTCAATTCCATGCAGAAACAGGTCATAACCCCATGCTAGTGTCACGACTGAGGAACACCCTCTACTTTAATTCCTGGATTTCTCATTACCATTCTCTGTGATTGCTCTCAGACCTCTCACCTCTTCAGGCAGTAGTAATTCAACAGATATTCACTTCCAACAGCCTGGTGTATTTTCGGAAAATATGGAATTACAAAAACTCAAAAATTTGGAAAATAATGGAATTAGAGATAAAGCCAATTATTGAATTATTTCAGTGTTGGTCATTATGGCCTCATAAGGGAAATACTGAACAAAGATATTAAAATACTTGGGCAGGTGTAATCTATGGAATATCTTGATTCCAATTTGCATTCAACGTGATTTTCTGGGCTTCAAGCCACACAAACTGAAAATCAAAGTATTTTATACAGAATTTGTTGGTGGTGAATACAAAACACTTCTGTGAATAAAAAGAACACCAGAATTGTCAATGTCTTTCCCAGTCTCTCACACTGCTTTGATCCAATTACATTTACAGGAGCAGCACATTCTTTTACCTTTTTTGAAGTAACTCAGATTTGTAGTTAGCTGCAATTGAACACAGAATTGCACAAAGATCCAATCTAAAACCTTATCTATTAATACTTTAGATTTTAAGCTGCAGAGCCCTTCACCAGAAGGAGCTGCTCAATGTCTCCTACCCGATTCAGAGAACACAACTCCCTTTTATTCACAGTTTATGTTGTTTTTTTGCAACATTCAGTGACAACGGAGGCTTTTGTAGTTAAAAATATTTAAAAAAAAAATGAAGTGTTTTCAGACTCACAGTTGCAAGTTGCAACAACCCCCAAGCACCATACTGAGAGAGGCCACAACTGCAGTGTGTTATGAAGTGCTGAGTGTGCAGTGAATGCAGAGAGGTCACCAGGGGTTAGTGCTCAGGGTTAGTGGAACCAGCCCCAGATTTGACTTTTAACTGAATTTCAATACCTCTGGTTTTTGCACTACTGCTTGGGCCTGGAGAGTCTCAATTTCTTTTACTTTCAAAATCAGATTGTTCATTTGCTCCTGCAGCATCTGATTTTGGCCCTGAGACTCCAGCAATCTGCCTGAGAGGTCACTATTAGCTTGTTCTAAAAGTTTAGCTTCCTCACACAGTTTGTAATAATCCTGGGACAATTTCCCCTTCTTATTCACTGTTCCCTCCTTACTGACGACCAGACTTCCCTGCTCATCCCTCAGGCTGTCCAGTTCCTGAAGGAACTCAATTCCCTTCTCTTCCATCAGCTCCATCTCGTGCTCAAGCACATCCATCTTCTTGGAGATGGAGCTGTGCAGGCCCTGGAATTCTGCTGCTGAGCTGGACAAGGAAGCAAAGTCACCCTTCAGTCGCTCCATGCTGCAAGTGAGCTGCTCTTTCTCTGCACAGAGGGTTTCCTTCTCTTTCATGATTTCCACCAGTTTCATTTCAGATTTCTCTTTCTCCTGAATTAAAAGTTTTTTCTCAGCCAGAACTTCTTTATTTTTCTCTCTCAGCTCTTCTACCTCCTTCTCTAAGCAGCTGATGTTCCTTTGAAGTTCTGTACGCCCCAACTGAAACGATTTCTCCAGTTTTCGAGCTTCCTTTTCTAAGGTTAAGGTTTCTTTCATAAGAGCTGCCTCTCTGTTTAATTTCTGACACTTCTCCTGCAGCTCATCCCTCTCCCTGGTCAGCATTTCCCTGGCAAAGGAGCAGGTCTCCAAGGAAGACGACAGGACCTGCTCGGTGTGTGACGCAGCAGCCAGCTCACCTTCTAATGCTCTTTTGGCATCCTGAGCCTCCTTCAGAAGATTGGAAAGGTCACATTTACAGGCCATTAACTCTTGATTTTCTACAGTCTTCTTACTGAGTTCTCCCTTCAGGGCTTCAATGGAATCTTGGAGCGTGGCATTCTCTTGAGCCAGAGCGTTCTTGGACGAGAGGTCCAGCTCACGTTCTCTCTTCAGATCAGAAATCGCCTTTGCACAAGACTTGTTTTCATCAAGAAGTTCCAAGTATTTTGTCTCCAGGTCCTTCTTCTCTTGGAGAAGAGCTTCATTGTGCTTTTCAAACTGCAAGGACTTCTGAAGGACAGATTCCTTTTCCAAGGTCAGTTTGTTCATTTTCTCGGTGCAGGCTCTCTCACAAAGCTCAGCATCTGCTGAGGCCTTCGCAAGCTTCTCCGCAATTGCCTTTTTTTCATTGAGAAGTTGCTCCCTTTCAGCCAAAAGCCTCTGTTCTGATGAAGAAAGAGCCTCTTTCTCTCCAAGTAACTGATTACACTCCAAACTGAGTGTCTCTCTTGAGGCTTTCATTTCCTCAAGAAGACAAGTGAGGCTCGCTAGGGAATTCTCCAGCTCCGCAGTGTCTTTCATCACTTTGGTGAGCTGTGTCTGCATCTCTTCCTCTCTCACTTTTAACACTTGGTTTTCACTGACTGCGTTGTCTAAACTCACTTGCAGCTTTTCTGCGCCTTCGAGGAGCATCTCCTTCTCTTCCTGCAGGCTCAGCAAGACCCTGCCCAGCTCCTTTTCCAGGGCTTCGTGCCTGTCTTGAAGAGCCAAGAGCTCCCCTAGGGCTGAATCTCTCTCTGCAGCCAGAGCTGACACTCGTTGCTGAAGCTCCGTTTGGTCTCTGGCCAGGGCCTCACAAGAACTTCCCAGCTTCTGGATAACATCATCTTTGTCTTTTAGAACTGCATCTTTCTCTTCCAAAAGTCTCTTCTGGTAATTCTCCAGCTCTTCCCATTCTCTGACATGTTCCTGATATGCCACATCCGTGGCATCTTTGCTGGCCTCGAGTTCCTCCAGCTGTTGGAACAAGGTTAACTCCAGGGACCAGAGAGCCTCATTTTCCTGAGCTGCCTTCAGCAGCCTTGCCTGCACTGCCTCGAGCTCAGAGAGTAATCTGCTTTTCTCAGAAACCAGTGCTCCCTTTTCGGTGCTCTCCTGCTGGCTTTTGGCCTCAGCTTCTTCCTTCTGCTTTAGGATTCTTTTATTTTCTGCCTTCAGTTCTTCTTGGTCTTGTTGCATTGACAAAATCTTTGATTCCAATTCTTTAAGTTTTGATAACAAGGGACCTCTCTCTAATTTTAAAGTATTGCCCTCCTGTGCCAAAGTCTCTTTTTCTGATATCAAAGCCCTCATCTTGTCTGACATTTGTTCGATCTCTTTTCTGGATGAGGCTAACACAGAGCTTAAGGACTAAAGAAATAAAGTCGGGGAGAAGGGAAAACAAAAATCAAGTCAAGCAGACGAATGAGAAAAGTGCTTCAAGGGCAAATAGAGCAATTTAAATTGAAGTTTTAAAAGTGTATACACTGACACACAGCGCCTGTGTGAACTCAACTGCTGACGGACACCCCTCATCCCAAGATCCACACCCTCACCCATCATCCACAAGAAGTTTTTAGAGGCTAAATAATATTTTAAAAAAATCATGGTTTAAAGGTTCCTCCATCCAAAATTTCACGTCATTTATAAAACTACTCTCAATAAATTGACTGACTGTAAATTATTCAAAAGAAGAGCCACAGAATGACTCTAAGTGAATTAAAATGCGAGGAGTTCTGTTAGAAACTGACTTCCAATTCTCAATTTTGCCTTCCATAGATAATTCTCCTCATGATTCTGTCAAAAATATGTTGTCATGACTCCTTTAATTCAAAATACCACATCAGTGGTGTCAGTATTGTGTGTCAATTTATACACTAAATAATTTGCTAAATCATATAGCAAAGATTATAGCAAATAATTGATGAGGGATGAAAGCAAGCAGTAATGTCAGCGAAACAGGAGGAAAATTTAAAATTGCTACAGTCAAGCTACACACTGAATAGCTGCAGATCTTACTGCAAAACAAAAGGTGTGTAGTACTTCTAAATGAAGTGGTTCACAATGCATTTTAAAATCCAAGCATATAAAAAACCAGGGAAGGACATCTGGCTCCAACTGGCTGTGCTGAGCCAGGTACCTATGAACGTAAAATCTTAACTGATATCAAAGAACTGTATCTCATCAAGTCTTGAAAAAAAAACCTAACAACAATCCAGAAAAAAACTAACAACCAGTTAGTTTGTTCTGTGGGCTTCTCCTCCCTAACCCATATCCACATACCCTGGGAAAGTTCAAAACAGAAGCACTGCAAAAATCTGGCTATGAAAGGCTGAAGCAGAGAGAAAACAACGAGTCACTGAGATAGAAAATTTAAACTTTAAGGCACTTGCAGAGTGACAAAAGCCACTTACTCTGGCCTGCTCCGCTTGTTTCTGCAGCTCCTCAGCCTGTGCCTCCAGCTCGCTGTTTTTCCTCTGGGCACTTTTCAGAGCCTCTTCTGCATCCAGCAGGTTCTGCTTAAACCCTTGGATATCTGCATCGTGTTTAGCCACCAGCTCAGAAGTTTCTTTTTCATACTTGGCCTGAAGATCTCTGTACTGATGTTGGCTGGTCTCCATCTGCTTTTTCTGGTGGAAGATAAAACAGTAAAACACAGTTCAAGCAGCAGTGGGACCACATTTCTGCACAGTTTCAGTGCTTTTAAAGCCGTTCTTACCATGTCTGTTAATTGATCCTGCAGATTTTTCAGTTCTGCTTGATGAATCTTGAGAGTTTCCTGCTGACTCTGCTCAGCTTTCTGTGCTGTCTGCTCCACGTTTTTCTCAAGCTGAGCAGCCTTTTCGTTTGCTTTTGTAAGCTCGAGTTGTATTTGCTCCAACTGCCTGGAAAGACCAAATGAAAGAACATCACTTTTTCCTGACAGCACCACAAGCACAGAAATGGAAGAGCCAAGATTGTGCTGAAGTTCTATATTCTGACCAAGCATTTAGAAAGAGATTTAATTGTTAACAGATAGAGAGTGTTCTGCTAAATTCAATATACACAGGGAAGACCAAGTAACTTTGCCCCCAGTATTGTACATGCAATTTTTATTTGGGAAAAAACCCCACATTTTCTCTCACAAAAATGTGACCCAAGTCTTTTCTATATCTAAATAAACAAAGTTTAACAGCAATACTGATGCTCATGAAGCACAATCACAAAACAGTCTGGATTATTCAAGAGGTCCTTTACTCTGGGCAATGAGAAGCACATTACGTAAGAATTTTGGAATTATCAGTGTTGGATGCTCTTCAAATCACTCCCAGGAGACTGTTTTGATTGATTTAGCTTGCTAGAATAAGCTCACTTGTCATATCAATGTGACACTCAGGAGCATCTTGTTCAGATATTTACAGAAAAATAAAAGGAGAAGCTGGGAGTGTGGGAGTGGAGATTTGATGTGACGATGCTCTGACAGTGGTGAAATACCTTTCTTTTAACCTCAGCTCATCGTTCATTCTTGTGAGCTGGGCAGAGCTGTCTCCTGACGACTTCATGATCTCTGCAATGTCATTTTCAAGTTTGGCTTTTGCTTCCATCAGCTGCTGCTCCCTCTCTTCTCGCTCCTTCAGCTTCCTCTCCATCTCTGAGCAAAACAAAGGTGGTTAAACTGTAAATTTAAGAGGAAGGGTATGCACAGAACAGCTAGAGGATTGTAAAGAACTAGAAACAGCAATACTGATGCTCCAGACCTCACAGATCACCCCTTTAAAATGAGAAATGATGATTGACTGAACTAGTAATTGCAGCAAAAGGTTCAGGACTCTTCAGAAACAGTGAAGAGCAGCTAATCATGAGCCCATTGTTCCAGAAGTGATTCACTTCAGGCCATGAGAAGTGGGTACAAGTTCTGCTGTCTCAGAGGGGAAGGAAGCAACGGAGGAAGGGACCTGCAGGTCTTGCAGGTGAAACCACTCATCAGCTGTTCAGCAGAGCTGCAGAAAATGAACAACGAAGGCAACACGAAGCTACAGTGAAAAAATGCCTCAGGCCAGGGCAGGCACTGCCAGGGGCGAGGGCAGCCCTTGGGATCACTTCTCCCGTGCCCACAACGCCAGGCAAGGTTTCCTCCAGGGCACAAATCGTGCTTGACTTCCCTCTACACTGGTTTTACACAGAGATGTACAACGAGGAAGGCACAGCAAAGCCTCCTTCAGGAGCCACCCCAGAGCACAAAGCTGATGCATTTCCAAAACATCCCATTTCATCTCTTCCTTACCAGTCAAGCTGGACTTGAGCTGCTCCAGTTCTGAAGACATGAGTGCAAACTGCTCTTCTTTTTGGTTCAGCTTTTTCACCGTTTCTAGGCAAGGGAAATTTGGGAAACAAAGTTAGTAACTACTCAGATGCAGGCAATTCCACCTGCTTGCAAGGTATGTTACCCTTCAGAGAGGCTACAAATAATCCTGTCCTTTCCACAGCCACTGAAACTGCTGTACCATCAGGTATGAGCTTGACAGTGTTTAAAAACCCCATCTTGTTGGCATTTAATTTCTGCAGTATTTAGTTCTCTGTTTATTTTAGCAGCACGTACCTTGCATAGCTTGTTGAACATTCTCTGCTTCATCAGCTGCACTAGTAAACTTTTCTTTCTGAAAAATTGGTAAAAATTAAAGGTAAGGTTTGGTAGTAACAGCACAATTCAACTGCCGAATTTATATTTGGTATTTTTCAGGTACAAATAGAACAATCTTTGCTGCCATCACAAACAGATCTCAAGTTTTTGAGTTCCAGCTTAGCACAGATGTATTCAGCAACATCAAGCAAGATCTCCCCTTGCCTTGGCTGCAAGTTCCTCAACATTTAAAGTAATTCCTCCATCAGCTGCCACAGAACCCAGGGTAGGAAACGAGAATTTGGGGTCTCCATCCCTGCTGCTCCCAGGCTGCACAGGAGACACCTGCAGCCCTGTGGGCCATCTCCTATCAGTGTTTTCCAGCTTTGCCAGCAGGAACTGATGCCAGACAGTGAAGAAAAGGGAGGATTTTGAGGAAGATAAGTGAGGCTCTTCCACCAACTCTGAATATTTACCACTGGCCATGGAAAGACCAAAAATCCCATTGTTTTGTTACTAATGCCAGTGTAGTTCCTCAGGGAAACCCCACCCAACACCAGAGTATTTGGGAATTTATTTAAATGAGAAATGTCTTTTAAAGCCATTTATAAGAAGTGTGCAGCGAGCATTAGTTGGTACAACAGCTACAATAAAGGGCCATTAAGTGTTCCTTAATGAGCGGCCTAAATTTAAACTGCTGTTGCTTTTGACTCGGTTTAATTTTATCTGCAATCCATAAATAGATGAGTTCTATTTGGACAAAACACCTGATAACACAGGACTCAGGTGAAATGCTCTTTTTATTGAGACAGATCCCATTAGCCACGAACCCTTCCCATTTTTCCCACGAGTAAAACACCTTTGGAAGGCTTTGCTCACAGCTGATCCACAGATTTCCATTACACTCTCACCATGAAACCCAAAATCCAAAGAGTAAAGTCAAAATTTTGGGGTATTACTCACCAAAACGTGAAGTTCCTTTTCCAAAGAATCTTTAACTTGATTTACTGCACTCAAGTTTTTCTCAAGGTCAAGAAGCTTTTGCTCTTTGCCCTGCAGTTCTTTGGCCAGGTTACTGGCCTAACAAAGGTGATGAAATGGAGTAAAATAAAATGACAAACATGAGTGAAAAATTAGGAAAATTAAAAGGTGAATTTGAAAGAAATAACTGTAATATTAAAATCACTCTAAGATGAAAAATAAATAAAAATGAAGAAAAAAATCATGATGGGTTAAGTGAGGGAAGCTGATTTCCACTGATGACTACATACATCACAGCACTAACTGCATCTTGGAATAGATGTGAAATCATTAAAATTTAGTTCTTTTGGCATTAATGGTGAATACATTATTTAATGGCAGACATTTTGGAGTACATTTAAAATTTCAAGCCAGTTCCAGCAATAGTTCAATCAGTTTTGGTTCCTTTTTGTTTGATATTTTTGAACTGATTGATTTGTGCTTCAATTAGCTGATCCGATCAATACACACACAGAGAGGGAATCTTTCCAAGGGCTCTGTACCACATCCAGGGGTAGTGCAGAAAGCCAGTGTGACCTCAAAGAGAGAGTCAAAGGTAGAAATTTGGTATCTTGGAACCACCTGTGAAGGGTTTAGGAAAGCTCTCTCCAGTTACTTTCCCACTGCTCTTCACTACCTCTGCTTTACAGAGGTGGTTCATCCAAACCCAAGGAAAATCCTGTATCAAGCTGCAGTCTGTGGTTCCAAAGTGCTGTGAAACAGTGCCAGAAACATCCCTGCAGAGCCTGGGCTTAAAGGAAAGTTCCACCAGGATTTTCTGTGCTTTCTTTTGTTTTTAACAGCCTCTTCCATCACCTTGGCAGAGGAGGGGAAAGGTAATGAAGGAAACATTTCCCCACTGAGTCCCAAGTCTCTCTGTCTATCCCCAAAGGTTAAAGCCTCAGGATGTGTGGATTCTTCTCCCAAACAAGCCAACAAAGTGACTTTTCCATAACAGGAAGATTTCAGCACAGACATGCCCACATCTGCAGCAAGGAAGTGCAGAAGGAATTTCTTCCTTTTGCTTATTGGTGCAGGTGGAGCAGCAGAGACCTGTTGAGACAGGACCCAGCTAATGCTCCTCTAAACCTCCTCAGATGGTCCCAAGATACACATTCAGTAAAACTCCTTTTTTCTGTGATGTATTTTCTATAGCAGATTAAAACAGTACAAATGTAAAACAAAAGCAAAAGAAAACAAAAAGGATGGATGTTGATACAAACCTGGCTAATTCCATCACCCTTTTCAGTCTCTAAAGTCTGAATTTGTTTCTCAGCTGCCTCAAGCTGCTTGCTAAGTTTCTCGATTTCCAATTTACCTTCAGAATTGGCTTTCTCAAGTGCAGCAAGGTCCAAAAGCTTTTCTTCAGCAGCTTTGATCTGTGGTGTAAGACTATCAATAACTTTGGTTTGTTCATTGTACTTGGCTTGCAGTACCTCTAGCTCCTTTACCTTTATCTCAGCTTCCTGCAATTTGTTTAAAGTGTCTTCCATTTCTACTAGATGCTGATCTTCCACACTTTCCAGTTTGGTCTTCAGGCTTTCCAGGTTTTGCTCTTTCTCCTCCGTGACTGCCACCAGTTTTGCTTTCAGCGACTCGATCTCTTTCAAGTGATGAGATCTCTCATCTTCCTGCTTCAGTTTTAAATTTGCCATTTCGTTCTCATAGTCTAATTTCATCTTCTCAATCTGAGTCTTTAGCTCTGCGAATTCTGCTGTCTGAGCCCCAACACCTTTGCTGAAAGAAACCTTCAGCTCTTCCATTGCTTGCTGATGGGAGGCGATTGCAGATTCCAGCTTGGACTTCCACAGCTCTATCACGTCGGAATTCTCCTTGTTGGCGTGGTCAAGCTTGGTTTTCAAGGATTCATTTTCTTTTGCCATTCTCTCATTTGAAGCTGAAAGGGACTTGATCTCTTTCTGCAAGGCTTCCTCACTAAGGCCAAACTTCTCTTTCAGCGAGTTCATCTCGTTCTGATGTTCTTTGCCAGCTGCTGCCATTTTCTCTTGCAAAGAACTGATTTCTTGCAGCAAGGAAAGAGAAGTGTCCACGTCGTCGATGTGCTTGCTGGAATCCAACCTCCCCCGGAGCTCAGCCACTTCCTTCACCCTCAGTGCCAGGTCCCTCTCCAGCTCCATGATCCGGGACTTTTCTGACACTGTGGCCACCTGTGATCAACAGCATTTTAAGAGAAGAAGAATTATAAAAGATACAGTTCATACAAAGACACTCAGGCCTTGCTGAAAAGCTTCCACCGAGCGTTGCAAATTGCTTCAAAAAGGGAGAAATGTCCACAATTCGTATGACAAGCACCTTATATTGTCTATAAACACAGAATTTACTAAAATTTGTTCTTCTGATATTATCTAGAAATAACTTGCTAAAAAAACTTACAAACCACCCTGATGGGTATTATCAGTGATTAACAAAATGTTCCTCAGAACCATTTTAAAGCAGACTGAAAAAGAATGGAGAACCTTGTTGAAATCATTCCTTCAAAATTCATCTCACACCAGCTACGAGACTGTCAGAGAAACCGACAAACACATTTTTAACCTATAAATCCTCTGAAATTCCTTCTATACCTGCTCCATTCTCTCTGAAAAAGTGTCCTCACGCTATCTGAGCTTTTCACTGACTGTTGGAGCAGTTTGTGCTACAGCAAAGCTCCCAGAATTGATTCTAATTAGGAAGTTACTGCTTTGACCTCCTGGAAAACAAATTACTTACCTACAGTTGCTCTTTAAAAGTACTTATTACATATTAAATTGTCGGTTTTATATTTATCCCGGGTTTTTTATTCATCCCACCTCCACTTCAAGGAAATCCCCATATGTGATCATGAATATATGTGTGTGTGTATATATATACATGTTTCTCATTAAGAATTGACATGTGCTGAACTTCTGTTTTGGGACAAAGATGTCACTAATATTCTGCCAGGCAACAGCATTATTAATTACTGGGCTATCCATTAAAAGATTATGTCACTGGTGGGGAAAAAGGAGCTAAAAAGCCACTGCAAACCATGATTTAGCACAGCAGGTAGTACAGCAGCCACTGAAGAGCTCAGAAACCAAGCCCCAAATACTCAGTTTGTGTTAAAAGGACTGGCATGTTCAATCTTAGGCTTTTTGGGTTTAGTGAACTCTGCTAATTTTTAAAATGAGCTACTGAATGTTCCTGTATGTCAACTCACGGTCTCATCTCGCTACTTTTGGATCCAAGGATTACTTTTGCAGTGTGAAGACATCTTACCTGAGTTCTTCAACGAGTCACACGTCCAGGCACACACACACACCCCACGGAAGCTCAAAATTAATCCTAATTTTTTACAGTGTTCCAGCTCTGGCTACGGCAGGAGCAAGGACCTGTTCCAGCACGTGTCACCCCCAGCATTGTGCCATCAGAAATCTTCCACACCACAGATCAGGCTCGTTATTCAAACAGGGAAAACCATTACCCTAGTGTCTTCTAACTCCCTCTGGAGTTTGTCAGCTTTGGTCTTTTCAAAGAGCAGGCTCTGTTCAAGCTCCTTAATGCGGGCATGCTCCAGTTTGGTCTGCGTCTGTTAGTGGAGAGGGAGAGGAAGAGAACACAACGGTGCCACCATCACATGCCAGCACAAGAGGAGGAGCCACATGCAGGCCGTGCTGCCAGAGCCTTCTAACGGGTGAGCAGAGAGGATGCGAGGGGGGAATGGGCAGGGAAATGCTATGGATGAGGAAGATGGGCTGAAGGTGCGAATGGATGGGCGTGTAAAAACAAAATCAAATGTGTAAAATAAATAAATAAATGAACAGCAAACGGAGAAATGTGAACAAAAAAAGTTTCATGCGGCTGAGTAGAAGTTATTTATCAGTACACGAAGTTTTCAGCACAAATTAGAATAGTTATGTCCAAAATATATATATGTGCGTATATATCTCTACCTGTTCTAACAGGACGGTAAATCCCTTTCCTTGTCATCCCACTACCTTTTTCCTTTAATGTGTTTGGCTTATTTTATAAAAAATTTATTTATTAACAAGGGAACAAAAATTCTCCACTAAAGCTCATGTGACAAATCAAAACTTAAACTTCCTTTTTTTGATAGTAGCTGTCTCTAAGTCTCAGCCATAAAAATGCTTCTGGCCAAGACCTGGGAACATGAAGGTTCATTTGTCACTATGGTTTGAATTATTTGAACAGAAATAGAAAGAGAATGGTTGTCTGTAACTCCAAAACTCTCCTCTTTTTTCCCCTCTTCTCCTCTTTCAGGAAGGAAGCAAGCAACAAGATTCCTCAAAACCAGATTAAAAAGTGAATCAGCCTAGATGCTCTGCAGTTACTGATGCCTAAATATATTGAACAATATGTGGAAGTAAGAAAAAAGTAAGATCTTTGGAATTCTAACAGGTTCCTGAAGAGAAGCAGGACACAGATGAACCTCAGTGAGCAGGTACCTCCTGCCTTTTGCTTACAAACAGAATTTTTAGCAAGAACGTGGAATATGTGATATTCTGTCTTGATATTCAGGTACTCCCTGAGGCCTGCAAGAGAGCCTGAAGTTTGGGAGATGCAAGGAAAGTCCTGCAGGTAATTCAGACCTGACCTGCACCTCTGAAGTAGGGACGAGAAAAAAATGAAAGAGAAATATAAAGATGGGGATGAGCTTCTTGTCTGCTTCTCCAAGCACAGAATTCCTTCTGGCAGCAGCAAGTTATCTTCCTCCCCAAAAGCATCCACACGTCCAAAGGGGTTAATTTTTTAAGCAGCTGGCTGTGTTACTGTGGAGTTCCTTGGTCCACAAACACTAAAACCCACAAACACTTAAAAGCTGCTCCTTAGATCTGTCGATGTTTTAATTCCATAGCAGGTCTGTTTCTCTCTCAGTGGAAGATCTTCAGGGTATAAGGGGGAAAAATGCCCCACAAGAACACAGATCACTCTTTTTGCTGCCCACAGCCTTTGAAAACGGAATTAAGAAATCTAAGAGAAGTAACAATATTTACTAAGTGGCTAGAATTCAGTTTTCTCTCTGACACAGGTCAGTATTACTTTTGATCCACAACCAAACTGTAAGTACGTCTGAAAAACAATCTGCTTTAAAAACTGGAAATTCAAACCTTACTTGCTCTAATTCACCAAAGGGGATCTGCTAAAACCCAAGAAATTCCAAACCTCATGGTTGTAGAATTCCCCCTGTGTGCCTTTGCAATATGCAACCTTAAGTTTCTTCATGCTACATAAAACCCAAACCCTTTGATCATTAATTTTATAGACAGTGCTTTACTACTGCAAAGATCAGACAGACCATCGCTGATTACTGGGGTTTTTTAAATCCCATCTCTTACATACTACAAAGGGAAATAAGTTAAAATCCTGCCAAAATGGAAATAAAAGATTAAAAAATAATGCTCCAGAGATCTTTGCTTGACACCTTTTTCCCCATCCAGAGCATGAGATATTATCCTTTAATCAAATCTGATTTCCAAGGGATGGGTTCCAGATTCCCTGAGGTAAAAATCACTGCAAAATTTTGAGCTGCTCAAATTTCTCTCCTGATGATGTAGAGAGAAATTCTTTTACTGATTATGGCTCTCTTCGAGGAAACCCAGAGAACAATGAACTGAGAAGAGAGAGTACCCCAAAAAGAAGAAAAGAATTGGATTGTAAACCTTAACGTGGATGGAAAAGAAAAGCAGGAAATTAAAAACCAGACAACAAAACCAAAGGAATCATCTTCCCCTTCTCCAGAGCTTCACAATTAGGGAATTGACTGGAAATGGGATTCTTACTCTGCCTTGAACCTCCAAGAATTCCACCCAAACTCTGGAGGCTGGACATCAGCCCTTTCCAGCACTTGTGTATTCTGGGTACTCTCACTCCAGAATAAACCTCCCTGTGACACTCTCTATCAAACTGAAATTGTGCTGAGGCCACAGATCCTGACAATCAGCTCTAGGATGGGGCACGACGCCCTCCAGTCCCCCTGTGCTGGGATACAATCACAGGACACCACTGGGATCAGGGAGGGTCAGCCTTTCCTGGAAACTCTCCTTTGGAGAGTGAAGATGTCCATTTTTAATGGAAAAAATCAGAACAGGGAAGTCAGGAGAAAAGATGGGATCGAAGGAGGAGCGCACAAAACAAGAGAAAGGAAGGGAACATGCAGATTTATTTCTAACAAAGCATCAGCCTGAGGGGAGACTGGAGGAGACCCAGATCCCTGAGGGATCTCTGCAAAGGGAGCCCCTAAGGATGCACAGCAGGAATCCAGTTCTAGTCTTGAGAACTTCCTATCTTGGCTAGGGATGCAGCAGAGGAGGCAGCCTGGGATAAATTCACCTTTAAAATTCCACTCTTCTGAGCTGGGGAAGCAAGAGGGCTCCTTAAACATCTTGCAAGGCCATTTCTGTTATCAAGTAACACATTTTTCCTACATAACTTGAAGAGGAGCTACACGAAGATACAGTCAAATCAGACAGCTTTGCACAGTAATTGTTCAGATGGTTTTAATCATCTCTCCCCTTAGCCTTTCATACAGAAGAAAAGGAAACAAATAAGGAGAGATGAGGAACAGACAGATTTTTTCCCCTCAGAAAAACTGTCATCTATTGAACAGCAGCAGGATCTCACAGGAGAGGAGGCAGGATTTTGAGAAGAAAACAGCTAAAATCCTACATTTAAATTCAGGCCACCTCAGGATGCTGGTCAGTCATGTTCTACAAGCTCCTGGACTCTTCAGTGAGTTGCAAAGGTTTTGACCCTAAAGAATTCTAATGCCACACTGGCCCTGTCTGCAGTTAATGGGCATTCCCACGTTTAGTCATTACACACATTCTTTCCAAGAAATGTTGTAATTGCTCTGAAAGCAACATGCACACAAATACCAGAGTCAATGTCTCAATAACAGATTATGCAGTTAGTGAATCAGTAAAAGCATTTTCTGCACACAATCTGTTAACATGGGATGTCTCTGCACATTGAAGTGCCCTCTTACATTTTCTGGGTCTTCCGAAATCTGCCTCTTTCGCTATCAGTAAAATTAAAAAAAACAAACAAACAGAAATGTTTCACCTGCAGACTCAGCACTACCATTCCAACACAAACAACAGGAGACATTTCAGCAGCTTGAATTCAGTTTAAATCCCCAAGTTAACTCTGACAAACCGGAGTCTTTCGGATGGTTTGCCACGACTATCGACTGATTTAACAGAAAATAAAAAACTAAAATATTTCCATGGACTAAACAATAAAAGGAGCATTCTATGAAGAGTCTAGATAGGCATCTTAAAATGAATGGAAGACTAAAATAAAAGAAATGTTATATGAAATGAGTATTTTTCATAAGGCTAGCACTTAAATCACAAATGCTTTACAGCAACACAGTTAACTAACTTTGTACTTTATGCTGTGCAAGAAGCTCTAATAATTTTTCTGATTAGACAACAGAGTAGAACAACTAAAAGTATCTTGCTTATTATTTGGAATTTTGGGATAAAAACTGGCAGGGTTCAAATACTTGAGAGCAACCCTTTCCTAAATGTTTTCTATTCTGATTGTGCAATAACACACTGTGCTGTAGCCCAACACCACAGTTATATAAACAACAGAAAGATAAAAGTTGCACACATTAATTGCTATTTAGATTTTATGTGCAAACTCTCAGGACAAAACACTCTCCGTTAATCAACCTTCCCTGAGGGAAGCACAGGAATTACTCAAAAAATGGACCAAACAGGATTACTCTTCAATATTCATTTTCAAAGGCATAAATATTAACTTGCAATTTTGTAACCTCAACATGATTTTTTTTCCTTGGTGGTTACTTTTAACAGCAAAAGGTAGAATTTTCTGTGAATTAATTTAATTTCTCTAAATAACTACAGCCATTCCACAGCACAGCCTTTGCTAAAGTGTGTAACTGAATTTGGGGTGCAATCCTGCAATTTTGGGACAATTGGCTTACTCAAGGACTGCAGAATTGAGTATCATTTTCATGTGGTTGGAGCAGAATTGAATCTTTTAATGATTCCTGCCTGTCTGTGCTCTCCTGGATATCCTGTTTACAAAGCTGGAGATATTTTACCTCTAGGTCTCCTTTGGTAATGGATTCTTCTTCCACACGGAACTGAAGGTCTTCAACTTTCCTGTGGGGACAGCTCATTAAAATTCAGGTAACTTTGGAAGAAAATGCTTTCAAGCTCACTTTTCAGTGGAAATCAGAACCACAGTGACAACATTCCCACTGTACCAGCAAACTGCCAGGAACATTAAGGAGAAACCTCTCACAGGAAGCATCAGAGGGAGGGAGAACTGCTGTCCTTAAAACACTACCAGTGCCAAAGCAAGGCATCACTATTCCTGCAGCTCTGAAGAGGCTATTTTGTATTAAAACCATTTAAATCATCATTGATTCTCTCCTTTTTTCACCCCTCTGCATGATCTGAGAAGAGCTGACCTAAATGAGCAGTTTGATCTCACATTCTATATATTCCACCATTCATGTAGGAAACAGAAATTCAGGACACATCCAAAGCCATCCACAGGCCTTCAAGATGTGATGTTGCATCCAAACTCCAGCACTGAGAAACGTGTCTGGAGTCAGGATGAACAGCAAGATGCACAAGGGGAGCACAACAAGAATGTTAATTACATTAATGAGGACAGTTTGGGGTTACCTTTTCTCTTCCTCAAGCTGATTGAGGAGCTCCACTTTCTCCCTGTCGGCTGCCTCCACCATAGCTCGGAGCTGGTCCATTTTTGCCTCCATCTCCAGCACGTGCTAAACAAGAAGAGGAATAAAACCAAAATCTACTAAGCTGGGAAATACAGGAATTTTTTCCAAGTTATGCACCTGTACCTCAGTAACCACAATTTGGTGAAGTGATGGGCCAAGTGACAGGAATGTTATCAGATATGTACATGATCAAAGACTGTAGTGAAGTTCAACAAAAATGAGTTAAATTCAGTAGATCTGGTACCTCATCGAGCCAAAGATCCCACAAGGGAGATCTCACAGGTATGGATTATTTTACTTTTAGCACACCACCTCTTACTCCCAGCCCTTTTCAATAAGGAAAGCCCATTTTGGAGGTTAAGTCCATTGTGTTCACTCTGGCTCAGAAGTACAAAAACTCTCTTACCCGGTCGTGCCCATCGCGGACCAGAGCCAGTTCCTGCTCTATCTCCCCTACGTGACTCGTTGCTTTTGCAACTTCTGCCCTCTCCAGGTCCCTCTCTGCCAGGAGCTGCTCAATGTGCTGCTGCTTCTCCTTCAGGGCCTCCTGGAGGGCCGTGGTGCCCGAAATTTTTCTTGCATACCGGGAAGAGGTTTCTGTCAACTTCACAAAATAAATGCGTTAAAAATCATTCTGCACCAAGAGAAAGAGAACGGGGGGTATCTCCAGACTCCACAGACACAGGGTTAGTAAAGCAAATGCTTTCTGTGACCTACTGTACCTTCTCCTTTTACACTTCAATGACTTCATTTTCCAGAATTTAACAGTGGCCAACACGTGTGGTCAGAGCCCTGTAAGGAGCAGCAGCCAGAGGAGGAGGCAGGGGGGATGAAGTGAAAATAAAAGGCCTCAGTGGAAGGTGTAGACTCACACAAAGGCTGGCTCAGGATGTTCCTAAGCATCTTTTTGCATTAAAAAAAAAAGAGAAAGGCAGCTTTCTAGCAAGCCAAAAACATCATGTCTCTAGTTTACCAGCTCATTATCTTGGGTCACCAGCAACAGTCCAACACTTCCAAACGCTCTATGAAAAGCTTTGGGAACTCCAACCAGCATCTGGCACCTCTCCCATGGCAAAACCAGCCAGGATGGGAAGCATTTACCTTGACCTAAAGCCAGCCTTACAGCTAAAACCTTGTGAAGAACAACAATTGGTATCTGAATAAAATATATGTTTATACCACTTGGAATTAAATTACTTCTGAAAAAAAAATCTGAAATACTAAGCTTCAAGAATGCAGAATTGTAGCTAAAATGAAACCACTCTTTCTTTGATCTCGCATCATCTCTGTCCCACTGAATGGAATCAGTACCAGGGAAAATTCAACATGGCCCTACCAGCTACACCCTCATGAGTTCTTGAGCTAGAAGGGAAAGTAAATAAACTGAAACGACGAAGTGACCAATAGTTGTGAAAACAGCAAAAACTGAACAAAAAAAATCCAGTGCTGTTCATAAAAACTGACTTTAACAGCTGAGAAATTTGCCTAAGTATTAAATGAGAATGACAGCTCAGTTAGGTTTTTTTTTTAAAAAAACCTGAATTCACAAAGACTTGCTGTTCTATCCTTTAGCTCTGTCTAATCACCCAAAACCAGCAGCATGATCCTTCCAGAGATCAAAACGTTGAATAGCTGCCACAAGCAGCCTGGAAAGCTGGCACCGGCCAACACCCCCAGCTGAGAGCACAGCACGGGATTATTCTCCTGTCAGCACAAACACCTCCCTCCCCTTGACTGCTGCACAAGCCCCAGCTCCTCCCAGCCTCCATCCCGCCCTGCACACTCTGCAATCCACTGCAAGTGACTGGAAAGGCACCAGACAGAATAAACCACCTTCACTCTGGTGCTTAATTGGTTGTTTGGGATCCTCCCAGTTCCCAGAAGAAATCCCATTCCGGCGTGTATTGCTTTCTAACACTTCTAGGTCTTCAAATCACCCTTCACTCCCAATTGCAAAACAAATCCAAAACACTTCAGAGAAACATCAGTTTCCTTCAGACTCAGAAATAAATACCAACTGCATCAGACAGCCTCTTAAATCATTAGATCACCTACTCTGACAGCTGCTTTTATTACACAGGAAAAAGAAAATAGAAACAGCCCTGAACAACTGAGCAGTCAGTGTGAGAGTCCAGCAATTCCCAGAAAAGTTTTAGTTTTCCTAGAAACTGAAGCATGAAAAGTCTGCTGTGTCAAAACTGATTACAGGAAATCTCGTTTCCGCAGCAGCTTAACTTTTAAAGAAAAAGTCTCAGAATTATTTGGACAATCCTTTTAAGTTGGATGGTCACCAAATGTTCACGCTGCCTGAAAAAAACAGTTGGAAGAAAGCTGGAATTTTAATTCCAGAAATAATGGATTACAGCAGCTTTGTATTTTATGGCCTAAATCATGCAAAATCCCTGAGACACAACAAAATAAGCAAATACATTTTAGACATTCACAAGGTGTAACTTGGGGGATCGCAGCACACGGAATAAAGCATTTGGCTCCATGTGTCAGTGCTGTGATCCCAAACTAGAGGGCACTCTGCAGCTGCAAGTGCAACTTCCAGAACGGATGAAGTAATGAAGTCCCACTGTTTGTGCCAAATAAAAATCCTTTTTGTGGTCAGGTATTAACCCTGGTGCCCTGACCGACTGCTGACCTCTGTTAATCTGCTTCAGTCCTGCAGGACCAGGGTAAGTCACCTCTCTGGGCACCTGCTGGTCAGTGGGACAGTGGGACAGGGAACCTGCTCCACATCACTGGGAGTCACATCTTCCTAATCAGATCTACCTATGGACCTTAGTTTGAAAAAAAAAAAAGAACAAAAAAATCTAGGGTGACTGTGGAAAAATCCAATTATTTCTATGTTTTCAACTGCCATAAAAGAGACTTCTCAAAATTCAGCCTTCCCAGATTTCTGTTTTACTGCTGCAACCCAAGATTAGGACATTTATGTAACAGAGCAACTTCAAAAGAATCCATAGTAAGTGTATTAGGTGGAATTAGTACTGTGTTAGATGTCACCTGAGCCACTGCACTTGGCAACACTCAGCCTTTATGAATTCATAGGATTAAAACCAAGTCTAAAAGAAAAGAAAGAGGCTTCTTGTCAGCAGAGACTTGGAAATTGCTCCTGCTGCATTTCTCAGCTGACTCATCTCTTGAACAGCAAAAGCAAATTTTGAACATTTTAGCCAACGTGAAGCTTCCTGCTTAAATAAAACGAGTGTGATCTCTGGAAGCTTCAGTGCACACCAGACCCTCAGAAAATGAATTAAATGGAGATCACAGCCAGAGAAATTTGCTGGTGTCCTTAAGCCCCTTTCTTATTGCGACCACTCCGTTAGCCTGAATTAAACATTCAAATATTCAGCTGCTCTCCAGGGCTGGCTAAGATTCCCTTCCTTCACGCATGCTTTGAACGAAGACGAGCACCACGGAACGCGCAGCGTGCTCTGCCCGCGATCTGCTCCGGCCTCGGCTCCCGCGAGCCGAGCTCGGGCGGGCTCGGGGCTGGGAAGGGGGAGCATGCGAAGGAAAAAGCAGCTTACGAGTCCTGTGCGGCTGGGCTTGCTGCTTACGGAGGAGGCCACCGAGCTCAGCGAGCTCAGGGACGAGGCGCTGGGGCTGCGCTTCAGGGCCGCGGGCGTCGGCACCACCTTGCGCACGGCGGGCTTGGCCTTGGCCGGCGTCGTGGAGGGGAAGCCGATCTTGGTCACCTTGTGCACCGGGGCGAACAGGCCGTACTTGGGCTGGCACTGGAAATACCTTCCGAGAGCAAAGCACACAGAGGAGAGCAGGGGTTAACTTCTTTGCACGTGCACGGGCTGGGTTCGTGGAGAATTCTAGACCAGGGGTATAAAAGCGTTAAAGGACACGGGAGCAGCTGGTGACGATCTCATCCACGTTGGACTGCAATTTCGTTTAACACCAGATTTGGAAAAGGGACTTTGAGAGGCTGAAACAGCAAGATCATATCAGACTTCAGAAATTCAGAGTAAACACTACAGCTCTAGTGCCTAAAAAATTCCATTCAGTTTCAGTTTTATATCCATAGCTTTCCCCTTCATCACGCTCCTCTGAGCTGCCAACAAATGTGATGGCTGAGAGTTAAAAATAGAAATCAGATTTTAATGAAATCAAGTAGTTTTGTATTTTATTACATACATGCCATTTATGCATATTTGATGATACAGAACATACATCTTTGGTTAAATTTGGACAAAAGCCACTTATAATTTTAAGCTGTGATCACCTATGTTAAGGTAATCTTTGTTTTTTTAATGAGGTAAAAGACTGTTCCTTATGGCAAATGAGAAAGAAAGTTAAATTGTGATGTTAATTAATGCTTTCTAATTGTGACTTACTGGAGGAAGCAGCTACACTGCTTCCATCCCTACCAGGAGGCAACTGCTGTAACAAGAGCTTCCAGCTCCTGGGATGCTGGAAGATTTCCCTTAAGTACAACCACTGGATATCCAGAGCTTTTCTTAACTGAGCATTCCTTCCAAGCTGAGAAATCAAAGAGGCGTTCAAAAGAAGGAAATTGTGTTTTCCATTACCAGTCTATGAATAAAACTCACGTGGGAGTGGAGATCAGCTCATCCCACGAATGTGAGAGAAGTGTTGGCATCAGAGAACTCAAACCATCGCACAACAACCCTCCCCACCACCAGCAGACAAGGCACGTTTAGAGCCTCCCTCCCTCGATTGAAAATTTCGTGGAAGATATAAAAACCCAAAAGAGAAATACAGAGAAAAATCTCATAAAGTAAATCTGAGGATGGACTGACCTCGTGCCAGCAACAGCTCCATCGTTCTTCCCCAGGGGTTCGTCCAGCTCCACTCCACACCATTCTCCTTTAGCAAAGTCAGTCTCTCCCAAAAAACGCACGACTCCAGCTTTTGTTCCTCCAACCTAAAGCAGTAAGACACACCTGCATTTAATGCATTTCCAAAATAAAATAGCAAATTCAGTGAAGAAGCTTTTGGCGTAACCATGTTCACAAAGCACAGGAATGACATGACCAGTTCTTATTTCAAACTACCTATTTTTTTGTCTACGAGTTTGTTTTATGTTGAACAAATATTGACCTTCACAACCAAAAATATATTTAACAAGACACAGTATAACCAGTGTACTGAATGCAATGGATTTGTGCTAGAGTTTCACATAAATTTCTACCAGCAGATAAGGATTTCTATGGTCTGTTTACTTCTTATTCTAATTCCGTGAGGAAAAATGAAAGAAATGAAATGAGAAAAAAAATCCTTTCATACTTTCTCTATGGAATAATTCAGATAAACTACATAGCACAGCCCACTTGTATTTAAAAGAACTGATATAAAGCACAATACAGAGCACTTGGCAAAACTGTAGATATAATCAGCTATTTGAATCCTCGGGGAGGGAAGAATCATTTTATCTTTTCTTCACTTCCAAGAATAAAAAGAACCAACCCAAACACTTCTAAACGAAAGCCTAGAAAGCAGCGGCTTTCAAACTTATCATATTAAATATTTACAGCCATTCCAATTACTTGCAATGTCTGTGAGCTACAGCTTTTCATAACACCCAGGGGATGGGAGAATTAAATTAAGTGAAGAAGGAAAAGGTGTTGTGTGCCTGACACTTGCCAGGAAGAGCCACAAGCCAGAACTGCAGGATTCCTGCAGCTCAGGAAGACAATATGTTGTGCCCTAAATTTGTGCAAATCTGTTCAGCCTGCATCCAGCACTGTGAAAACAGGGACGTGGTGGTGAAAACCTCTTCAAGGGATTCACAGAATTGCACGTGGAAAACACACCAGTGGCTTGGAAATGTCCACCTGTGTTTTCCAGCACACGTTGTACAACCAGGAATAGCGTGAGGCCTTGGCAGAGAGCTTGAATGAAACCGCCCATTAAAGACTGTGATCTTCCTTTTTATAAACTAAAAAGTAAATTAGTGTTTCATATGATTTTTACAGCAGACATTCTATTTCTTGGGGGAACCTCCCAGGATTACTAGAGAACAGCGAGCTCCTCGTGCTGTAAATTAAGGTGCAGGATCACAGCACATGAGAGAATTCACATTATTCCATTTGGGAGGAGTTCCCTCACGAGGTCACCTGTGAGGAATCGAGCACTTTACATGTCCACAAAGTCCCAAGTCAGTGCCCAGGAGCTGCCACACACATTTGTGCTCCAGCTTCTGGCTCATTGACTCCCGGCCAGTGGCAAACTGAGGCTTCATCTGATGAGGAAAAAATAATCCTAATCCACACAAACATCAGAAAAATGGATAACAATGAACATTTTTTGATATTATTCAAGTGAGAAAGGTGGCAGAGGCACCTCTTGTCCACACTTAAGGTGGCAGCCCCTCCTCTGCCTTTAGAAGCAATTCTGGAACAACTGCAGGTCACCTTCAGATCCTGCTTTAAGTGGCACTGTAGCAAATTATTACTCTCCATGGAACAAAAACACACAAAGTTTACAGTTATCATGACTCAGCCTAATATAGTAACTCGTAGAACCTTTGGTATTTGGTGTTCTTGGCACAGAACACACAAACAAGCACTAGGACTGGCTTAGGAAAAAAAAAATTGTAACCACCCAAAGAGTTGCAGAGAATCCAGATCTGTGGCACAGTGGTGAAGAGGGAATAAATAACATTACATAACATTGATAAAGTATTTCCTGGGAAGAACCAGCCCTTAAATTGAGGGATATGTTATTCACCTTCAGACATTATCTACTTTTTCTAGAGGGTAAATATCATTAACCTAAGTACAAACACGAAAAGAAATTTTAACTGCACTATCAGTCCATACTGAGTCTTCCAAGTTCTTATTCCTTTTCTAGCAAGTTTAGGCAGGGTTTTCTGCCTGTTTGGGTTTGTCTCATTTTGTTTGGTGTTTTTTTCTCTACAGATAAATTTGGAACATATCTTTAGGTGAAAAGACTGGTTAGTTCTGGTTAGAAGCTGTTTCCCCACTCAATTTTGCACTGTTTTCTACCTGAAAAAACAGAGTTAAATCAAAAGAGGCTCCACAAACCCATTTAAGAAATTAGACAGGAAAACTAGAACAATGGCCTAGATAAGGAGCATCCCTTCAAACACGATAGTGAGGTTTGGGGTTGCACAGAGAGATTCCTCAAGCTCCTTTTCCAGAGCCCTTGAGCCAGGCAATGGAATTTTATTCCTGTTTCGTGGCGTGTTTGTGGTGATTTTTTTAAACAAACCCAAATTAATTACCTAAACACAGCCACCCACCATGTTTCCATAGGAAGGTGAGTGAGGTAAGTGAGGTGAGAGGTGTCTGAAGCACCGTGGTGGAACAGGAGAACTCCATTCAAGGAATCCCAGGGACAGGAAAAACTGCTGCAATCTGTTCCCTCCAGCTCACACTGCAAAGAAACCTCTAGGTCAGTAATGCTGGCCCCAGGATAACACAGATTAAACCTGGGTGTAGAACGTTCGTCCTTTTCTGTTTCATACCTCGGCCCTGCTCATCGTCCACATTTATGTACAAAACGTGAAGTGTTTATTTTGAAGAGACCACATTCAAACCACAAACTGGGAGACACAGCCTGGAGGGACGTGGCAGGGCCCAGTGCCCCCTGGACCTGCTCCAGCCCCCGCAGTGCCCGTGACCACAGCCTGGCAGGAGGCAGCAAATGCAGGAATTCATATCCCAGACCAGATGGGGCTGCACAACACGAGATCCTCGGGAGAAGCAGCAAAGTGACTCGTCTTGTAACCATGGTACCTGGGTTATTTTAAACAGGACTCAAGGGAAAATGCCAAAGAATTTTTGCTTTTTTTCCAGACCCAGTCCAGCTTCTTTGAATAACCAGCTACTATATTTCTCTCTGTGCACATTTGGTGTGTCCTCACAAGAGCAGGAATCGGAGCACCCTGTGGCTGTAACGTGCTCAGAGAATCAATGAAGGTCTATATGGGCAGTTTTGTTCAGTTTTAAGCAAAAGCTTTCTAAACTTCAGCTTTAAAGACAGGCCTGCCCTCCTTTATAAAGCCTGAGACTACTGAAGGCTTCCAGTCATTCACAGACATCTCTCCTGAACAGGGTATTTATCTCCAGCTGCAGTTAGTACCTGCAAGTGACAACACCTGCCTTGAGAAGAAAATAAGAATAATTTATTCCCTTGGTAGCACAATGTGAGGTGCTACTGTACAAGACAGTATGGTAAAGGCTTCTCATGATGAAAGTTGCTGTACATGTACAGACTTAATAGTGCCATAAATGGGAAAAAAGATCACATGATTAAACTCAACTGTTCCAACCAATACGAAAAAAGAATTGTACTTAGAGAGTATAGCATCTGTTACAGAAAAAATATTTTTAAAAATCGTAAGAATTACAGAAAAAAAAGGTAAAAAACCCAACCCCAAACCACAAAACTAGTTGCATTTGCAAGCAGATCTACTTCCCAGTACTGCAGGAAGAACTAAAACAAAAAAGGTCAGCTTCTACAAGAAAGAGGGGAAAAAAATATTAGGAGGTTGCCAAAAGTTCTATAAAAAAATGGAGCACAACTACCTCAAAGACAGTTTTCCATGACCTTCTTTCATGCTAAGGCAGGTCACTAAATAATAGATAGAGAAAAGAACTGCCAGACCTTCTCCCAGTCAGTTCCCACACTCAATACAGTCAAGCTGTAAAGTACAAAGCTGTAATACTCCAGAGAATCTAGGTTAGACTACAGGTCATCGTGAGGTGAGGAATTCTGCTTGGAACTCACTAGAGTTATGTCAAACACATGCAAAAAGAGATTAAATTCCGTTTATCCAATTACACCTGAGCTTACATTAAGTTGCTGCCAGGTAAAGTGAAATAGCAAAATGGGTTTGGAAACCTGAAGTGGTTAAAAACCTCCTGGTGAAAGGACACGGGGGCGAACACGTCAGACCTTGTGAGAACCTTTGTGGAGCCACATTTCCAAAGATAAGGAGAAGCAGGAAACAAATAAAGCAGTGTAATCCAGAGGGGAAAAAGAGAGATGGTCTAAAAACTGAGAGTGTGATTTCAGCAGAGCTTGTGGAAAAGAGGACGGGCACGGTCTGAACCTTGTCAGTGTAACAATATCACTTATTCAAACCTGCCCAGAGGAGGTAAAAGGTGAATGAAAACTGCTCTGTCTCCTGAAAGCGTCACTTGGATATTTCTGCATTTTCAGGACAATTCAGCACCACAATGTGCAGCACTTGGAAAAGTAAAACCCATGCAGCCACACAGAGCCTTTGAAACACCAGGGATCCACTAATCAGGTTCTAATCAGAATCATCTTCCTCTTGTTTCTCCAAATTTAGCAGAACTGTTTCCAGCTGGCAACAGAAATGGTGTTGAATTGATTTGTTCACCCCTTCAAGGCCAGAGGGAACAGTGGGATCATCTCTGGTTCTCATGGAACAGGTCTCTACATTTCACCCAGTTCTATCTGTAATTAACCCTGTAACTGTACTGAGCTAAGTTCTGTGGGGATGTTTTTGGAGCAGAGCTGATAGCCATCAGGAAACGGCTTCCACCGACAGGCTGCTTTCATACTTAATCACTCCATTGTTCAAACATATTTAAATGTCAAATAAACCAAATTTGACTGTGGCCTCTGGCCACTGGCTCTCATTATGCTTTGTTTTGGAAGATTACAGAGCTCTGCAGCATCCACCATGCAGGTACACACAGGTTTTAAGCAAGACACCTCAATTTTTCCCTTTGAACATTAGCAGCTTAAGTTCTTAAAATCTTTTATTGCAAGATGCGTTCTCTTGCTGGAGTCATTTTCCAGCTGTGTTCTGAATTCTTGCCAAATTCCAATGGGTTTTTCAAATAACTAAGGATGCAAATATACAGAGTTCTTAAATCTATCAATAAAGTCCAGTGCTAATTTTAAGGTCAGACTGCTGGATATTCAGAATTTTAAAATAATAATAATCCCACCACACGACTCCGTAATGGCGTTTTCTCCATTAAATCTGTAGTTTTAGAGAAGGAAGCAAAAGTGTTGGACAAAACTGCCATGTTTTAGTTTGTCAGCATCTGGTTCCTCTATCAGTTTTTGCCTTTTTCATTGAGATTAGACAGATATTAGATATTTGCTTCAGACTATCCTATTTCCTTTTAGACATATCTACATAACATCCAACACTGGATCAAGGCACGACTGGAACATCTAGATCCTAGAACATCTCCCAGACTTTAAACTGGCCTCCATAATTCAGATTTTTCAACCCAGCAACTCTGTGAGTAGCAGGATTAATGATGGCAGTTTTCCTGTGGCATTGGATATTATGGTTGAGTGACTTCACTATCTAAAAATGCAAGAGTGACTTGTGCTGTTTCCACTGATGGGAACAGGATTCAGACAAGCCTTGATCATGTGGATTCTCTGATGTGCAAAGTTCTGTGAAGGCAAATTGCAGCTTTTCCAGAGCTGGTGGGCAGAGTCTCCACCTTCCACTGGGCTGTTTCCATGGAACTTGGAAGAATTTGCTTCGAAACCTCTCCATTTCCACCCAATTTGGTTGCAGTCGACTTGAATGTTCAAAAGCAAGGTCAAAGTGGGCAAAAAAACCTCATGTGCAATAAGAGACTCACACACTGTGCTACCACACAAGCCTTCACTTCCAGAGAAAACAGTTCAGTAACTAAAACTGAGGTGCTACTGAGGTTCAATTCATTCATCCAACTCAAAGGAAACAAAAAAACCCCAAACCCCAACAGCAATTCCAAACTATAGAAGCCACATGTGAATTCATCACCACCACAAAAAAAAAAAAAAAAAAGCAAATACTAAAATAAGTAAATAAACTGTTCTTTCTCCCATCCTGTGTTGAAAGGACTGAGGACAAAGTGTTCCTGGATATTCCCCCTTGGGAAGGCAGGGAGAGGGGAAGGGAGCCAGGGAATCCACACACAAAAAATGAATTAACTACTACCAAAGCATGTGGGGAGTCACCAGTCCCTGCCATTACAGCCCAGGAAATCACATGCAATTTAAATAAAAGTTAAATAAGGAGTTGCCAAAACAGAGTGACTCAGACATGACTTGTGCCTTGCTCCAAGATAAATTTAACACCTTAGTTGTCAGCAGATAGGTAATGACACGTCCTGAANCAGCAATTCCAAACTACAGAAGCCACATGTGAATTCATCACCACCACAAAAAAAAAAAAAAAAGCAAATACTAAAATAAGTAAATAAACTGTTCTTTCTCCCATCCTGTGTTGAAAGGACTGAGGACAAAGTGTTCCTGGATATTCCCCCTTGGGAAGGCAGGGAGAGGGGAAGGGAGCCAGGGAATCCACACACAAAAAATGAATTAACTACTACCAAAGCATGTGGGGAGTCACCAGTCCCTGCCATTACAGCCCAGGAAATCACATGCAATTTAAATAAAAGTTAAATAAGGAGTTGCCAAAACAGAGTGACTCGGACATGACTTGTGCCTTGCTCCAAGATAAATTTAACACCTTAGTTGTCAGCAGATAGGTAATGACACGTCCTGAAAAATGCTTAAAAGTAACTTTAGAAGAAAGCAGAGGTTTGCACAGGGAAAATCACCCAGATGATGAATTGCAGGCAAGGCCTTTGGATACCCCTTACCCCTCAGATATTTTCTCCTACATGCATTTCATGCTGTAGCAGCCACTTAGCAAATTCATCTACATCATACATTACAGGATCCAAAATACTGTGCCTAAGCAGACAAACAAAAATATAAGAATTACTTTCATCTGTGACTTAACATGACAAAGCCATCAAAATAACCTCACAGTCACCTCAGCTCCAGGATAAAGCAGAAGCGTGACTGAGCAGTTGAAACTGTCACATTTGATGGAGGAGGCTCGAGAGAAGAGCCCCAGGAGAACACAAAACAATCACACGTTCCCAACTTCCAAATTTTTCTTCCTTTTTCATCCTCGTATGCATTGTGCCAGATATTTTTGCACTGTTTTAGCTGTAACACCACCAACGAATATTTGTTTTCGTAACAGTTAAATATTATCCTAGATTTTTAAACAGACTAAGCTCAGACGTGCATTTTCTATCCAAAAAGTTGTAAAATCCAGAAAAAGGAAACCTTAAAAACACCACAAGGACAATGCTAAAGGGAGAAACTCCTCTCTACATGTGAAGTTCCTTTTTCCCTTGGCTGCTTTTAAGAGCCCTGGAATGTAATCAGTTGACAGCCCTAAGTCATGTTTACTTGCAGATAGGTTACACGGGTGGAAACAAATCTGACAATAATCTCCTATCAGCCCCTGCCTGTCCCAGCACCAAAGACCTCGGGAAGAAACAACAAAGCACGGAGTAACTTACAGCCAGGTCTATAAAACAGGGAAAAAAGGGAAATGAGATGTCACTCATGCACAGGAAGAACTTTGCAAAAAGGCCACAGCAGCACATGCCTGTAAATTGAGTTTGCATCTTTTTGTGAACATATGGACGGAGGCCGAGTTCCAGCTTTACAGCTCAGCCCCAGAAGCAGCAGATTTGGCAGACTGTGGTGAAGCTGTAACTGGTTAAATGAATGAAAGCACTTTAATCCCTTGAGAAGGCTAAGGCCCCTTAAGTTGATAAGATTTTTATTTATTTATTTAAAATACAGCATCTGGTCCCCTCAGGGAAAAGCTGATGACACTGTAAAAATGGGCAACAGTTGTCACATAAAGCAGTTTCCTCCCTTTTATTAACAAGTTGGCTTTGTTTGGGTTGGGTGGTTCAGGGGGGTTTGTTTGTTTGTTTTTAAAATCAACTTTGCATTGGGGCTCTTAAGAAATCCTAAGTGTGCAACATCAGGGAAAACAGGTTTTCTGACCACAACTCAAACAGGAAACCCAAACTGGATGAGCCTGAAAGTCATTTGTTTTCTGAATTGGTTTTCTGTTTTCTTTCCCCGTCTGGTGAAAGCAGCACCGAGCACAGCACTTCCACTGGCACTTCCTGCACAGGAATTCTTATCCATAGCAGATTCAAGTGCTGAAGCTGGACCCTGATTTTCAGCAGGAAAACCAACTGCAGTTCTGGCACTGTGTCATTAACCCCAGAAAGGCTGGACAAGGGCAGTGAAGGAAGTGCAGCTTTCCACATCAATTTTCCTGTGCTACAGAATCCCCACGTACAAGATCAGGCTGTCCAGAGTTAATGTTCTGACTGTTAAATCACATCCAGATTCCAGAACATACATCATATGTTAAGAATGGAAATTATGCCTAATACAGAGCTGTTTGAATTACTCTTTGCATTAATAACTCTTCTTTGGTTTAACCCTATTTTTATCCAATAAAAGATGCATCAGTGCACCAAATGAAAAGCTGAATAGTGAATTACACATAACAAACCACAATTCTGTGAAATATCTAACTCATGTACCTATATTTTCAACATTTCCACGTTCTGTCATGAGGTATTGTTGGTTTCTTGTTAGTGAAAGGAAAATTGAGCACAAGCTTGCTGAATATGGCTCAGATACACTGGGATTTAAGGGAGACAGATTTATCATCAGAGATTCCCAAGACAGCAGAGCATAGGGTGCTGTTTCAATTAATCATCTTTGAGGAGTAAACTACAGAAATCTAAAGGTCCTTTTCCACTAGAACATCCATTTAGGGCTATAACACTTCAGTGAATACTTGTGTATTCACTCAGTTTGATTTGCTTTTGATGTGCTTTGACTCCTCTGGAATCTCAGGGAAGAGAACTTCTAAGACAACAGGACAATGGGAATTTCTCCACGATTATTATATTTCCCTTGCAGGCATTGATGTCTACCATGAGTTATTTTTCTGATGTTTACAACTCAATTTAATGGCCTGGAAATGTCCTCTTCAAATTGAGGGGAAAAACCAGGAAAGGTTGTAGCTGATTGTTGTAAGTATTTTTCTGCAGGCACCCACAGCTGACATATCCAATACCTTGAAGCACTGTCTGTTTCGATGTCAATGTCTTTTTAATATACAAGGTCTTTTGGGAAGAGAGGTTTTTCTGCCCCCTGAAAAAGCAAGGCTGCTTGTTTTGCCTCTTTTTATCTCTGTATCTATAGCACTGCTCAGCACAACCTCACATGAGATGCTCTGAGCAAGCCTGGCTTTGAGAATACACAGGTGATCACCCCACAGCCCTACTTGGTTTTTGCAGTGGAATTTATTTTCTCTGGCATTTCTTTTCTCTGTTTTTTTTTTCCTCTGGAAATTTTCTTTCTTTTACTTCTCTGGAATTTCTTTTCTTTCACTCTGAATGAGTATCCCAAACAATTTGTATGGAACCACTGTTCTTCCTAGTGTTACCTGAATCAAGGAAAGATCATGCAGGGTACGTGTCTTCATAATCAAATAAATCAGGGATACATTCACTGGAAGCCTCCTTTATTACTAACCCTTTATATTTTGAAGATTTCAGTTCTCCTGCAGAAGTTTGGGAGGACTCTAACATGGGACCATGAAGCATTTGGGAATCCTAACTTTAGGTGTACAAAAGACTGGTGAAACAACTAGAGATCGAAGGAGTAAGAAAATCAGCCTAAGGCATCTTTTCACTCCACACAAAACAATACAGGCCATGCACTGGAGCTTTAATCACATCCTCAAGACTTCTTTGCTCCTAAGAGCCTTTAATCAAACCACCTCATCCCAGCACCACTGGTTCAGCACAACTGAGGCAGCAGTTTGCTGGGACAGTGCAGGAGTAACAGGAATGACAGCTCCTTTTCCTGGACAGGAGCAGTATGAACATCTCTGGAGGAACAGGAAAATGTTCCAGCAAAGCTGAGCTGCTGGGAAAGCCTGAAATCGAACCCAACATTTCAGGTTCGAACTTGTGCCCAATTTGCATCTGTGTAACACAAACAATCGAGATGTGAATTAGTAAACACTGTTGGAATGGCCTCTTGCTCCTTGCTAAACCAGACTGGGCAGACAAAAAGAGCTGTAAGATTTTACCTTTTTTTGTTGAAGTCATCCAAAACCAGACAGTTACCAACAACAAAAAGAAACTTAAAATAATTTAACTGATCCACTCAAGGTAACTCCCATTAAGGACATTTTAGAATCCAAGTTAGAGGAAAAAAAAATGAACAGATTGAAATACTTCAGTGTAACACTCCACACCCTGAGATCACACACTAAGATCAATAAAGCTGAGGGCATCTGATGTCCATTCTGGAATGTAATCTTGGCTGACGAGCTGTGCCTTACCCATCTATGAATCTGCCCTTCAGGACATCATTTTCCAATTAGCTGTTTTAACAGGACTCCCAAATGAGCTTTTGTCTATCATGAATTCATTGTTCTGAGCTGCAGTTCTACGCTGCTGGAGGCTCCCTGTTCTCAAACTGTAATTCCCAGCAGTTGTTTACCCCACGTGTCCACGATCATCAAAAAACCTTCACAGAATACCCACAGCAGCTGGTCCAGGCTGCAAGGACTGACGGATGCTGCAGCACTGAGCCCCTCCAGCCCTGCAATGGTGTGGTCAGACTGGAACACGTCATGTGCCTGTGACACCACACTGTCACTTACAGGGGAGATTCTGTGCTGAGGTGGGACTGACAACTTCCACCCAGCCTTTCATGCTCTTGTGTAACATATTACTGAAATGGGGCTGCTGTGAGCATAAATAAAACCCAAAAGATGTGGAGCAGGCCAGGTGGATTTGTCCCTCTGATGGAGCAGGAATGGCTGAGCAAGTGACACAAGTCACACAAGTGACACAAGTGACAGGCTGGTCTTTCCCAACAACTGGTGCTGGTTGTAGGCTCTGAGGACAGTTCCCAGAATTACTCAGTGACACCTCAACTCCACAGTCCACAGTGCTGGACAGGAGTTCAGTGGCAGGGAAAAAAGATGAATCAATTATTCAGCCAAGCTTAGGATTATTTGAACTAACCTGGCCACTTAAGATATTTACATCTGAATTATTATTAGACATGACAGCAGAGTCTGGGATCTACTACAAAGAATTAGCATGGGATCCCAAAGGATTAAAAAAGAGTAAACAAGGATCCTGCCCCTTTAACATTCATATTCCTGAGTGTCTTATACTGGTATATAAATTATAGTTATGCACCACCAACATACTGTGCTAGGAATTGCCCCAAAACCTCAAACTACAATTTGATGATTCAAGAGGAAGATTTAAGGCAAACAGAGGTAGCAGAGAGGATGAAATACTAAGTTTAACTTGTCCTACTCAACAACCAGAGTTTGGGACCTTATTATTATCAAACTGTGGCACTTAGGACATGCTGCTTCTGCAATTTGCACTAATTAGGTACAGGGAAGGCAGAGCCATGCCTTCACAGGCACCAGAGAATTCTCCCACCCAAAAAGGACATCCCAGAAGGGCTCACAAAGGTCCTTGAGGAAAAGGCAAACAAGTGGTTAAAGCCCTGATGTTGTCTGGAGGACAACAGGGCTCAGCCTCTGACAGAAATAGCCAGGGATAAACCACAAATCTTTGTTTCCATTGGCACTCCAAGAAAACACATCTCAGCCCAAATCCAGCTGTCAGCCAACCCCTGCCCTCACTTCACCTTTGTCTCCTTCTTCAACTTGGCCCTATGTTTTAAGCTCTCCTTAAACAGAAAGAAGAGGCAAATTCTTCCTTTAAAAATACAATAAACTAAATTAAAATATCAATCCACCTTCACTGCAGAATTATTATCTGGTGGGGCAATGCAGGACAAACAATAAAATCCAAGGGATTTTTTTTCTATACAGTGTCCTTACACTAACCCCAGAAATGTTTCTATACCAGGACACTCACACCTGCCTAATGGACATTCTAAAATTATATCATAAATAAGAAAGGGTTGTATCAAAATAAGAATGAGACAAATCTTCAGCTTAATGATTCACTCGAGTAAATCAAACCTAAAATCAGGTCTCTGTTACAGTGACCAGAGATCTGGTGGGCATAAAAGGATCACTCCAGCTGTATTTGAAGGCTACATAAATAGTCTTTAAATTAAGGATATAACATACACAACCTACTACCAGTTTTCTGATAATTATTTTTAAAAAATGTTAAAACTAACAGAGCAACTCCCTTTTAAAAAGGTGAGATGATACACTGGCAGAAGCATTTAGGGGTCTGAATTTAGGAAGGGCAGCCAAGTAATGTGGCACATCCCCAAGAGTACACGTAATTCCTGGCTGATCAGTGGCATTATGTGACTGCTTCTGCTCCTGCCCATCACCACTCAGGAACAATCAATCCCTGAACCGTTTGCTTTCTAAAGACACAGGGCAAGAGACCTGCATGGAAATCTCACACGCCTGGTTTTTATTTAGCATGACCAGAGCTCTTGAAGATACAGAGAGATAAGCCATAAATATGTTGTTAAACACAATGTTGTGTTTTAAACAGTGGCAAAACATAGTAGATTAAAACCTGCCAAAATAACCATTTTATCTTGGGACTGCCAAAATATTCCCACAGCATGCAAAGAGCTTGTTTACAGAACACACTAGACAAAGAAAGCTACAGCACAATTTTATATTATCTTGACCAAGGAAACAGCAGAAAAGCTTTTCAATATTAGCAAAAGTTTCAATTAATCCATCAAAAGCAGACAGGGAAATCTTACCAGCACTCGATCTCCAAGTTTGAGCTCCCTTTCTCCTTTCTTTAGTGATCCAGCTTCCGAGAGATTTGATATAGATTCACTGGGAGTTTTGGAAAGATTGCTAATCTGAGAAGGCGTTGCATGTTCCTTAGCAGCAAGGGGAGTTTTCTGTGGAATTCCTGAAGGGGGAAGTGCAGCAGTGGATGAGGACACTGCACTAGCAGCTGATGTGGATGTTGGTGAGGTGGCTCTCGAAGCGTGAGCTGTCTGGGTACCGTTGGCTTCGTCCTCTGTCACCACTTTCCTGGTCAGTTTGGACGGCCTCGTAAATATTCCCCTCAGGGCTTCACACTGGAAATAGCGAACTCCAGCCACCGAGCCATCGTTCTTCCCGATGGGCTCATCCAGGACAATCCCTGCCCACTGCCCCGGGGCAAACTGCGTTTCCCCCAGGAACTGGATGAAGCCGGGTTTGTTTCCATTGACCCAGACGCGCTCCCCGACTCTGAAATCATCCACAAACTCCTCGTGTGCATCCGCAGGGGCTGTGCTTGAGGTCTTCTCACTGGGAGCTGCTTTTTCTGCTGGAGCTGCAACCAAAGCACAGTGAGAAATAATGGGAATCAAATACGCTAATATTCCGAAGAGCATCATTACTTAGTTTCAATGTAACAAACACCTGGAAAAGCATCATTTCTAAAAGGAAAATCACAACTCCTAATTTTCCCGTGCAAACACTGTAATTTCTGGAAAAAAATAATTCAAAACCTAAGGACAGAGACACTGAATGCATTTAATGAAGGCTTTGGTAAAAATCTTTTAAAAATCACAGGTCTGACTTCAAAAACTACCAAAGAATTTTTATCATGACAAGATTTCTTTGAGGAAACTTGCTTGATCTCCAATTAGTAACTTTTAGATTTTTTTGTAAGTTGTACATGTAATTTTTTAAAATCAGGAACACAAGCAAAAATACATTGGTATAAAGTGTAAAAATAATGTATACTACAGCATTCAAAATACTTTTTGTTAGAAGATGAATAAGAGAATAATTAAGATATTTAACTATTCCTTACCAGCAGCGACAGGTGCAGGTGTTTTCAGCAATGTACCCCCGTGCTTGATGGTCTTTGAAGGAGCCTTAAGTCCACTTGGTTTTAACATACTCATCTTTTTGCAATACCAGTGCTTATCCTCCTCGTCTGTAGCAACTATCTTTTCCCAAACATGGATAAAATATATTGTTCAAGCTTTTTCAACTCTGGAATAAACCTGTATATAAAAAGAGCAGACATGAGCAAAGATCAGTGTTAACTCCCGCAGAAGGGATTTCTATATATACACAATATAAATAAAAAATGCTTTATGAAAGCTGCTTTCCAGTAGCAACTAGCAGCATTTCCAACTCCCCATCTTTTGAAGGCCGTTTCCTATTAAAACCTAAATCATCAAGAAAACTCACTTTGCTGAACGCTGCTGTATTTATCTTGAGATTTAAACTAAAAGGCTATTTTAAGAAAGAAAAACAAAGCCCTTAACAGCATAGCTAACATTACACATAGATTTAACTGCTCCACACACACAACTGCCTTCAGTCACATTTTTCCAGTGTTGCAACATCTCAGCAAAACCAGCTTTAGAGAAATAACAGCAAGAGAAATCAAGACAGCCAGGAATTTCAGGATAAAAGGAGTAAAGTAGTCTCTGAGATTGGAACTGAAAAGCTTAAATTGTTTCAGAGTTACATGATGACGATTGAAAAGCAAAGAGCCACCTCAGCTCCCTGTGACCTCAGATCACAAGATACGCTGGCTCGCAGTCCCCACCAGTGCCCCAGCTAAGAGGAGGGACTCTTCCCAGCGTTGCTAGGATAGGACTTGGAAGCCAGCTAGAAGCTTTTCAGGGACCTGTGTTTTGCCACAGACGACATCTTCTTTCTGATTACAAAAGCTTCAGAAAGGCTTTTTCATCTCTAATGAAAAATCTGTATTTTTTTACCTCAAATACAAATTCAAAGCCGAACTTCAAGGCGACTGCTCTCCCCCATCTTCAAAGGAATAAACCATCCTGTGTGAACACAGCTTGGCTTTGTGCTGACTTTTCTATGAGGCACTGCCAGAACAGCTACACCACTTAAACAGCAGCAGCACACACCTAAACAAAAACCTGAGGGGAAAAAGAAACGGGCACGCAGCGAGTTTGCTCAGCTGTTTGCTCAGAACACGTCAAACAAGAACTACAAAGCAGGGCTCGGTCCTGCCCTTTACTCAGCACTTGTCAGGACAGAAAGCTGGGCAGCTGCAGCCTCCCAGTGCCCAGAGGTGCAAACTGGGAGCTCAGCACCCAGTTAAAGGTGAAACAAACCTGGCAGGAGGAGAGGCAGCTCTGCTGCAGCAAGGAGAACTAAGGAGAATAAACCAACCCTGTCTTTATGTACCAGTCTAAGATTTATCCCTCTTGTATTATGAAGTATAAATTGGTGTTCCTAAAAATCAATTCACTGCTTTGCGAACCTAAACACCAAAAGGTTCAACAAACATTCCTTATGCTATTTCAAGACCTGCCATGCCAAATTCAAGGCATTTTCTAAGTCTGCAATAATGTTATACTTTAAAAAGCATGAATTATCACCTTGCATGTAATTGTGTTTGCCTACAATTTAAGTTCTGCTCCATGAAAATGATGAAGTGCTGTGAGGATTTCTGAACCTTTTTTTTCTAGTGTTGCCAGAGGTTTGTCACCCATCTGCCTGCAGAGTTATGAGTCTGCATCATATTTCCTTATCTTTTGTTTTGGAAATCTTCTAAAACTGCACTCTGATCTGACACACCAAGGGCCTGAAAAACCTTCTTTTCTCTCTTCCACATGCGCTCCCTTCCTCAGGCTACAGGCCCTATTCCCTTCTCTTCAATTCCAGAATCTCCATGCTCGCCTCCCTTACTTTCCTCAACCCATCAAAATCCATGAAACAGAAAAACTCTACACGATAAAGAAGGATTTGGTACAAATACAGAAACAGGAGAAGCATCATGGTCAGTCATTTTTAGTTCACAGCCAGTGCCAAAGACCAAACTGATGGAAATTTGGGCCAAAGGGAGTCCTCCTTAAGGAAGATTTCTCCTAAGGCCTGGAAGCTGGGACTGTTCCCCAGCAGTCTGCCACTCTTTTCCATACCTCACCTCTTTTTTTGGCCCCCAAAGCCCATTCCAGCACCACCACAACTGCATTGCGCAAGGACAGGTGTATCAAGAGAAAGCACACACTACATTACCACCCAAATGAGACTTTGCCAGTTTCAGTTAATTATTTATTAATAGATGGTTAGCAAGCCTCCGCTCAACAGAAAGTTAGAACATTGTACCACTGCATTTCTTGGCTCAGGGTACTCATTCATAGTTTAATCTTGCTCTCCCCAGTCATGGGTTATATATTTGCTGTGTCATTTGCTTTTCTCAACATACAGGCCTACAAGTAGGCCAGAAGTAACACAATCCCTCATGTCCTCGTTTCAGAGTTACTGAAATTGTAGCTTAATTCAGGCAAAATACAAGCTAAGATTATAGGCAACACTTTTTGATAAATGACTGCCTCACTGCAACAACTTCTGGTCTTAGGGACGGGGCCTTTGGAGCAGCATTGCCTAATGGAGCTCATAAAACACAGAAATTTGCATCAAGTGATTTTAAGCATTACACACTCCAACACATCCAAACAGGCTCCAGATGTCAATGATCTCATTTCAGTTCTCATAAAAGACAGCAGCTCACTGCTTGTCTCAATTTGTTCTTTCCTCCTTTGAATCTGTCTCAGCTCTCCTGAAAAAGGATCCTTATAACCAACAGGCAAAAATATTACTGTGTCCCAAAATACCCTATCAGGAACCTAAGGAAAGGTCCAGAAAGCCTCTGATAACATATTCCACTGAAGTGTTCTACTGCAGGATCTATCAGTAACAAAACTGAGCCTTGAAAGAGATTTTAAGCACAGGCTTTACACTTGTGCCATTATTGGAAATATATGACTACACACAATATGAATTTTAACTGATTAATGATGTCCTTATTCTTATTTACCTTTTACAGACCTCTAAGTATTGCACGGATCAAGCAACAAGTTGGGAATCACTGATTTAAGTAAATAAATCCTACTAATGTGATAATAGTTATGAATTCTGTTGGCAAGCGGATATTAAAAACAAATAAATAAAATGTAGCCACACAACCCTGAATTACAAAAGCAGAATATTTTCCAACTGTCAAAAAAGGAATTCCTAAAATAAAAAGAAAGCAGCTGTCTAATGTTCCTTTCAAGACTATTTTCAACAAACAGTATTCCAAAAAGACCTAAATTAAATAAGAACACAGGGAGGAAAGCCTCAGCTCACTCTACTTAACCCTGTCGTCATGACAAGAATTTAGGAGTACCAGCAGAACCACAGAATACTTCAGGTTGGAAAAGACCTCTAAGATAATTAAGTCCAGCTTTTCCTAGTTCTTCAAAACATTTCAAATTAAAAAGATTAATATTTAACTTAGTTAACACCATTAACAGACTAAATACTGGTGGAAAATGCCTTGCAATGCCAATGCATTTCTAAGCTCAAAAAGAGACCCCTTGATTTGTTAACTGTGCTGAGCATAGAGGTGCTTTGCAAAACTCATATAAACATTCACACTAAAAGATAGAGAGTAAATATTCTAAAAGGGGTTTGTAGAACAGGTAACTGCTGAAAAACTCTCACAGGGCCCTATAAGCAGAGACCATCACACACAACCCCTGTGGCAGTCAGTAATAAGCGCCCGGAAAACAAATTCCCATACCATGAAGAAAAGGTAAAATGACCAAAAGAAATCAGAAAATCCTTCTGTAGAAAAGCTAAATGGAAAATATATTCCAAAGACCACCACGATGCAGTAACTTCACCTTCCTGAGAAAAAAACAAAGCACAAGAAGCACTGTTTGAAATCACTGCCTGAACAGCATTTCTTAAATACCTGTTTCATACTTATTCAGCTGCTGCTGCCAAGCTTGAAGGAGCTCATGAATCATTCCTCAAATATCTGGAGTTTAGAGAAAGCAACTTGGAATTTTGAACCTGGAAAGATTTCTCCTCCAGAACATGAGTTACTCCAAGAGCTCTGACCCTACACAGTTACGAACAAAACTCCTGAAATTACAACAGCCTTAAAACTAAAGCACATGAACATGTTCTGTATGATTCAGATCTAATTCCTACAGCTCCAAAAGTTGTATTTGCAGTCTCCTGGGCTGTTATTACACTCCTGTAAAAAGTGAGTGTATATATATTTACAGAAGCACTTAATGCTTTTAGTTGAATTTATAAGCTTTTGAAATTCATACCTGATTTAAAAATACAACCCCATTTCGGCTTTGAACAAAATCAATGCCTTCTCCTTACACTGCTCTTTGCTGCTTGCTTGGAGAATATTCTCCAATATACTTGCTTGGAGAATATTTCTGTGTGTGCAAGAATGAGCCAGATCAGAGCCAAACTTCTGGAAGATTCTGAGGGGGGTAATTAATGCACAGCAGGTGCACGAACTGACCAGACTGGGACATGCCCACCAGCATCCTTACAGGAACAATTCTGGATGAAGGGGGCACAAGAGAAACTGAATCCTGCAACAAAAATCTTCCTAATCCTGACTCCTCCCTCTGCTGCATTCTGGGTATATTGGAGATATTTCTTACTGGGCACCCAAAAAGTCTGAATCACCATTTTGCAAGCAATGGATTCCATTTACAATTAAATATTCCAGAGCACACAATATCCATTGTAAATGTCTCCCTCAGCTTCAAAGCCAGTCCTGTACAATTACAAGTTGCTAAACCAGAAGGATGGATTTGGAATTCACTTTACAGAGCTTCTCTGGAGTGATGCAGCACGCTTGGTGTTCCTGGCCACTCACTACTTAAATACAACAATTTTGGAGCAGTGAACTCACATCCAGGTCTCTCTGCATTGATCACTGAAGCCAGACAGTGAAAAGGCAAATGAACTTCTCTCTGACCCTCACGCTCCTGACTTTACTGCAAATTCCATGTGTTTTGTCAGCTCTGATTCATTTATTGAATGGGCAGCAAGTTCAGACTGAAAGCACCGCAGGCATTTGTTAACAAAGCGAGGCACAAACAGCAAATTGTGGTGGTACTGAGGTAACACCCTCTGCACAGGCCACTGTTCAACCAAACTGAGCACCTGAACGTTGCTCAAGGTTTAACTGCACTGCTCGGTGATTACACTGTGGAATTAGAGGCACCTTCAGGTATCAGTCACATTGAAACTAACATAATTTAAGAAAGAATTTATATATAAAACAGAAAAGAAACAGAATTAAGAATTTAAGATTTCAATACAAGAAGAGTTGGCATTTGGAAGTCAGTATTTGATTACTCATTCAACACACAGCAAATAGAGAAAGGGAGCATTTAAAAACACGGCTTCAGTTTCATTTTGTCTTCCAGAAACCACTGATTTTTATGTCAATTAATCAAGTAATGTGATGATCTGAATATAGCCTTCAGATACATCACTACTAGGAGAAAAGACATTATTTAATTCAATGTTTGTTATGCCAAATGCCATGAAAACACATTTATTAGAGTTACTATGCTCTGCTTAGTGCCAACATCAAAACATGAGGGCTGGTACGTGCCCATCAAACCAGTGTTCTGTACCTCACCTTTAAAGGTAGGAAAAAATTGCATTTCAAACTCAGCTGACCAGGTAGAAAATAATAAAAGGAATACAGACCTTTCAGATCTGTTGTTTGCAGGTACTGGTACAGGAAATCAAAATTTAGTATGAAAATAAGCCAGAATGTCTCATAACTTACACAGGATCCTTATGACATTCTGCTTCTGCTTTCCAGCCCAATCCAACACAACCATCACAGGAATTCCAGAGGTAAACTCTTCACTCATCCTACAGGAACCTCAAAGCCACAGTTTCTTATATTCTGTTTTCAACATAAATATGAATTTTACTAGGGTCAGAGTCTTGAAGAAGTGCATCTCTACTTAATTTAACCAGGCATAACTATTAAATTAATAGAACAAAAGCAATTCTTGCTCTTCTGAAGCGCCTTCACAGTTGCTGCCAGGATAACTCCAGGAAATTACTGCTGCATGCAGGTTTTAGTGGGGCTTTAGTCTAACCCAAACACAGTTTGCTTTTGCTGCCATAATAACACGAGCCCAAAGCCTGCAGGAATTTGGGAAGTTTGCCCACTGGGATGACACAGCTCCTCTGACAGCAGCACTGATGCGATGAACTCAACCTGAAACGAAGAGTGGCAAAAACCAACAGAAACTGAAACAGAGCTATCCTATCACTGGCAGAGGGCCTGAAAAACCTTCCAACTGTTTTCCAGGGCACTGGTTTAGGTAAACTTTCCTTAGTCTGAGGCAAGCAGAGTGTGCTCAGTGAGACAGGACCACGCAGGGATCTCCAGAGCAGTCCCAGGGCTGTAACACAAACACTCAGCCCTGTCATCACTCATCCCACCACCGAGCCACCGCACCCCGGGCTAAGGACATCCCCAGGAATAGCTCCTGGGTTCTTCACTCCAAAGAGCAAACCTCTGTTTCCTTAAGATCTCAGAGATGCTCCCTCTGTCTTGTACACTGAGAAGGACTGGGGAAGAATGTTTGGGAATCAATCCTAAAGCCCCAGAAGGCTGTCTCTCGTTAAGGACTTGGGAACCTACACAGCTCAACCAGCAACTTCAGATTTATTTCTTAGCCGAAAGCAACAGTAGAAGTTGTATTTCTGTACCACAGAGATGACTGGAACTGTTCTCCACGTGAGTCCACAGATTCCAGGTTTTTCTTAACCAAAGCCTTTTAGATCATCTTTCAACATCAGCCAGGCCTGCACACAAATCTACACTTCCCCTTTGATTTTGACCTGCTGAGTAATTTCAGCTAAATAAAATAAAAGGCAGGAGATCTCTAATAAAAATAAATCCTATTCCTACAATTTTCACAGAAGCAGGTGAACCAGGAGCAGGGAGATTTGTGTTTAAAGAGTCTTGAGCTTCTCCCAGTACCTTTCAAACAACTAATTTCTGAAGCAAAGAATTTGCCATCAATACATTTGATAGCAGCAAGTTATCAGTTTGTTTGGAGATAATACAAAACTTGAACTTAATATAGTTAGGAAGACCCAAATCCACTGAAAATTGGTTTTAGGGAATTGCTAAGTTGCCAAACAAGATACAAGGTTGTTCTTCTACCTTGGGAAGTGCAGGATGTTCGCTGCAAATTGGATAAACAGGATTCTGCCAGCACATGCCAGGGAAAGGGAGAAGGCAGGGTAAATTCCTATACCTCAGCAACTGTACTAAGAAGAAGATGAATCAGATCAAAGATAGTAAGAGGCTTAGGACCTGAAACCATCAGTCAGATATTACAGCACTGCTATGAGGAAGGTAATTCATCAAAGCTTCAGCTCTGCTTATGGATTTTAATTCTGCATCAAGGACATTTTAAGTCACCCTGTTTTAATCATTCTAGAAGTTGCCATGCTCATTCAATTCCTGAATGCCTCAGGATCCTCAGTGAAGAAACACAGACTGTTGGGTATGAAGCACAAATGAGAGGATGTCTGTAACACTACAAAACTACTTCAGGCCAGCAATTTGTGAGTAATTTTTTCTCAATCTATTGCTATTTCAAACACTGCCTGTTCAGTCTTTTTAGAGAGATTCTGCCCATCTTTAATTAATCAGGAAGAGCTGATAATTGTTAATGTGATGCAAACTCTAACACTTCAAGTTGCCGCTGTGCACACAGATTATAAAAACATTGCTGCTCTGGTCTATTAAAAGATCAGAAAGCACATGATCCTCCCTCCTCAGCACATCATTCCCTACAGAAGGAGGTAAGGATTGAGGAGTAGAGAAAGTTTCCAACTAAGTAAATAACTGCCACCTCTTCTGGTAAGCCCATTATCATCACTTACTAATTTTCCTACATTTTTCCCAGGAAATTCTCGTCTTTCCTCAAAGACCTCCATTTCAATAAGAAAAAGAACAATTTGTTTGACTGTCCACACTAACTTGTGTTGATGATAATGCACTTCAGCCATCCCAGTAAGTGCAATCAGTCACGATAAAATGATGACTTTGGAATAGCAGAGCCTCAAGTTTAAGTTATTTGAGATCTACAATTTAGATTTTGAGAAAGCAAATATCATCTCCTGTCGGCCTCAAACCCTAAAGCATTTAAAGGCACAAAGGCTTCTCTCTAATACAATTACAACTGAAGCAGCTGAAACAAAGATGCTTCTTTTTATAGTAAGGATTTAATTTTGATAGACTTGGGTGAAACTGTAACTGTTTCACACTGGATGAAAACATCAAGTCAGCTGTCTCTTTTTAGCTCTCCGTGTTCTTAGCGTTTGAAATTAGCACCATGACTGCTGCACGGCTGGCAGAGAGCTCAGGACAAGTACAAATTCAGAACTTAGATAAATATTGCTGTGATTGAGTGGATGCTGCTGCCAAGCAGAGCAGCAGAATGAGAGCGTCAAATAAGCTCATTCTATACAATACTGAGCTTCTCTCTCTGCCCTGCAATTTCCCCTCAAAATAAGCTAAAAATATAGACAGTAAGATTATAAAGATCAGGGGAAATGAATAGCTTTTAATGGTGGTTCTTCTGGAAACAGTAAAGATGTGTCTTATAAATTAAAAGAATGTATGGTACTATTCTTATGAGTTTGTACAAATAATTAATGAGATGTTCCAAGTACAAAAACTTAGGTGGGTGTTAAAGTACAAACTTGTACAGCCTGTCTTTAGATAAATGTTCTAAATTCTTCACAGCCTTTTGGGGACCAGGAGCCAGTACCAGATTTGTGGGTAATTCTAAGGGTCAGTCACAGAGTGCAGCTTCACTCTCCAAAAACAAATGGATGCGGAGGACAGACACCTGCACAAGCAGGAGGTGTTTAAACCATCAGGGAGCAGCTGACAGAGTTCTGCTGGTCAACACCAATGAAATGGTTGCTCCAGCAGAAACTGGCATGGGGCTGAGGGCAGCTGAGATTACAGCTAATGCAGTATATAATTGCCTTTCATTAAATAACAAAACACCATCCATCTGAGGCATTTCCAAACATGCCGCTCCAATAAGGATTCCAGTGAGTTACTCTTTATATGTGCCAGCAGAGCCAGTAGTCCCTAAGGAATGCCAAAGGATTAAACAAGAGCTGCATTCATTCATGGTTGTCATGTTCAAACATTAGAAAACTTGCATTCAACATACGGAGTTAACATTTGACCCGAGTGTTTTAGAAAGAGAAAGAAAAGCAGCTCTGAAAAATCATATTGGCAAGGCAGAGCTCTCTATCTCTTTTTAAGGAGGATCTACTTTGAAATATTCTCAGTCCCTCCCAAGAAAAACTTTAACAGGGCTAAAAGGATGAAGGGAGGAACACTAAAGGAATTATGCAATCTGCCCAAGCTGAGTAAATAAAGGCTGTCCTGGGTATCCACAGTCAGAAGATGGCAAACAGATACAACCTGGAAGTCAGACAGGAAATCTTCAGGAGCTCTAGGAAGTTGTAGCAATCAGCAGAGAGCACTGCTCCTTCCTACAGCGTCATCATCACATGAGGAAAGAGGCTGCTGTTCCCTATAGAATACATCTGGAAGGAGCACACAGGACAGCTGATGTTCTGCCCTCCCTAGAAAGCTGAGATCTTCTCTTTAAGGGAAACCATACAAATTATGCAAAACGCTTTTTTGCCAAATAAAATCTCCCTCTTGATCCCTACAGACACGGACATTTGAGGTCACATTTCCAAGCTTTTCTGCTTCAGCCAACTCGTTCCTCTCCCTTCAATACACACAAAGCTTTAGTGCATTCTACCACAGAGAGAAAACCTCCCAGCACGTATACAAGGACCGGGCAGGAAGAGAAGCCTGAAATCTTGTCATTTTACACCAAGAACTAACAATCCTCAGCACGTAAATGAAGAAGTTTTGTACCTGAACAGTTAAACTTTCCTTAGAATAAGAACTGCTGCTGTGGGTGGAGGGGAGGTGTTTACTTTTCCTCCCCAGTATCTACTTTGCAATCTTCCTACTCTTGCAGCAGGTGCACGTGGACACACACTTCAGGAAAACCACTCTCTGCCACTTCTGGTTTCAAATTTACATTGCATGCAGAACACGTATTTCTGTTCTTTCAATAAAATACTTTGCAAAGCAGCCAGCATCAAGGCATTTCCTCTTTTGTACCTCTTTTTCTTTCTTCTTCCTACGTGTCAACACAAGTATCACATGTTTTAAAATCCTTCCGCTCAAAGATCTCAAAGCAACCTGTGAACTTCTATAAAACCCCGCCCATTCAGCACAGTGGGTAAGTAAAGGCGTGGGGAGGAACGAGTCTTCATGTCACAGTCATATTTTTAATCATCAACATATACAATCACAGAGTAAATTTTGCCCCCCACGCTCTGTTTTGGAAGATTTCTTCGGTGCTGGCTTTTGTTTGTTTATATTTTGAAAAATTATTTAAAGCACGGAATCAGAACAAAGATGAAAGGGAAAAGTAACTCCTGATTTTTCATGCAGCAGGAGCCACATTACCCTGTGAGTAACAGCACCAATTACCTTGTGCCCCATGACAGCTATGGCACAGAAAAGGGAGCACTGCATGGCCCGAGGTACAGCACTATAGCGGGAACAGGAGGGGCCTGGAGCAGCGCCTGTGCCTGGGAATCCCGCAGCTCCGACACTGCCCAGAACATGGCAGCAAACTCTCCTGAGCCACCTGAGGGGATGCAAGAGCAGCTCACCTGGAAACCAGTAGCTTTTATAACAACGCGACGATGGGGAGCGGCCATAAAAAAACAAATCCAAAAAACGCCAAGGTAGATTATTAGTAAAATATCCGTATGGAAGTGCAGGGTGCTGGGAATTGCAGATCAGCACTTACCAAGGAATATAAGGAATACCCAGACCTCTTCCCTCAGAATCAGCTGCTCAAGCCACCACTAACCCAGCACAGCGCCGCAGCTTCCCAGGGCGAGACTCAAGCAGAGGCTGCGATCCAGCCTTCGTGTCCCCGCTCCGGACAAACACCCCGCGGGCTGAGGGAGACGAGGCCGCCCCGCTGCTGCTCCGCGTCCGCAGTTCCCCGTCCCGCCGGGGCTCGGCCGGGCCCCCGCCGGAGCGGCCGCTGCGGGGCGGCGCGGGCAGCACGTGTGGCGGCCGCTAACAGCCCTCAGCGCCGGGGCCCNCGCCAGCGCAGCTCCCGCCGCCTTCCCCGGCTGCTGCTCCCGCTCCTGTTCCTGCTCCCGCTCCCCCTCTGCAGCGGCGCCGCCCCGGCTCGCAGGAGGCGGAGCGGGGCGGGCACAACGTCTGCGCCCGCCGGGGCGGGGACTGCACCAGCGGCACCGGCGGTGCCCCCGAGCTCCCCGCGCCCCCTCCTCTCCCTTTGTCCGCCCCCCGCTTTGTTCGCCCCGCGGCAGCCGCAGCTCGTGCGAGGGAGCGGCTGTGCCCCGGCTCGGGGTGACCCCGCCGCGCCCGGTGGTCCCGGAGCTGTCGCTGCGGCACAGCCCGGCTGGGTGGGAGGGGGAGAGGGTGGGCACAGGCGGGGAGGTGTGAAGCACATCGCTCTAGCGGGTGAATAACTTCACTGTCTGCTGCTTCGCTCCATTTTCCTTTTGTCCTGATGCCCAGAAATTTATCATGCAGAAATTTATCATCCCAAAGTACTGAGTATTTTTATTTTCATTGTGTTTGTGAAGCAACACATTGGAAGCTGGCGTTATCCTACTGCTAAAGTTTAAACAGCTGGAGCAGCAGCTCCAATGCCATCATCAACAATTTAATACCGATTTTCAAGGCTGTATCAAATAGCTTTGCTCTACTTCTTCCCCTCTTATAAACAGGCAGCAGAGCTCAGCCAGAGCTGGCCCATCACCGCTGAATTCCTCACAAAGCAAACCTCAGTTTACAGTGTCACAGCTTGTTTGGTTTCTGCATGATACCACTCGAACAAAAGGGTGATGAGAAAGCAGTTCCATTGCTGGGGACTGACTGCAATTTGTGTTTCACTTTGGCTTCGTTCTTTGGCATTAATCCAGCACGGTAAAGCACAAAACGGTGTGATGCACTCCCCCAAATAATAGGTTTCGACTACATCAGCATATAGCAATGTTTGTTAGAATTTCACTTCCTAAACGTTAAACAGAATCTCTTGCCATGGCCATTAGATGGTGAAACAGATACTCGAATCCACGTACAGCCACCCCTCTTTCTCCCTGCAAAATTTGATAAAAGTTTCGCTGAATAAGGACTTCAGGATTTAAACATTGGGTTGTATTTAGAAGTGCAGAGCCAGCAAAGGATCGCTTTTTAAAAAATGACCCTGCAGCCCCTAGCTATGGAAATAATCCCCTAACACAAAAATTGCAATTAGGGTAGAAACTGGAGAGTTGCACTAACTTTACAGAACACTTGCCCAAAATATCTGCTGGCTTGAGAGCTGCAGCGGTGAAACTTTGTGCTTCTTTCTGGTGGTGAAGATTTGAGCCTTCTGTATCAATCTGATGCTAACGTAGAATGGGTTTTTCTCTAAATTTATCTATCATTCTCCATCATTAATTTGATGTTTTGTCTCTCGGTTAATTTGCCACCATGTAAGTCCATCTCAAATGCTTGCAGTTCAGTGCACAGCATTAAAATTGTATAAGCAGTATCAGACTGATGCATCTAGGGCAGAGCACAGCAACTACAAGTCAGCCTAAAGATGGAAGGTAGAAATTGCAACTTTGTGCAGTTATTGTAGAACTTGTCATAATGTGGAAGCAGTCAGTAACAGCGGGGAAATAATGGATAAAATATGGTTCAAATGAGTAAAGTAGTTTGCTTCACTCCCTTGCAAGTTTACGGTAAAAACGTCGTGTACTAAAGCAAGAATTGAGAATGTCACACAGATCAAGGGAATGTGCCGCAGTTTTTTCCAGTAATTTCCTACTGAACAGACTCAGCTGCAAGATCCTGCAGTCCTGTAGGAAAAAGAGAGTTTGTTATCCATCCTTTGACCAGAATCAACTTCATACCATTAAAAAGTAGCTTTGGAGCAACTGTAACTTCAGTTCATCCCAGCTGGAAATGGTTGTGTACCAGTCTGCACCAGAAGGGCACAGCCAATTTGTAGGAATCATTGTAATAAAAGATCCTGGTACTAAAAACCGCACTCCTACAAGGGTTAGAAATGATTGAAATCCAGAATATCTTTGATTCCAGTCCTGGTGGCTCTGTTTTCTGATCTGCATGATCAGATCAGTCAACAAATAATATATAGGCATTTTCATAACTCCATGAAAACAGGAATTGCTGGATGCTCCAGGGAAATTCAGGATGCTGACATAACTACTGGCATCCTGGCCACAAGTACAAGGCTCACTTTAGAATTAAAATTGTTCTCAATAATGTGGGAATGCCAGTTGCAATTGTTTCTGCCCTTTTTCACATTTGTGAAGGGTCCAGGGTTGTTGAAGCTTTCTAAAGAGCTAAAATGTTGTCCTTTAAGAACTGAATGTAAGGGTCTCCTGACTGAAGCAATCCATTTTTCTATTCAATGCGATGTCTTCACCCAAGTATGAAGATTTTGAGTACAGATTTTCTTTCCCATCTGAATGATCTCTTCAATATGCACATCTGGCAATTCCTATACAGAACTCATGGTCACATCTGCTACAGAAAAGGCAGCTAATTGCTTTTTTTTTTATCTCAGAAGTGCTGCTCCAAAAATCCCAGCACTTGCACTACTATTTTCTGTAGTTTCTTTTCTGTAAAGGCTGCAAGAAGTCTTTTCACTGCTAATGTACTTACTGGTTCCCTTCCCCAGGTCAGCCAGACTACCCAGCAGCAATAAAAGAAAAAGCTCTCCAAACCCATGTTCTCTGGTGAGCTACACAAGACAAGCTTTCACCCAATTTTACATTATTTGTTCTACCCAACATGGGTAAAACAACCGAGAACATTTGAACAAATTAAAAAAGAACCCTTTCTGCATTCTGGTTTAAACAAGATACCTAAATTAACAATAATGGTCCTCTTGATGAGTGTTTCGTTTCCCTGATAACTGAGAAACCAGTCTATTAATAAAGATGCAAATCATTCTAGCACTTATGTAAATACCAATAAAAGCTGAATTCTCACCTAGAGCGAAGCAAAGCAGAAGGATTTTGTTTCTTTTGAGTGGTGAATTCTAAAGAAAGGGTAAATTAATGTTTATTCAGTCATGGGTGACAACTAAACACATGTTGCAAGTAATCTTATGTAACATCTCTGCTGCTGTAGTTGTCTGAAGTCTAGGAAGTGTCCAATTGTCACACAGTAATTACCATGTTATTAAATCCGTCCTGTTTTCAAGCCACGCCAGGAATCATGACCCTGACTCATCCCCTCCCACCCCCCAAAATGTAGCAGGGACTCTGCACTGTATTCTTAGGAACAGCAGCAATCTTCAGTGGCATTCCCTTCCCAGGGGCAGCCCAGCCATGGCACAGAACCAAGGTGCTACGGGGCTTCCATGGCAACTGGAACACTTTAATTATATTGGAGCTTTTTCCTCCTCCTCGTTTTTCCTTTTCATTTTTTTTCCCCCAGCTACGCTGCCTTACAGAGCTTGCAGTGAAATCCTTATTTTTAGCAGCTACCACGTCTTTCAGATATCTTCCAGAATCTCAGCTATTTCTCTTTTCTTGACGTTTTGAGCGCTGTGAATTGGGTTATAAAAATTTAAGAGCCAGGAATTCAGATCTTTTTAAGACACAACTTCCCACCTGACTGATACCCAGAATATTTTGCCGAGATTTGATTTTTTAGACGTGCATGAGCATTTTAAAATGTTTCTGGTGTTCCAAGTGCTGTAAATAAATACGAGGACTATGCCAACAGGAATCTGTGGGAAAATATGAGTGATGCCTGCTCATGCTATACCCACCTCATTACAGATTTTATTACTCATTCACTTTAGTAAACTCTAATCTAGGTTATTGTGCCACACCCATCACCACGGGAATGGCACTTAAAAGGACCCAAAATACTTTGCTACTCAGCTTTTTCTCAGGATTTAAGAATGTGAACTGACTGCAGTTCCAGTATACAAAACCCACTTAAGTAGTTACAGCTGACAGATTAAAAACCTCACTAATTACAAGCATCAATATGTAGCACTTGATAGAACAGTGAACTATAGATAAATAGCTAAGAGATCCAGATGAATGAATTCCTCATGAGAGAAGCAGCAGGGATAACTCCCCATCCCTAATTAACTGTGTGTCTTACAGCAGAGGTAAATACAGGAGTTTTACTTACTGGTTCAGTTTTCTCACAGCACTATCCATGCTGACTGCCACCTCCACAGAAAGGACAATTCCAAAGAGAAGATTTAAAAGAACAATTTAAGAGACACCTCTGAGGGCCCAGAATTTTGTATGACTGTCCTTATTTCAAATTAAATTACTAAAATTAAATCCACAAATTAAACAGTCCCTGCCTGCTCTTCTGAGACCAAAACATATCACAACAATATTATTTTAAGAAAAAAAAAGCATTACAGGAACATTTATAACATTGCAGTTTGAAAGACAAAAGAATAACAAATGGAAGTATTTTAGTCACAACTGTTTTGCTAATCTGTTGTGACCAATTAATTAGGTGGAAGGGTGACTGAAGATGGACCATACAGAGCACTAAGAGGTTCTAAGCACAAAAAGATGATTTTTATCTTGTGTACTCTTCTGCCTTGCTCCCAGAAACCACAAGCACTCCTTCAGTTCAGGCTGCATGTCCTACTCAAGCAGCAGCATTTCCCAAGAGCCATTAAAAACAGATCTTGAAGGTGTGGTGAGAGAACTGCGTGTTTCAAATCCGAGCAGCCCAACACACCCAAAAGGTGTGTGCTGGCAGTCATCACCCCCCGCCCGGCATCCCTTTATCATCCACGTGGGAATGCTGCAGCACACCAAGGCTCCTGCAAACTGTCATTACTGCCTTTTAACTCCATGGAAGGAGGAGAAGGAGGAGGAGGAGGAAAAAGGCCAAACCTCCTATGCTTCCCAACACAGCTTTCTTTAAATGTGTGTAAAGGTGGAAACAGCACATTATTTTGTTGTCCACTCCTGTTATAAAAATACAATTTCTCCTACAAGCTAGGAAGAAAAATGCCATTCATTTTAGAACATATGATGAACATTTACCTTGACTTGCTTTCCAAGTGCAACCAAATAGACTGAACTGGTAAATGCTGCAAAAAGATTTTTCAGCCTCTCAGAACTCACATATAAAGGCGCTTTGGTTTTACCTTCCTGGAAAGTTTAGGGAGAAAAAAAGAGAAATAAATAAAGGCTTTAGCTGCAAAAAGCCTGGGGTTGTCATAGAAATTCAAATGCAGAGCGTACCAATACTGTGTATTTTAAAGATCTTTGGGCAATATGCGCTAACTGCAAAGCTGAGAATTTCAAAGAATTAAGTTCACTCTCTAACATTATCTCACGGACATTCCCCTTCACAAGTTTTTTGTTAGATACTTGAAAATGCTTTGGTTTACTCTGCTTTACACTTGGCTGGAGTGACTTTTCCTGCATTTCTGGAAGGACAAATGCTTTACCAGCTCCAAGCAATACGTTACATCGATCTAGTGCTCCCTCTCTTGGCAACCGAACAATGTACAGTCACTTCAGGCACAGGTCCCTCCCGAGACAAGAAGGAGAAAAAAGTGTTAGAACAATCAAACAGCAGGATTATAACATTTCTAAGCATTCAGAAGTAGGCAGCTCTTCAGGTTCTGAAAACTGAATGGTAAGGCAAGGTTCTGTTTAAGTAGCTCAGAGAATTTTAACAGTTTCTTCATTAAGAAAACCTGAAGCCAACAGTTGTGGCCTTTCCTAAAATGTTTAACTGTATTCATCCTCATTTTGCTCAGCTTGTTCTCCCAATTTTCTTCTGATTTTCAAAAACCAGCGTTTTGTTGCTTTAGGACTCCAATTAAAAGCTCTTTAGCTAAAAGCTCATTTATTAAACCTCTGTAGACAACCACGAACATGTATGTACAGCAAGTTTACATGAAGGACGATGCTAAAAAAGATACAGTGGCAATTAAAACAGATCCACATAAATAATTTATAAAAATACTTGAAATGGTGAAAATAGCACTGTAATCCCCAATTATTTTTCTCCAATTGCCAGGCCTTTGATGTGGGAAATCTTAATGTCAGATCTTTTTAAAAACATTCCGAATATATTAAACTTATCTACAGGATAATTAGCAAAATGTATAAAGTGTAGATTATTGTACAAAGGACAGATATTAAAAATATCACCGATCCACCTGAACCTCAAGGACGATATAAATCTTAGCCAAAATAATGAACACCAAACCACAAACTCTGCATTTTAGAGTCTCGAGTATTGGCAAATAAAATGCTCTTAACAAATCATCAGCCCTGTTATTCCTTGGTGGAAGGATGCACTTTGGGAAAATTCTACATTTTCTGGCTGCATTGGTGGTCCTGGTTAAGATGGAAACCTTCACTGACTTCAATACCAAGGAAGAACAGGGCAGACCTGCATTTGTCAAGATTTTCTCTTTCCCGTAAGATGAGGGAGGTTATCTGAGTTTGTAAAACTGGGGGGGAAACAGAAGGGATTTGGACATAAGAAAACAAAAGACCAGTTAAGATTTAAGTCTTTTTCTTTTGCTGGTTTCTTGGGGAATTTTTTAACAGGCTTCTTATCCGCAGATAAACCCCGGTTGATTCTGCCATGTTTTCAAATTCAAACGGCGTGATGCCTGCAGCAAACTTGCTCATGTCAGGAACAAGTCCAGATTTTTTCCCAGATGATCCAGTGCTTGTGGGCACTTTATCACCACCTGTGTTTTCCCCCTCATTCACCTCAGGGTTGGGAGCAGGCAAGGTGCCATCCAGCAGGCCTTCAGAACCTGCATTATCAGGATCTTCCTTTAAGTCAAGCAAACTGTCCTCTAGATTGGGACTGGTTAGAGAACGTTCGTTTTCTGGGATCTGCTCACTGAGGTCAGAAAACTCCGTTTCCACTGAGATCACTTTCTCAGGCGACCTGACTTCTGCAACAAGATCTGCTTCATTCCTGGCTGGTGATGATGTAAGGGAATTTCCAGTTAAAGGTGTGTCAGCAGGAATATCAGAGTCGCTGTTTGTGCTCTCCGCCTGCTCCAGCGCTGCCCAGATTAACCTCTGCTGCTCCTCCAGCTCTTCCAAGGTCAGAGTATCCTCATCCATGACCGAGTCCACTATTTTGGGCTGAGGGCTATCATTGGAAGGGTTTGGTGGAGGAGTAGTCCTAGGGAGGGGAGAGTGGGTGGGTGTGGAAGGCTGCGGGGGTGTGAGTGGGGGTGTTCCTCGTGGCACAGGCGGGGGAGTGGACATCGATGGAGACCCAGGTGGCAGCGGAGGCTGGAACTGGAAACTGTTGGGAGTTTGAGATCTCTGTGCCCCTTCCAGATCTAGAAAGAGATTAAAAGACACGTTTTAGAACCTGGTATCTGACCAGGACAAGATTCAAAGTGCCAGTGTTCTGATTAACTACCAGATTTACGTCTCCTCATCCTTGGTTTTCAGCTGAGACAGAATAAACTTTGTGAGGGTTTTCATATCCACCAAAACTATGGTTTTGGGGATTTTAACTCTGCCAGCCATTCAAGGGAAAGAAATTACTCTTGAATGCAGTAAAAACAAACTCATTTCACACTGAGACACATTGAAGATTTCTCATAGCAGATTTCAAAAGGAAAGCCAGAAGTTTCTCCAGCTATTCTAACGCTTAAACAACACTGAGTCCTCCTTTGAGTTTGCTTCATTTTTAAGAAGCTGTAAGCTTGCAAATTTATGTTATTTCATCCAAAGATTTAGGGATTTGGGGGCCTTCTTAACAGAAGTTTCTTTAGGATGCTCCTGAAGTAAAAAGATCAGAATTTTTAACCTAACATTGCAATTGCTCTGAGCACACCTGGAACTGAAACCTCCTGCTTGGTACTGGAAGACATGAAAACCACTGTGACAATCACAGCAAATGCCACTGCAGCAGGACACTGCTGGCCTCTGCCAGCACTGCCATTCATTACCCCCAAAATGACTACTAACACATTGGCTTCTCCTTCTAACTCTCACATTTCAATTCAGAGCAAGTTATTTTGAAAATAAAACTTGAAACTAGGAACAAAAAATGCAGAATGACTGTACCAGAGTCCAGGTCCATGTCAGCTGCTGCTATCTCTGAATTGTCTTCTCTTGGTCGTTTGGAATGATGAGACTTTGACTGAGGTGCAGCCCTTTTGTTGCTGGATTTTGGACTTGGCTGGACAGAAATTATGCACAAAACCAAAAAGAATTAGTATTATGCTGTACAGGGTAACATTCCCAGCTGTAAGAATTAAAGCAATTTTGTACCTATACAATCATTTGGGGACCCAGTGTGTAAACAGACACTGACATTTGAGGGATGCCATGGCTATGGCAACCAAGCTTCTCACTTATTAGGGGAGTCTGGAACTTCGACGTTGTGTAAGTTCACAGCAAATTTTTTCCCAGCTGTTTATAAATCATTGCACAAGTGGGATCTGCTTATATGAAGTGAAAAAATGGAATTCATTTTAAACATGAAGCCATTTTTTGTTCAAACAGGTAAGCCAGATCAGCATTCCACCCCCACTGGTGTCAATAAAAACTCTGTCCCCCTGTGCAGAAAGAAAATACAAGCAAGAGATCATCATGACCTACACTAACTAAAAGACAACATGGTTTTTTTTAGTAACAAGGAGATATATTCACCTCCTGAAAATTAGAAAGGTAGTGAGCAAAAACATCCTTCTGTTGAGATGGCTGCATGGGGATGGAACCAAACATCTGCCATTCCTACAGCAAAAAGAAAAATAAAAGAGAAAAGAGAAATAAATGTTGCATATGACTGGTTAATAACAGAACTTTGGTTAACAATACTGAATGAAAAAACACATTTGGAGGCCACTAAATGGGCAAAAGTAAAGGTGTAAATGCACAAGTGCTTCTTTTTAATGCACAGGCATTCACGTCAGTGATGGAATTCACTGACAGCAGGTTAAAATGCTTCTGAAGATAAAAGTGCAGCGCCCACAGGAGATTTCTTATGTGCTCTGTGCTTAAGAGGGCACCCACTATGTGGCCCTTCTGCTATGACTGGTTTAGTTCTAGTTGTTACAGAGGTCTGCAGAAGTTGTGCACCGACTGAGCTGATGTAATTTTTTGTGATCAAACTTATATTTATGGAAACACCCACAGTGATTTTCATATTCCAAGAATATTCAGAATATTTACATGGATGGAGAAAACAGCCATTCATGCGTGAAGTTTTGTTTTTAAAAAATACCAAACTATCCTTCCAGGCTCCTGTTGGCCTCATAATGGAAATAATCCCCACAGAGGCACTGTCAGACCCTACCACAAGAATCATGACAAGTATCAGTTAAATGGATGTCACATTAATTACAACCCCCAGCCCCAAACCAAGAGCTTAAAAAGGAAATTGTCAGATGCAGAATACAAAACATTAACTCTTGGCTAAAAGCAATTCCTGTCACTCAGCACGTTGTTTGGAAGGCAGAGAACAGCTACTCACATCTGGGATCCCACTGGGAGTGGATATGTTAAAGCCTGGATAATTCACCAACTTGGACACATCGTAAGTGATACGTTTGGGCTGGGGAGAGCCCTCATCTTCTGCTTCAACTTCACCTGTAATGGAATACAATTATTACTGACGTTAATTAAGAACACCACTGAAAAAATCCACAGGATTTAACAACAGGGATTTGGAATGTAAGTATTGACAGAAGGTTTTGAAAGCCACAGAGGCAGGAACAGTGACCAAATCCATCAGATACAGGCATAAAGCTTCCCCAGAAACCAGCTGGATATTCCTACACAACTGCTCTTCATGCACCATTGCTACCCTCAGAATTTGGCATCAGGACTGTTCTGAGATGCAGCATCAGTGTTGGTCATTAGCAAAAAGCTGGTAAATTACTTAAGTTGGGTTCCAAGAAATGTGTTGTTTGCCTGCTGGTGGCTTTGTTCCTATGTAAGAATAAGTTATTGAGTATTGTGGCTTCTTTCATAAAACATAACAGAAAAAGGGAGAGGAAATTGGACAATAAGAGATTTGCAAGTCCTGAAGTTGCACACAGCTCCAGGTTCTAACAGTGACATCCCACTGACAGCCTCCAGCTTTGCAATCCAATCATTACGGAATTTGTTTCATTACTACATCATAGCAGATAAAAAGGTGCATTCTTACATGAATAAAAAGACTTGATTTGCAACTTTCTCCCTGTCCCACGAGGAAGATGAAGGTTTACAAACCAGTCACTTTACTGTCTCCTGAGCAGGGTGCAGCCAGTGCACAGCCTCATCCTAAAACTGCATTCCAGCCCCACATTCCTCACCTTTGCCATCATACAGAGCCAGTCCTGAGTGCTCCATTTCGGCCTCCTTGAGCCAGCCCGGGGGGTAGCCCAGCTGCCGCATGCGGTAAATGAACGGGGGCAGGCTCCTGTCTGTCACACCAAGGGCATCCTGAAGGACCCCACTAAGCCAGGGAAACAAACAGAAAACAAAATGTCATCCAGAAAAACCCCTAACTGGTGACAAAAGGTTATGAGCATTCTGTGGAGTTTTCAGCTGTCAAGGTAAAACAGCTGAGTTTCAGCTCCAACTGTGTTGCATTTGGATCCCAGCTATAACAACTCTGGATCCAAACCAGCTCTGATATTAAACATAACTTTCTGCCTCGCTGATATGCTTAAACACTTTATTAGATTTAATTCTACACCAAGAATAATCTACTTGACTTGCTACTTTCTGACTCATAGCCTTGACTGCAGCTATCAACAGGAAGGGTGGACCTTGACACTGAAATTTACTGGTGATTTTTTTGGAGACTGCCACACAATACTATGATTTCTTTAAACGTTTTGAATAGAGAGGAAGGGACACTCAAAGCTCAAAATTTGCAGACTTTTGAATACATTTTTAGTAGGAACATAATAAATTTGCAATTTGAGAAGTCAAAGTGTAAAATTTATCTCCCTGCATTAGGGAAAGAGTAGGACTATCAAGCCAGCAATGAGTTTTCATTTCAAAAATATCTCTGCAGTTTATTAAATAAAATTCTATTTAGCAAATTCAAACATTATACACTCATAGTTAAGAGCAGCAGGTGGACTTAATAAACTCTGGCAATTAACATCTGGCACTCCAAAGGCAGAAGAGGTATTCCAGAAAAGGAAATGGAAAGAAAAGTGATACCTAATTACTCCTGGCTTAAATTTTCCAAACCTCTCTTCTACTTCTTCTGCATGGTAACGCTGCTGAAAATTCTGATTGCTCGAATCACCACAAGCTTCCAAAAACTCCTTTCTCTTCTCATTTATACGAGCTGCATTTCGTGGCTTAAAGATAATACAATTGGGAAGTTTAGAGTTGGGTAACTTACAATATAAGCACTCCTTCACCCAACATAAAGCCTGGAGAGCAGCAGTCTTTGGAATACTGGTGACTTTACCTTTGGGCAGTCTTTCATTTGATGGTCTTCAGAACCACAATTGAAACAATGAGGTTTGGGCCTGCTTGAAAAATGCACAACAAATTAAACCTGAAAACAACTTTGCGATGTTAAATACACTTTAATTATTTTCATTCTTGACAGATTTTACGGTTTAGACTTGAGAAAGACAAAAGCAAAAGCACTGACTGCTGATGCCATGTGCCGTCTTCTGCTTCTCTTAAACTTATGTCAATCCTTAAACAGAGAATGTTGCTGATTTCACAGTGCTAAGGAGAACATGGAAAAGGCAGAGGGAAATAGGAAATAGCATCATCAGAGGTCTGATCCCTTCCACAATACTGGGAACCAGCCACCAGCAGAAACAAACAGCAGGGCACCTTTTCTTTGCAAAGTCCTGGCCCACGGTTTCAAGTAATGCATTTTGTGAAACTGCACTGCAAACCTGCAATGGAACTGCAGCTGGCTTCAACCTAAATCTTCCCTGTAAATTCACACCGTGGCAGGGAACATTTGCAATATTGCTGCGGTGAAATATCAAGATTTTAGAGGAAGATTTATTTTCTGAACATTCCTTTTTACTGAATTAGGATGGGAACCAGAAGTGGAGACAAAAAGTGTGGCACAAGAATTTGTGTCCAAGGTAACTCCAGCTGGAAACTGAATTCCCTTCACTTCTGACCTCCCATTAAAACTCTACAATCAACTCTCAAATCAGTCTGTCTTAAAAATCCATCAAATAAGCAGACAGGAGTTGTTCTACAAAACAGTAACCATGACACAACATCAGTGCAAGGATGACAAACCAACCACTAAAAAGACCAGAAAGAGAAGAACTAAGTATAAAAATTCAGAAAAGTTTTCACACATTGACTTTAGGCCCTTCCTAAAGAAAGTCAATAAACAGAGAGACCCACTGACTGCAAAGCTCAGCTCTGGTTTATTTAATTTAAATTTAAATACTCATTGCTCAAGTATGTCCAAGGGTTTATTAACTGGGCAATAATCACAGAGTGCATCTGAACTTTTCAGCTCAAAACTTTATATTTAAGAATAATACAAACCTTTTGGGTTTTACTTGTATTTCTTGTCCATCTAGGGAGAGAATCTGGCTGAAAACTTGCTGATATCTTTAGATTTCAATAAGGAACTGCTACTGGATGAAGCAAAATTTCAATTTTGTTTAAAATATCAATGAAAACTTAACAGTGCTTTGAACAGAACACTGACTCATCTGCATGAAGTTACAAATGGGTCCTTGACATGAAGTCCAGAGTATAAACTATAAAATGATACCTACTACAAACTATTTCCTAAGATGAGCTTATGCTGTTTCCTCCTACAAATTTCTACCCAATACTTCATCAGCACTTGCTAAAACTACAACCCTCTTGTTTACAGGCAGAAATTTCCAGATAGTAATTCTGAAATGCTTCACAGCAATCTTATTAAACCACATTTTGACAGTGTTTCAAAACAACAGGTTCACTTGGAAGCCAGTGCCTGATGAACCATTTCACTCAGAATCAGTTCAGCCACACTTTTAACTTGGCATTTTAGGAGAAATTCCCATCTACTTCCTTCATCCAGAGGTTGGGAGATTGTAAATTTGCAATTTATGTTCAGATACAAGTAATTTTTTAACACTGACACGACCTTGATTACAAGCTTAAGAACTGGATATTGCAGAAATGAACTCTGAAACTGGTTCTTGTCCTGAGTCCTTCCAGGACAGAAGCAATACTGGAAAACTGGGGAGATGAAGTTACTTGAGAAATTTCTTGTCCAATTTCTTTTGTCATGGAAGACTTCGATATTAAAGACCATTTCAACATTTTCCAGCTTTTTTCAGCATTTCCCTCAATTCCACTTTTCAAACATCAGCTTTAATAAACAGTAAAGAACCAGCTTTAAAATGGATGGATGTTAAGAGCATTCCATAATTAAAGTTTTATTAAAAGACTTTCCCTCTGGCTCCCACATTTGGAAAAAAGCATTTTACAGCATGTTTGAGTTTCCCAAACCCTTTTCTTCTCCCAAAGAGTGGATTTTATGGAGGGAGAATACTTATTCAATCTGCAAAGAGCTGTCATTGCAAACCTGATTAGGGATTGGCCCAGGAAATTCCTAAATTCACAAGATGTATTTATGAGGATAAGGCATTTACTCTTCCCAAGGATAGCAATCAGCAAGTCAATTATATCAAAATACTTCTTTGTTTTGAGTAAAAAAGCCATTAATGTCTCATTAAAGCATCCCATCTATAATGACTGGTATGGTTTTGATAGAAACATAATCCACTGAAAAGAATTTGAGTTCAATTTACCCACTGGAATTCTTTGGATTTGACAAACAGAAAAAAGAAAGGTGTTTTAGCAAACAGGATACTTAGGTATTTCCCATCCTTCTGTCAGCTGTGGATTCTCATTTAAAATAGGCTGTCCCAGTTTATCAAGACAAAAATTGGTAAAATACAGAACACTTCCTACAACCTGTAGAAAAAAAGCCAGAGAATTGTCAGAAATGTGGCAGTATTTAGGTGAGATTGGTAGCATTTCTATAAATTTACACTGCTTCAAATACTTCCAGGATTTTTCCCCATTCTGTAAGAATTTACAATTAATACAAGCCCACACCTGTACACGTAAGATTTTTTTTGCACTGATGCAGCCCGAACATGCTGAATTTAAATTTCATTTATCAGTGGAACAGCAGTTAACAGATCTTATTTTAATGGCAGTGTACACTGAACGTGGAGAATGAAGACTCAGACCTACCATGGAAGAGCACAGTCAAAAACTTACACTAAAAGCTTCTTTCACTTTTTTAGCAGAACTCGAGCTGGTTCCTTTACAGTCCTCTTCCAAAACAACGCTGGAGGGCTGACAGGAGAAGCAAAAATAAAAATAATTAATTTCAATCAACAGGTTCAGCTTCTGTCCTTTCAGCAGCAGTAGGATGGAGATGTCCACATTAATCACGAAGCTTTCCACAGCCCAAAGCATGACACAGCTGCTTTCTAAGGCTTTCTTTGATGAGGAATGCACTGCATAATAACATTTTCATTCTCATCAAGAAAGCTAAGGGAAAGATGGAGAGAAATGTGCCATTCCACCCTTTTATTCAAAGTGAATGTTGAGTAAGAATCAAAATTCCGAACTGGGAGGAGCAAGTGTAAATTTCCAGATTCTGTTGTTCATCTGTTTTCTTACAAATACTTAGAGTTGGGCCAAATACTATCAGAAGAGGATACATTAAATTCTCTTTTTAATTATTTACACCAACTTATTAATTTTCTTTCACTGAAATTTCACTAGGAACAATTTTCAAGAAGCATTTTCATGGGCAGAAAGGATCTTTCCTTTGTCCTGGGCTCTTGTTTTCAGAACAGATGGTTATACAACATTTGACAACTACTTGATTTGATTTTTGTTACTGTTTTAACAGTGCAGTATTCCAATATTCCCATTACAGAGCTGGAGGAGAAGCAGCATCTCATAATAATTTAAGTTTTAAAGTACCTGTGGCTTAGCATTCAAGTGAGATTTTTCTTGTTCACTTTTCTTCTGCTCTTCATATTTTTGAACTAAACTATAAATAAAATCTTCAATTTCTTGATGATACCGCCTAGGACGGAACGAAGTACAGAGAGATTGAAGACAGGAGCAAGGCTGAAACAAAAGCCAGATGTCTCTTTCCTTAAGCATTTATCATTTACTAAATAACTCAGAAAAGGGGAAATCCAATTCTTTTTTGTCCCACTCTCAACCCCCACCAACACGAATGCAATGTGATGTAAGGGAGCACCTAAGTGTGGCAAAAAATCAACTCAGAGGCAGGCAAAGATTAATTTCTTAGTATTTTACCCACAACATTCCTGAAATTCAAACTGCTGTTCAGAACCACTCCAAGTTCCTGGAAGTCACCCTTCATTTCATGATAAAACCAGATATTGCTAAAGAAAGCAACAGAACTCCTGTCATGCTGCCCATTATCCTTTCTCCCCTTCAAGCTTCAGCAGTTTATGTTATTGAATGAAATCTATATCCACCCTTTGGGCACAGCACTGTTCTATCCAAACAAAAAAGCTCCCATTTCCTGTCAGGATTGGTTTTTTTCTTGAAAATACTTACTTAGTAATGACATTGTTCATAAATAAAATCTGCAACAGAGGTCCATCAACTTTGGGGTTTTCCACTGAGATTCCACTAGAACGGCACAGAGACAGACAATGGGTACAGAAAATATTCCCCACCAACTTTATCACAGCTGAGTCTGGATCCCACAGAGAGAGGAAGGTTTGGTTAATACAAAATCTGCATTTTTAAGTAGTTCCTATCCACTTAAACAGAAGTTATCCTCTTGAGCAAAGCAGGTTGGTTGCTGTGAGGTGCAAGGAGAACAAGACACCACCCCACCACAGAAATACTTAATTCTGTATGAACAGAATTCTCTTCCTGCTATTCTAACTTACACAATCTTCGAAGATTCATTCCAGCATTTGAAAGTAATTTTTCCTCACTGCTGAACTTTACATTAAAACTGTTTCCCAAGTGAGTTTCATAAAACAGACACATACAAATAAACAGTTACAGCAACACCAACTGAGCTCCTGCTATTCAACACCAGAAGATTTTTCAGGAATTGGAATGGCATTTTAGAAGCCCAACACCTGAGCAGGGATTGGGACGTGGAAACAAGATGTGGCAGATTGTTCCCTCAGGCAGCTTTTACCTTAGATAAACTCTGTTTATATATACACACATAAATTAATATATTCCCTCTGTATAAATTATACCGTGTTTCAAGTCAGCATTAACATACCTAGGACGAGTCAGAATTCTCAGCTTCCTTTTAAGTTCCTGATGTTAACTTATTGTTAAGGAATATGATTTTCTTTGGAAGACACAAACCCACACCCAAAGCACACAAGAAAACACCGAGCAAGAATTTCACAGGGTTTCAGTCCTTCCCTTTCACTGCACAGGGGATTATTTACAAATCCACCTGTTGCTGAAGAAACACAATGAAATGAAAAAAAAAAAAACAACACTAAAGAGGACTAGCTGTGACAATCCAAATAGTGCTATTCATTACATGCAGTGACTGTATTAACAGATTTATAATATTTTATTTTAAAAATATCTGTGATCATCACCAAAAGAAAGGTGACAGTAGTACACACGTACTTGTAAATGGGAAATAAACTATAACACACTTCAGATTCCACTCTGCTGCAAAAACCTTTTAGGGAACCTGTCACAATTCAATAATTTGAAATTATTTGTAGCTGCTTTAAAATGGATTGCCAAAGCGAGCACACAGGAGTTTGTTTTCCCTGGAGAGGCGGCACGCAGGGATTCAGCGACAGCCGTTTCAACAGCCATGCCCGCATCCCAGCGCGGAGCCGCCTCCTGAGGTGGGGCTGGCGCGGGCCCGGCCGCTCTGAGGATAAAAGTTTCCATGGAAAACGTGCTCTGAGGGAGCCTGGGAGCACCACACTCGGCTCCCCCTCCCCGCCCAGCTCAGTCCTCCCTCACTCCGGGCCCCGGCGGAGACCGAGGGCTCCTTCCCACAGACCCCCGGGGAGAAGCCGGAGCCCCTCTGAGGGCCGGGACCGGCTGGCCCGGAAGGGAACCGGCGGCAGCGGCGCGCCCGCCTTCCCCC
>VZTF01000093.1:686172-697236 GCA_013397755.1 Cnemophilus loriae
CCCCCCCCCCCCCCCCGGGGGCGGCCCTGCCTCTCCCGCCAGGATATTCTCCGCCCGCAGCCGCTGCACCGTCTCGTCGCGGTCTCGCAGCCGCTCGTAGAGCTGCAGCAGCGGGTCCGGCTCGTCCAGGGCGGGCGGCGAGGGCGGCCCGGGCTCGCCCTCCAGCTGCCCGAAGAGCTCGCGGTCCCCGAAGTCCACCTCCGCCGCCATCTTGGCCGCCGCAGGAAGGGCGGGGCGGGGGGCAAAGGGCGGCGGGAAGCGCGGGGCGGGAGGGGACCCCGCACGCCGCGGACTACAACTCCCAGCATGCATTGGGGCGGCGAGCCACTGAAGTGCACTGTAGCGGAGCGCGGTGCACGCTGGGAGATGTAGGCGACGCGGCTCCCGCCCTGCAGCGCTTCTCGTACTCACAATGGAGGACGCGCTCCTGCCTCCAGAACCGGCACCGCTCCCGGTTTTGGAGTTTTCTTCCTCTCCTGAGAAAGCCTCAGAGGTGGAGAGAGATGGGGCAGCAGCAGAGTGCAGGACAAAACTGTCTGAAGTAGGGTGGCTGCAGCAAGGCCCCTCACTGCAATATTTTATGCAAATCCTACTTCAAAAGAACCGAAGCAAAACCTCCTTAAGTTCTCCCTTCTCTTAACTGGCTTATGGGAGTTTGGCCCAAAACACAAATTACTATATGACCTTAGAGAAAAAAAATGTCTTTATTATTAACCAGTTTTTCTGCACTGGATTATGTGCCTATTGGCCCAGACCGCTAAATAACATCTACACAATGTTTCTTTTCATGTTTCAAGAATTGAAAATAACTGTACAAGGTTAAAGTACAAAAGTACACAAGACAGTGGACACGAAATATCCATGTATGAGTTCATCCCATCTGCTGCTTGGTTTGAAAAGTAGAACTTTTAACTAAAAAATACCGTCCTCCTCTAGTTCTGTCAAGTTTAATGGAAGTGGGTATAACCTGATTACAACACTAACACCAGTATCACTAATCTGATATTTACAAAAAAAATTGTATTTTTCAATAAATTAAAGTCAATGCAACACCCATGCAAGCTAGAATGCTAGCTTTTTGGTGAACAAGGACCCAACATGTGAACAAGAACCTTCCACAGTCCCAAACTTCAAAACAGCTTTTTTTTTTTTTTTTTTCCATTTTTCAAACTGCATCCATTCCTCGCATGGAAGATGTGAACCCCAAGCCCATTCCTCTTTGCGTGTGAGTCTGTGATCTCGCCATTTCATACTGTGCATCCAGATTCCTGAACACCTCCTCCTGCTGCTTCAGGGTTTTGTAACTCTCCTCATCCACGGAACTGCAGCCAGCTTCGTCCTCGCTCTGGAAACACAACACAAACATCAGCTCTGAGCAAGTGGGGCTCATAAATTCTTACAAGGTAGGAATTCGAGCATTTGGGTTTATTGCTGCAACATCCTAGTGCAGATTTTCTCTGTCAAGAAACACACGTGCCTTCAGCCAGTTGCTTTTTGAATTAACTTCAAGTTTAGATGCTGCTTCTGAACTTAAAAAGCTCTTAACTACATCAGGTTACCTTAAAATCTTTACTGCCTAAGGTACACTGAAATAAGAAGATAAATCATTATCCTGCAATTAATAAACTTAATTACATATTCAGAATTCTTTACCTTAATGCCCATCAGTTTTCTGAATTTGACATTTTGGTCCTTGTTTCCAAAATTTAGTTTTTCCCATATTTCTGCAGACTGTGATTTATCCTGTTCAGGTTCAAAAAAAAAAAAAAGAGAAGATGTGTCACCTTTTTACGTAAGATACCATTAATAGCACAATAGAGCAGCAAGCAAAGGAGCAGTGCTAAAGACAAACCCATTCTGTACCAGAGCTGGAAGTAAAAGGTTTCCAAGTCTGACATTCCTCCTGCAGCATCCTCACAGAAACTCTGAGGGAAGCCTACCTAACCATGATGTTCAAAACACAAGTATGTTCCTTCCTTGTGCACTTCCAAAGGTGTGGAAGCCTGCCTGGAATTCAGGCTTAGAGTAAATTATGGAAAACTGAATTTGTTTACCGCCATTAATTAATATACAGCACAATTCAGAACTGCCCAGAGCGCATTCAGGGTTCTCCTGCCCTCCCCTTTGTCTCCCACCATTGCCATGGGAACTGGAATCTTATGGAACAGTCTGTAAAGGTAAGGGAGCTTCTTATGTAACTGCTGCATGATGCAAACCAGCCCAACAAACACTTCTGTGCCAGAGTAACAAAATACAAAAATACTAATACTGAAGTGGCCATTTTCCCCACAGTATCAGCAGGGAAAAGCTCTACTCAAATCCAGCAACTTTCTGAAAAAGCAACTGCCACAGGTGCCTTTCTTACTTCACTAATTGCAAAGGCACTGGACACAGCACAAAAGCCTGAAGGCTTATTTGTATTCATGACTTTTGTTAGGGTTAATATTGCATTACTCTGCTCCTGAAAAGTTACCAGGAAGGTCAACAGACTTGTCTTTGAAATCTGCACCTGCAGAGGACACAACCACCACACAAGAAATCTCCACAGTCCCACAAAGGAAAGGTCAGTTCTAGATTCCATACCTCAGCCATCCTTTCCCAGTAAAGGAAACCCATCCGGATTTGATGTTTAGTTGCAAGTCGTAGGTAAACTCACAAAAATAACACTCAGATCCAACCATACCTCTGAAGCTTTATGATATTCGGGGTTTCCTTGAGTCTTGTGTCACTACTATTTATCACTGAAGGACTAATTGTCTTAGTCCTTTCACTCCTAAATCACAGAATATTCTGAGTTGGAAAGGTCCCACAAGGATCATGAAAGTCCAACTCCTGGTTTTACTAAAGTTTTACCTCAGGTTCATATTAAAACTTGCTAAGAGATATGAAAGCTGGAAGTAACGTTCATCAGCATCCTTAAACTGAGTGCAAGATATTCCCAAACAAGTTTATGAAGGTAAAAAAAGCCAACCTTACCCCTTCCTTTTTGCCTTGCCAAAGCATCTTCCGCTTTTTCTCTTGCTCAGCAAATTTCATGGGGTTCACTGCTGCTGGGTTGTAATAGCTGGGCACAGCTATGCCAGTCTCTGCCAGTGCCTTGGCCTGCAGCGCTGCCATCTGGGCTGCCATGGCGATCTGAGGGGTCACCTGCGTCCCCGACGCCAGCAGAGCAGCGACGTTGATGACGGAGCCTCCCGTGGCCGCAGCCGCTGAGGAACAAAGGGAACTTGCTAGAAAGAACTTCAGACTTTGGGGAAAAACCCCAAACACACACAAAACCCAACCACCAACCTGCCCCAGGACCAAAGAAAAAAGCCAAACCCCTCAAACTCTTCCCTTCAATAGAAGTTGGAAGTGCACAAATAACAAATGCATGATAAAATACGTGTGATTTGTCAGTTAAGGAATGTGTCTCCAGTAGTTTTAGTAAACCAGAAGTGCAACTAATGCACCTTGTGGTTCTAAATACCCCTGAGCAAGCAGCAGCCCAATGGCCATCATGAAATCATTTACCAGCCCAACATACAGTATTTTTCTTGTACACTCAGCAAGTGACAAGAAATCCCCATAATTTTTGTTGGGGTTTTACGTTTCTTTTTTTTAAGGTGTTTTTTTTTTAACATTTCCTAGTTCTTGTTGTGGTTCTCATTAACAATTACATAAAGACAACCTGCCCATCTGTAGGGTAAGACCGCAACACTCCTGGAGCATAAGGCCACTCTATCTTCTACTCACACTACTGTTCAGGAATTAATCTAATACACACGCACTACCTGCAGCCATTTCCTGTTGCTTCTGTTTTTCAACCATTTCCTTCTCTCTCTGTTCTTGCAGTTTCTTTGCTCTTTCCAGCCTAGAGGTACATGAAAATAAAAAATATTTAGACACGTAAAATCAACATCAGGAGCTTATTCAAGTCACATATCATTAAAATCACCACAATTTCTGACCTTCTGGCTAAGGCTTCCTGTGCATCCATAGCTGTGTTTCGTCCCCGGAAAGGCGGCGGGCTTGGACTGCGGCTGTGGCTCCTGCTGAACCTTCGGGGCTTTTCAATTCTTTTCTTTCTCTCTCTGTAACCAAATTTAACAGTTGCTAAAACAGTGAAGGTACACATGCAGCTTAACATTTCATCAAGCATTTGATCACAGCATTGAAAATTTGCTTTATGATTAATCTGGAGCTCTCAAGAAAAGCTTTCAGGGAGTTTATACTACAACAGTCGCCTTGTAACAACACAGAGCTAAAACTGAAGATTTCCAACTCTAACAGAATTCTGGGTATTCATTCACCCTCTCAGTGTTCAGAACAAATAGATCTGCTCTAGAGATTCTAAATCCTAAGAAAAATCATCTAATTTCTGGTAAAAATTGCAAGAGAACTTGAATGAATCAAGCTAGAAGAATGCTTTAAAACCGTAAGAGACCTCAAAGCACTGTAATTATGTTAATAAGGAGCATTTTGAAGAGGCCCAATTTAAGAAGTGGAATAGTACTTCAGGAAATTCCTGTTACTCTCCCCTCTGTATACTCTTCCCTAAATATGCTTTGAGGGAGTCTACTAAGCTGAACATGTGATTTGTCTTGGGTTTCTCTTGGCAAGAGAACTCTGAAAAATGAATCACCTGGAGCCTGACCATCTGAAAAGGACCCAGTTAAAATATATTTTTAAGTAAAATACCAAAATATTCAGTTCAACTCTTCCTTACTAACCTTCTCCCCACCTCCTTCCAAGCAGGAGTCATTCTTAGGACATCTATATCTAATCCCATCTAAACAGCAGCTACTCAAAATACACATAAAAAGTACTATTAGCAGCAGTTCTCTGTGCCAGGATCATCGATACCTACAGTACAAGAGATAAGGGTTTATCCCTGTCTAAGCCTCTGACACTGGTGTTTCAGACAAAGAAGTCACGGACACTGGAAGTGCTCAACAAAGCTTAATTTACAAGAGATATCACTCACACTTTTCCCAGATTTGCCATAACCAGTAAACTGAGATGCACAAAGGTGTTTCTGCAATTTCTCGAACTTAAATGTTATTATCACCCACTTGGGGTAACAGCTAACTGGGGATAACGGCTAACTTGACAACAGCCACTAATCAGATATTCTCTTTCTTCTGTTTGCAACCTGGGCAGCATCTATAAACATCATGAAATGCAGACTGAAGTTACAAAAAGATCCTTGTTTACATGACAAATCTGGTAGAACACAAAGGAGGCAAGACTTATCTTTTCAGAGAAGATGACAAGATGCAGATTCAGGCACTGGGAAGTGACAGATCTGCATTCCTGAGATAAGATGTAATGCATGTTTCAAAGATACCTTCGTTTTTCCCGTGCTGACTATTGTTGTTTGGTCTTGTCTTTGGTCTGATGCTTTATTGCACTGGTAAACATCAAGGAAATAAATATTTGAGCTTTTGTATTGAAGTATTTCCATTTGAAACAAGCAGCTGCTGTCACGTTTTCCACCTAGCATTTAATCAGAGCCACACCACTAAAGAACTGCTGGGAGGTTCTACGCACTCGCAAACCAAAAAGATTGGTTTAACTGCCCGTGAGGACAGCTCACATGAAAATCTGAGCTTGAGATCATGCAAAGAATCATCAAGAGAAGGTCAAGCTCTGCTATTTACAAATGCTCCTGTCACAGTCTGCTCACTGTAACATAAATACTGCATGTCAGGAATGAGGGAATTCCTCTCACAGGTGAGTTTAAACAGGGTAGGTTTCCACATCATGTTTATCTGGCTTGTGCAGAGTTTGCCTTGCTCCATAAGTCACCTTCTTTTCTGGGCTTTGCCTGAGCCCCGAACTTGATGAAGTGTTCTAGCTCCAGATAAAAAAGATTCATGCCTCATTTACTTCCACTCTCTAGGATTTGTGAGACACAAATAGTACTTAAAGCAAAAGGATTCTTGCAGTATGTCCACCAGTACCCCACAAGGCCTGTTTCCAGCTGGAGAAATTCCTGAGCTATGACTATCCCTTACTTTTTCTTCCCACATTTGATGTTCTGTTTCAGGCAATTTGAATTCCACTGCAGAAGCCAAAATCTATTCCGGGACATGGAGTTTTCATGGAGCCATTAAACACCATGGTCAAAATGACTTTTAGTAACAGTAAGTGCACATTATCTACAGTAACTGGAAAAAATGGGGAGCTGAAGCCTTGCACAACATGCTGAATGTGGCTGAAATACCATTAAATGCAAGTAACGTGTACCAACTGCAGACCCAGCTCTACTCACCCCAGCTCAATGTTTGGCAGAAAGTGCACATCAAAAATATGACATAAACCATGTAATTCAACTACTTCTTCAGAAAGATAAGTCTTCTGAACAGTTTCACAAGGGATGTTGTAGCATTACACCAGTGTGACTGTTAAGACTCCAATGTTCCACTGTAATGCTGAGTAGTCATAACCAGCCATAGAACAATTTAAAATATTCTGGTGAAAACACTATTAAGAGAACTGGAACACTGTCAACACTTTCTTGCAGCTCTGCAGGGACACTGATTTTCATTCAAACTACTTTCAACAAAACATCTGTAGCAGTCATTAAGTCATATTTCAGCTTCACCATTGAGAAAATCCTACGGGGCATTAAGAATGCAAAGGTGATACAGAGGCTCACAACTCTACACCAAAATACTGAATGCATTATCAGCATTGAACAACATTAACTTCTATGCAGTGATGAAAATGCCAACTCCAGCATATCCCAGGTGAGGTATGGAATCTCAACTCTGTCAAACAGACCAAGCCAAGCACGTGTCTAGATCAAGAGCTTCTAGAATTTAGTGAAGAAATCAAAGCACTCAGGCAGAAAAATTAATGTGATAAATATTCTCAAGCTAAACTTGACAAAGAGGAGCTGGTAATCACTAACACAAAGTACATTCATATCAGAAATAATCCATCTGAACCAAAATTTACCTTAACACCACAACTGCCACTTCACAGAAAAATTAACTTTGTGGAGCTGATTAGAATTAGCTTCTGATCTGTGTATCTGCTCTGACAGCCAGTGATTCCCAGTTAAACCTTCCTTTTCTCACATGTACACAAACTGCAGGGATAAATACAGCAGTACGCCAACCACACTACCGTTGAATCAAAGACAGGAAAGGGTCAACTGTACCTTATTCTTCAGCTCTTCCCATTTAAATTATATTGCTAACAAGAAGTCCCACTATGAAAAGCCAAGAGTTTGAGACACTTTCAGCTGTCTAGGACAAATGTTTCTGTAAGACTAAGCAAACCACCCAGTCCTGAACCCGCTCTCAGTACAGCTGCGAAAAAGCCAAACACATTTAACAGCACTGAACAGACATTAACTGGCAAACCCACCACATCAGCCCACCAGAGAATGCTCCACCAAACATCACCACGTATATGGAAGGTAACACTTACCTGCTTCTGCTCCTAGTTCTGCTTTTACTTCTACTTCTATGTCTGTGTCTAGATCTTGATCTAGAGCGAGATCTGATCCGTCGCTTTCTCTCTCTGCTGCGGGATCGGGATTTTTTCCTATCACGACTTCTACTACGATGACGTCTGAAACACACGCCCCGAATCCTTATATACATTCTTGTGTTCACATGCAGTTTGTACTTAAGGACTTACACATGGGCTCATCACCACAGGGCAAAATGCATCAGGCAGGGTGGGGAGACTGCAAACTACCCATGGAAATGCTCATGCCTATAACAGGTTAAGTTGTAGGTCTAAAGGATGAAATGGGAAAGGAATCAAACCCCACTGCCAGCCAAAACTGAGCTGCACAGTTTCTGTAAATAACCATACTCATCAACACTGCTATTTTTAGTAGTTCACTGAAGTGTACATCTCAAAGCAAATATAAAGCCAAACTAATTTAATGCAGGAGTCTTAAATCCAAGGCAACACCACCCTGCTCCTCTCCATGGTATTCCGAGACCTTTGGGAAGAGATACCCAAGTTCCAGCTCGTGAGTCATATCCAGTCCCTCAGCTTGTTCCTTGCTATCCTGTTTGTTGCAGACCCCTCAGCTACAAGGGGACAAGTTCTGCTGGCAGCAGCCTGTTTGTCCCAGGCAATTTCCCTACCCTCAGAACATGCTGGGTGGGCTACCAGGCAAGGAGAACTGGCCAGCACTCCCTCTGAGGAAGCTCATGATTTAGGAGGCAAAGAGCCACGTCACTGCTAAGGTGTATTTGCTTTCCTGTCACTGACAATACGGAACATTTAATACTCTGTTTAATATTTTCTAGACCAATTATGAACGTGAGACGCATCCCTATATAAAGTCTTAGTGCTATTTTGTACTTCTATTTCAAACCAATCTGCAAAAAAACTGTCTACAAACGCACTACCCAGTGAAAACTCAAACATGCAATATAAACTGATGCTTTACACTAGGTCAGGAATGGAACTCAGCTGCACTTCAGAAGTCTACAGTAATTCCAAACATGGCTTTTGGAAATGCACTCACACAATAATCACACGTAACAACTTACCTTTCCCGAGACCTGGATCTGGAATGACTCCTCCCTCTGGATGACTTTCTCTCTTTGCGCTTATGCCTCTCCTCACCATTTTCAGATGAATTTAGGCTATCTCTTCCCTTGTCAGAAGAATGCTCTTTGTCATTGTGGTCTTCAGATTTGTGCTTCTTGGAGGACTTCTCTTTGGATTCATGTCTTCTTGCCTGTTTTAAGAAGAAGTTGGTTCTTTCAGGAAAATAGTGCAACAAAGAGAGTTAGTATGGGTATCAGAAGATAAAAATGCTAAGTTGTGATGCAACATTAGTAACCTCAGGAGTGTGACTCAATCATGAGCCACGGCTGCTTTACCTAATGCCACCAACTACCCAAAGTTGCAAATGCACACTATCATTTTCCCCCCTTTTCCCTCCTCCCATTGTCTAGAAAGGATTTTTAAGGTATCCATCAAGGTATCTTTACAGTGCTTCCATATAAGACTCACAGCATTGCAACAAAAAGACCTGTCATTTTCAGTTACTGTCTCCATTCCAAGCACTTAAGTACCTATCTTAAAGAACCTGACAATTTAGGAATATGCACATATATAAACACAGTTGCAGTGACTATTTAATATTTGCCTGAGCCTTCCATGTAGAAAGTTATTAAAATCCACACGTAGTTCCAGACATCCTATTTTGCTTTTAGAACGAAAAAAATTTTCTAGCCATCATAAGGTAATTAATTTTTAGAGCAAAACTCTCTTCAGTCAGTAAACTCCAACCGTTTTTACAAAGTGATAATTTACATGGCTGCCATCCCATTTTTAGTACTTCAAACGAACACGCATCACTCAGATTTCCCACAGTAGTTTTAAATTACAGATATGCTGCTCCACTACACCGCAATTCCTTCCTGCAGTGCCTCTTAAAAAAAAAAATACTCCTTTTTATAGCTGCAATGCCAAAAATACCTAGCAAGGTCAGGCCTGATTTTCGCCAGTGCTTTCCTTAGAGACTCAGTCGTGACATCAACACCTTTTCTTAATATATCCAGTGTGTTTTGAAACCTTTCTAGCACAAAAGCATAGCCCACTTAAATCTTACATTTAAATAATGTTCTGCTCAAGTCACAAACTAGAAACGATACTTTCATTTTACATAATCCCCAATTATTCAAAAAGTTGTTTGGTTGGTTTTCTTGCTTGTCTAAATCTGTCAACTACTCACAAAAACTTTTCTTCCATCAGAACTCTCTCTCAAGTAAGTCTGGAGAAGATGCTATAATTAGTTTACACCCACTTGTCCAAGCCTAACTCCTTATTAATATGCATCCACTTCTAAATGTATTTCCTGTTCTTTAAGTAAACAAGAATACTAGAAAATTTTCCTGCTTTTACAGTATCTTATTCTTAATTCCTTTAATAATCAGTTGTTACATCTGAGGTTACCTGTACACTAATTTTAAGCATATATATTTGTATAAGTAGTCGTTCTCATACATACTAAGAAGAATTACTGATATTCAGCATTCAGTCTACAGACAGAGCTCAATCTTGCAAATGAATGACAACAGTGCATCTACTGTGGGAGATCATTTCTCATCTGTTCACTCTGTGAAACTTAAAAGCTGCTAAATAAATTGTGTAAGATTAGATCCAACAGCCTGGCAAAGCACTGGACAGAATTTTAAACACCTTTTTTTTTATCATTAAAGAGAGTCTTAGAATTTTTTTTTAATCACATCTTTCAGACACACACTTAGTAATAAAACCACCATTATATCCCATAACGGATTTAAGATATTTTTAAGGGAAATATGAGTTTGAATGACTAATAGTTACCTTATCATGAAGTAGGCTTATAATTTTGCTATCTGAGTCTGCAGCGTCTTCAGTTCAGTCTCTTCGCGCATTAGCACGCTGAGTATGATTTATTATAGAAATGTTATCATGTGAGCTAAACAATATATTATTCAATTTCACAAAAACTCGCCTAGATTTTTCTTTCTTTCCTCCTTTTTTTTTTCTTTTTTTTTTTTTTTTTTTTAAACAGAGCTTCCATTGGAATGAGGGAAGGAGAAGTTCCTGACCCGGGTTTGAGGTTAAAAAGTCTGTTATCTGTCCCAGCCTATTGCCCCACACGGCTCCTTTATGACTTATTTCGATGCTCCTGGTTTGCTCGTTTCAGCTCTTCTCTGGTGTGTGAGCCAGTTATTTTTAAGGCATTATTGATGCTGTCTCTCCTCACTCCCCTATATATTCACACACACACTTATTCATTTATTTTAAGAGACAGCCCTCTGAATTTTTTGCTGCTACTGTCACATTTCCAGCTGACTCAGCTTGTTTGTCAAGCTATGACAGCCTTTACAACTAAAGGATGCAATAAATAGAGCTCAGTCTGGTGGGGAATTATTTTTAATACACCTAAGGAGACAGGTATGTATTACTAAAAGTCCTGAACACTGGCCAGGAACAAAGCCACCCTAGGCTTTTGCATAATGGAAGCTCTGTAAAAGTGATCAAGAACACCATTCTACTTCTTCACATGAACTCTCTCTTTTGGCTGTTTCCACAAAATTAAAAAAAAAA
>VZTF01000093.1:697264-766880 GCA_013397755.1 Cnemophilus loriae
AAAAAAAAGAAAGAAATTAAGTTACTAGTTTCTGAAAGCATTTTCTATAAAACTATTACCTTGTCAACATGATGGCTGCAATCATGCTTCACTACGAAAGGCTCTCCATATCCATTTTTAAGCTTAAAGTTTTCAATTTCTTGTACTTACCATTAAGTCATTTCTATAGGTTTACACATATGTGCATAACTACAAGATACTTTTTAAGACGTATAATTACCTAAACACTACAAAGTGTTAATTACCTCTTTGCTTCTGCTCCGGCTTCTGTGTTTTCTGCCTTCAGTATCTGGAGAAGAAAACATTTACTGTCATTTACCAAGATAAAGAGGAGATCACCTGGCTATAATCTTTCTACCTCCTTTCAGTTATTCCACCCCTTAAAGTCAAGATTTAGAAAACAGCACTATTTGAGTACCTAGTGTAGAACGCAAACTCTGGCTGTTAGTCCCAGTGCTTTGCATTTATTTGAGCTCCGATAGTGAAAAACTAACCCACATCATGCTCCAATCGTGTTCTTCTGCCAGGTAACCTTATTTTCGTTACAACTATGCAAAAGTATCCCAGTCTACGCTTACCTAATCAAAATGAAACAAAATGGAACAGTTTCCTGTGTGGTGTGGTCTGACTATGTCCCCCCTCCCCCATCTCCTCAACACTGGTAAGACCTTTTCCCTCAGCAGTTTCAATATTTAGGATACACCCCCAAAGTAAGAGATCCATTTCTTTTCCCAGTTCTAACAAGTTACTAGAGCTAAGTCTGTCTGTTTTTCCCGAAATTGCTTGTAAGAGAATTCAGCTCCACATGCAATTTGCTCCCATCAAGACCATACCTGACTTCCGTCTTCTCTCCCTTGACCGTGAGCGTGATCTCGAGTAGTGATGCTTTGATGTTCTGGGAGAACTGGAGGCATCTGATTGTTCCTTTTTCTTCTCTCTTTCTGGAGAGGATTTTTCTGGGACTACTCCATCTCTTTCTGTATCACTACCCTACACACGAAGACAGAACGTTTTAAAAAACAGAACCTTAGGACTGAAAACCAAGAAAAAAAACAATTTACTTCATGCTTCCTCTGAAGACACACCGAATTTTTTTTCTGTAAAGACAATGCTGTGTTCATCTCATGCTCAGGCAATAGCTTCACAGACTTGCAGTGAACTGTGTAACTGCATTTAAATTGATTTTTCAAGATTTTAATAACGGGAACTGATATAAGGTTAACGTTTTGCTCTCTCACTACACTAAACTGTAGTTTACTTTTTCCACCTGCTTCTGAGAGTACCAGTAACACTAAGCTGATGCAGAGCTGTCTCTAAATGGTGTTTGTAGGTCAATCACTTTTTAGCATTTCCATGACCAGGATTGATTAAGGTCAATGCTGTCCCAACAGATCCGAATGACCTCACAAGTTTGGGCACAGCACAAAATCCCCAGAGTGCTGTGAAGCATGGAATGAACTCTGAAGGGAAAAGCAGTAAGGTGCATTTGCATCAGTGTTAGACAGCTCACTCTGGAATGAGGAAACACCTCAAGAATACCCCTGTGCAAAAATACTTATTTGTATGAGAGCACATACACGTCACTCACACCTGTTCCAAGATCACATTTTTCTCAGCTAATGAAAACCAAGATGTTCCCTCCATTCCTTCTAAACCTTGATCTACGAGGACTAAATCCAAAAATTGATCTTGTGAAACCAAGATACTCTGACTCAGTCTGTGAGAGGTAAATGAGCACAACTGGTGCACACGGCGCTGCAAGGAACTGAGTGAAAAAGCAAACACTGACAAGGCGGATGTGCTCTCATTAATGATTTTACAGGTTCACTGGTCTTTTTGTGATCTCCTCTGTGCCAGTCACAATCAAACCTTCTGGACACCGTGGGGCTGCAGAAGATGTCACTAAGGACATCCTTTGGCCCAGAACTGCTATTCAGGAAGACAATTCAGTGTAGCAGAGGACTCGAAGTTGCAGTTTCCCACCAGCTGCAACCGGCAGAACGGTTTGCAAACTGAACAAGGCACGGGAAAACCTCTCAAATGCTCACTTATATCCATTACTTTGAAAACAAAGCAGCTACTTTTCCTTAAACCACAACAGATATTACAGATTGTCATTTACATACCATGTATCAATGGCAGACTTTCTTCATGACATGCCATAGGTAAATATCTGGATTTATATTTCAGCTACTACCGTTTACATTTTGAAGTTACTTGAGAAGAACGAGAATACCAGCTAAGAGTGTAAATTAGCTGGGATTTAAAACACATTATCCAAGAGAAACTGAGCCCACTGCCACATCTCCCAAGGCCGCCGATCTCATTATTTACACAGTGCTGCTCATTAGTGCCCTTGTGCTCTGCACCTGGGGGAAATCTCTGTGCTACAAATAAAACAGCAATAAAAAATCAGATAGCATTCACTGAGATTATTCTCAGTTCTCAGACTGGCCACAGGCTCAGTGCTACCTTGAGTAAGCCCCTCACCTACACTTTAGAGGAACTTCTAAATATAGTGTAGTACCTTTAATCTAAGTGCAAAATCACAAGTAAATAATTAAAGTCCTTTTACAGAAAAATGTATCTTACCCTTAACAGGGTAAGTTATATAACAACAACAACAAAAAAAAATTAAAAAGGAACTAATTTTCTCCAGAAGTTTACAGTCCCCCTGTTCTGTTTCACACTGGTCAAACTTTCAAGACGAGAACTTTAACTTCCAGATTAGACACCGCAAAATGCCTAAAGTCAGCTTTGAAAAGTTTTGTGACTTTCAAGTCCGGTTTGTTTCTTGGTTTTTTGGGGTTTTTTTTCCCACTCAAAACTATTTAACAACTTTTGAAAAAATTAATCACATCAGGTTAACTCTCTGATAACTCTTACTGATTCTTTAACCTAATTAGGGGTGAAATACCTTTATAGGTTAGAAGATCACAGAATTTTTTCACAGAAAATAAAGCTACACTTAGACCCTGCTTGAACACGAAAGGCAGTGGTAACTACAGCAAAGGTGTTTCCCATCGATATTAACCATAAAAAGCAGGATGGGAGCGCATTAATTGAATGTAAAAAAAGCCTGTGAGCAAACACAAAGAAATAGGGCTAAGAAAAGTAGAGAAAATAAAATTTAACACGGCACAGACACCAGGTCGCTTCCCTCACAGGGAAGCTTCGCCCCACAGTCCCCATGAGAAACGCCAGTACCGCCACAGCACTTCTCCCCCACGCCATGGATCCACCACGGCTCAGTCCCAGGGAGTCTTCGCCTCTCTCCAAGCCCCGAGGAACGAAACAGAAACTTCTGGAGACACGGATGGAAGCGGTGGGCGCAGCGCGGCCGCCCCTCCCCGGGCCCATCATGGCGCCGCAGCCGAAGGCGCGGCGGGCGCCATTTTGTGCCTCCGCGCACACGGCTCCCGACCCGGCCCTCCCCGGCTCGGCCTCCCCCAGCCCCTTCCCCGCCACCCCCGCTCCAAAACCCCGGCAGCCACCGCCGCTCACCGCCATGACCGAGGGCCCGGGCCGCCGCCGCCGCCCCTCAGCAACGTCCTCGCAGGGCTCGACCTCCCTCGGCTGCGCGGCCACAGCGATCGCGCGCGGCCCCGCCCGCCCTCACTGCGGGTGCCCGGATGTGGCGCTGGGGGGGGGAGAGCGGGGGAGCGCGGTGCGTTGTGGGCCGGGAGGCGCGTTCGCTTTCGCGGAGATTTGGGTGCTGCCGCGACCCGTTGAGCCTATCCCGGCTCCCGCCAAATTGAAACCCCAGAGCGGCTGAGGGGGCGCGGCCAGGGGAGCCGGGTCCCCGAGGGCACGGGAGTGTCACCGGTGAGGGGATCGGAGGGTCCCCGAGGGCACGGGAGTGTCACCGGTGAGGGGATCGGGGGGGCCCCGAGGGGACGGGGGGGTCACCGGGGAGGGATNGGGCACGGGAGTGTCACCGGTGAGGGGATCGGGGGGTCCCCGAGGGCACGGGAGTGTCACCGGTGAGGGATCGCGGAGCCCATGCGGGCAGGGGTCCCTCTGGAAGTAGGGATGTCACCGGCCGCAGTGAGGGATGGGGGTCCCCGTGGGCATTGGTTTGTCATCGCGGTGAGGGGCAGTGGTTCCCTGAGGGCAGGGGATGGGGGTCCCTGTGAGCAGGGGGTCCCTGTGGGCAGGGGTTTGTCAGCAGTAGAGGGGATGGGGGTCCCTGTGAGCAGGGGATGTTCACAGCATGGTGGGGAGGACTCTGGCAGTGAATTCAGTTGGTGAGATCTGTTCTCCCCGAGCTGCCTTCAGCCAGGCCGGGATCCACCCTGCTCGCTTGGTTCTAGACACGCTGTTTTATCCTTACGAGGCTTCTTGTACAGCCATTCCTCTCGGCACAGTGTCCCCATACACTAATAAAACCAATAACTTGTCTGTAGCCATGTAACTTTTTAGAGCTGTCTGCTCTACAAGATGTTCCTGAAATGTTTATCCCAGGCGAAGATGTGGAACGATATCGAGCTCCTGCTCAACGACGACACCGGGCAGCTCCCTGTGGGGCTGGGACACGAGTGTGGCACCGCCTTGTACCAGGTGGATACGCTGCTGCAAATCACATCTTCGGAGAAGGTACAGCCCATCGAAGCTCTGTTTTTATCTTTCTCAGTAATTTCCTGGGCTTCTTTGTCGTGTTGTCTGAAGTGATCCTGTGTGAAACACCCTCTCCCTTGCCAGGTCTCTGTGAACCCTCAGCTCCACGCACGCAGCTCCAGGGATGGCAGCGTTGTTGTTGTGGACAGATCTGTGGCGCTGCTGGACAGCACGGGGCTGTCTCTGCTGATGCACATTCAGTTTGGTGAGTTCATGCCTTTGGAATTCCACAGTGCAAGTGAAAACCGGCTTTTAAAGCACCTAGGTTTGTACAGCAAAACATAGCAAGTGTCTGAGTAAATATAATATACTTCCCCTGTAAAGGGAAGTATTATAACAAGTATCTAAGTAATAAGAAGTGATTTTGGCTTCTGAACACAATTAACTATTTCAGTACAGTGTAATTAGAATCCTTCCTGACTTTTCACTGAAGTGGGAATAATGGCCCCTTCCCCAGCTTCATTTAGCCAAAATAATTTATTTTGAAGAAATCTGGGACACTGCATTGTCCAATTCTTGTGCGAATGTTTATCTATAAAACTCAAATCCTAATATCTGACATTTTGCCGTGGAACTTTTCAGATACTGACGTGGATGTGGTGGGTATGTGTCAAGAAAAACAATTCCTTGTGGTTGGTGAGAGAAGTGGCAGCTTACATCTCATCCACATCCCATCAAAACAAACCTTGCTAACCAAGGTACAGTACCTTTTCTATTTAATTTTGCTGAGAAGGTTTTGTTCTCAGACCTTCTGGAGGTTTTTTAAATCTTTCTTCCAAACACCCAAGTATAAACATCCTTGTCTTTTGACCACATATTCTAACCAAGCAAGTGACAGGGGCACTTCTGTTCCCATGGGTAATGGAGAAGGAAAATCTATTTAGGAGTGGCATGCATAAACAAGAACCGGGCCTTCATGAAAGAAAAAAGTTCAAAGTTTGAACTGATGATGATTTTTTTTTTTAGTAAAATACAGAATAACAGTCTTCATGCTGTTTCTATTTTAGATTTTGGTTGAGCAATCTACGAGTGAAAAGACTTACTTAAATCTCTTTCTTGTAAAAGATAAAGCAGATGCAGGTAAGAACTGCATGATCTTTTTCCTCCTCTTTGTCTGAATTTTTGTGATTTTATTCCCCTTTAATATCTCTCAGGGAAAGAGATTACAAAATAAATAATACAGGAATGCATAAGGGAAAGTTCATTTTATGTGCACAATGCAAACCAAAGCTGTATAAGATTCTTTATCTCATTAATTATTTTACAAATGCCATAGGAAACAAACATTCAGAACTCACCTCTTTCTTTTGAGACTGTGCTAAACGTAAGAAAATGCTTAAAAAGTAAGAATTCCTTCTCTCTTCTTCAATCAGACTTCAGTAGTTCTGTTCTATAACCTCCCAGCCCTGTTCTGTCACAACAGAATATATTCTGCTCTTAGTTGGAGGTGACAAAATTTTTGTTTAAAATAGTCTAATCTATTGGTCAGATGATTCTTCGAGGTCAGTTATTTCCCTGTCCTGTTTAAAAGCAAGTCTTCTCTTTACTTGCTCTGGAATACTTCAGTTTGAAATATTTGTGTTGGGTTTTTTAGGTGTTTACCACATGTTCATTCTCACAAGCAGTGGATGCTTCTGCATTATGTGTGTCCCACTTGCTAAAACACAGGAAGGTAGGATAAGCTACAGACCCTTTGGGATTTCACTGGGACAGGGAGGCCTGTGTTCAGAAACTTTCTTGGTGCCTTTTGAAAATTTTGAAAAAGTTCATTTAACACTGATTTTATTTTTTTTTTTAATATTTAGCAATTGAGAAGACGGATATGACTTCAGCAAAGCAAGTAAGAAACACCTGCAAAACTGGTAAAAGTGTTAAAAGTGCAGAGTTTGTCACCAAACTTTGCCCTGTGCATTCCAGTGACTGTTTACCAGTCCCTTATTCCACCTCACAGCTGTGATCGTTACTTTTCCTGCACATTTAGAAATAAGCAGAGATTTTATCCGCTGCTTGTGTAAACAACTCTTTTATCTTCCCCATGTGTTGACATCCCCTCCTTCTCCCACCCCACAAGTTACAAGGACAGATAAAGACAACTTTCATTGCCACGGGAGAGCATCACAGCCTCTGCTGCCAGGATTTTGTGATCAGCAGCTCAGTGAGCAAAATCCATTTGATAATCGGGGTAAGCGCTACGAACGTGACCAGAACAATTTTTATGTGATCGGTGATGGTTTTTGGCTCTGCAACAAAATTTGTCTCCAGCTGGTTGAAAAAGAAGCTCACCACCTTTCTGCACCAAGACTTTTCTTGCCTTTCATTTCCTTCAGTGTAAATTTAAAGGTTATCACTCGTGCAGCCTGTCCGTAGTTTTTCTCGTAAGGAAGTGGCTGTTGTCATTTCCAAAATTACTTTGTTATGATGGATGAGGGGAAAATATTTTCACCCTGGCTTTCTGAGCTTGGTAAATCACTGGTTCCTGGACTGTAGAGGCTGGATTGTTTGTAGATACTATCCTTGAGCTCACAGACAAAACCAAAGTTGGCAAGAATCTTCCAGTCAGGTTCCCATTCAACAAAGGCCTGCTAAAATAACAAGGTCTAATTCAACAAAGCTTTTAAGCATGAATTAAGTGCAGGAACTAATAAAAAAATAAAAATATAGATGTGCTTTGAAATGTTATTTTGCACTAGAAACAAGTTCTCTGAGTTTATGTTTTGAAGCCTGTTGAATTCAACGGGATTTTCCTCAGTAGGCCCAGTGTAATTTCATTCAGCTTTTATGTTCTATGAGAATGGAAAGTGGATATTTTGAAATATTGTTTTTCAAAATGCCAGAAACTGCTGACTGTAACAATCCCCGTAACAAAGACCGGCCTCAAAAGGAGGAGGGAAAAAGGTTAAATTAAAAATAAAGAAATCAATGTATTTTACTGAACATCAGTAGAGGAAAAAAGTTGAATTTAGTTTTGCATCTTTCCTAGTTAAAGATCAATTGTAGAAGCAGACATGTCAATGATCAATATCTCCTGTCTAACCCCATTTTACTTTGCCTCTCCTCACAGGGTAGAGGTGATTATGTGCTCTCCAAATGGGAGGTAGACCCCACCAGTGCCCTGGTGTCTGCTCAAAGTTTTGCTGATTCAAGTCTGATCCAAGGTAAAGAAGGTTCTACCTCTTTATAGGCAAGTGTAGATTTCACGTTTAATTGCAGAATGCACTAATTTTCAGTTATTTCATTGTTTTTAATAAATGCACGTGCACCAAACAGAAGATTTTTGCAAAGGTACAGCCAAAATGCGGGCTTCAAACTGGCAGTTTCACTGAGATACATAAATATCAATATTGATGTATATCAATATTTATTTAAAGAGAGTATACAATTCTCTTTAAGCTAAACTCTGCACAATCCTAGGAAGTTTCATGAGGTTAAACCACGAGGTTTCCAGTGCTTGGTTGTGTGTTTGAATATGTTTTTGCTTCTGGTACATATCTCAAGAAAAATAATGAATTTATGTGAGTACTAATATTTTTCAGGTGCTGCAAAACTTCAAATCCTTGACAATCAGCTGTTTGTTTTGGATACAGAGGTATGGGTAATGATTTGTGTTTAATCTTCTCTTTACAGTGTTCTTGAACCAGCTTATAAACTGGTACTTTTTAAAGTTTAAAGGAAAGTTTTTGTAAAATAAAAATGCTTATATTTACTTCTATCAAGAGCATCTCGACCTTCCTGTGTTGGGTTTTTAAAAATTCTACTCCTATTCATTATTTAAGCCATGAAATGTAATATTTTGCTTGAAAACTGTCTTCTATGAAGAAAATATGAAATAATATCTGATTTTTTTTTAATCTAGAATATTTTAAGCACATGGGATGTTTATTCTCTCACTCTAATTTGGGATTGGCCTTTAATACACATTGAAGAATTTCTTCTAACTACTGAGTCAGATTCTTCTCAAGTCACGTGGTAAGTGAAGTGTTACAGCACCAATCCTGAGAAGTGAAAAGTTGTCTGGTGCTGTGGTTTCTATGAAATATTTCATTATCTGGGCCCAGATGCTGCTGCAAAACAGGACGTCCTTGTTAGAAATTCCTGTCCTTGAAAATAAGGTTAAACAGAACGTGTGAGAAAGGATAACTACTGTTCTAGAGTGTGAGAAAGTGCTAGAAACTGTACAGCTATATATTAAAATCTACAAGGATTTTTAAATGGATGTGTTTTCATGGAATGCAAAATTTTCTAAAACTCAGAAGCAAAAATATTTCACAGTTTTAACCTCAGATTCATACAGCAAATTTTGCTTTCTTTTATCTCTTTCTCGTCCATTAGGCAAGGGCTTGCCAATGTGAAACTGATTGTCATGACAATGCCAGATGACAAACAGGTAAAATCTCCTTATCTGTGTTCTGTTCCTTAATTTATGCAATTGCTCATAGGAAAAAAGGGAGAGAGGGAAGGAGATGGCAAAATATTTGGGAATTCTGAGGAGCTTAAATTGCAGACTGAGATGTGACCATCTATACATGAGGGTATAGCAAGCAAGGGCTGGTGGAATCCTTGTGGTGGTGACCAGGCCAAGCTGTCCCACTGGTTGTGGTTTTTATGGATAGTTTGGGGTTTATTTGTTTGGTTTTTTAAGGTAGGCAGACAAGGAAGAGCAGCAAAATTTATTATTATCTTACACCCCTTCACAGATTTCTTAAGAGAAATGTCTCTGCTGCCTTCAGCATCTACCCCCAGGTACAGTCAGTGCAGTCAACTGAAGTAAAATACCAGGATGAACATGATACAATTTTTAAAACTAAATTAAACCTGGTGAATTATACATAATAGGCCTAGAGAGAGAGAGAGAAAAGAGGGAGGGAGGCAACATCTGAAATTTCATTAAACTTCCTCAAACTGGAGATCTGCATTCCATGAAAAGTCCTACAAATACTGCCCTCTAACTCCCTAAGAATTCAGAAATTATTCTGCAAATATCACTCTCTCACCAGTGTAAGAGAAAAAAGTAATCCTGACTTCTTGGTTTGTTTTCTCCCTTTTTTCTTTTTAATAGATGAGAAGCCTAATGGTTTTTGCATTGCCCACTATGCAACAGCTCTATTCTCTGGAGGTGTCTCTTGTGTCTTCCCTTGTTCAAAGTGGGATTTGCACAGTAGGTTTTGCTGGTTTTCTTTTTGTTCTTTGAAGAAATAAAGTTGTCTTAATATGTGTAAATATTAAAGAGGTTATTCTTAGGTTAGAACCAATTTCTGCTAGAAACTATGCAGGAACTATACAAAGAGAGATTAAGTCATGTCCCCAAAGGATGGAGAAAAATATCCTATTATGAAGCAAACTGAACAATTTTAATTTAGTCTGAGGTCTCCTGCACTATTGAATAGCACTGCCAGTTGTTCCTGCTGCTGTTACAGCTAAAAACTGAGGGAAGTTTTAAGTTCTCTTAGCATAGAAAAGTGCTCTGGATTTATCTGGAATTTATTTCATTTCACCTGATGGTTTCTGTTATTGCACACTACAGGATACAATATACTTCTTGGAAGGAATTCATGAAAAGCACCAGATGTAAGATAATATTTTGTTTGTAACTAGCTCATTATTATCTCAAAATGGCAGATTACTTCCACACAGAGTCAATAAATTCACATAGTTGCCTCTGTCATCCTCAGGCCCTCTGAAGACCCAGTTTCTATAGTTGTGATGAGAAGTTTAACTGAAGCCTTGCCAGAAAATAGGTACTGGTTTCTGTGAAACACCATTGTATTATATTCTTTTTTAATAGCTGGACCTATATTGAAGTAGCTGATTTTATTTCATCCCCAGACTAAGTCGTTTACTGCACAAACACAAATTCACTGAAGCAGAGAGTTTTGCTGTTCAGTTTGGATTAGATGTTGAGGTGAGTTGTTCATCCACGATAAACACATTTGAGATTAATCAGCATAGCTGAAATTATGAGTGAGGTTCTTGCCCTATAGTCCAATAGAAAGTATTAAAAATATTACAAATATTACCAAGGTAGTGGAATGCATAAAACAACTCACTATGCTTGTGTGATTTTTTTTAAACAGCTTGTATACAAAGTAAAAGCAAACACTATTTTAGAGAAACTGGCTTCAGCTTCTCTTGGGAGTTATGGCCAGGAAGCTTTGCTGGATCTTGGCAATGAAGCCAAAGAAAATTTGCAAAAAATTCAGGTTTGTTTTTATTTCTACTCCCTTTCTCTACTAAACCAATTCAAATTCTAAAGGATCTCGGAATTCATTTCAGTTGTTTCCTTCTGCAAACAGGACAACCAGTTTGTTGTGAATTACTGCATAAATGCTCCGTGGCCGCTGTATGAAACCACCCGAGAAATGCTGAATTATGCTAAAGTCAGAGTAAGGGGTTTATTTGTTTCAGTTTCTTCTACTCTTCAACTTCTACTCCACCCTTCTGTACAACTTGAGAGGGGCACAAGCCAGTTACAGTCATTCCAAAAGGCAAAAGTGAAGAATGTAACCTAATGTAAATCCTATGTAACCGCGCATGAAGAAGCAGCAAGTCATGTTCCAACCTCATTCTTGGTATTGCTCAAGGGCAAAAAAGAGCTCACAGGTTTATTTTTACATAAGAAAGCAGGGTTTCGTTTTGAGCAGCAGTTTTTTTAAGTACCTTTAAAATATTAATTTTCAAACTAAAGCCCTAAGTAGGTCACCTTTTTTGTTTTCATTATTTTAGTCTTATCGAACAGAACCAGAGAAATACATATTATCTGTCTGATCCTCCATCCATGCAGAAATCCAACCAGATTAGACTGCATCAGGTTAGATCCAATCTAACACTGGAAAATCTCAATTTACAGAAGTCCTGGCTTTTTGCTCATGTCTTTCTTGCACTCACAGTCCTGTCTGGCATGCTCTGAGTTGTCAGCCAAACCCTTTCATGTCCTTTTTTCAGATGTTGAAGAAAGATAATAGAACCAATGCTCCACCATCCGATGGGGCTCCAGTATCCATAGCTGAGGTGAGGACAAATTTCTTGGATCTGCAGTGTCATATGAACAACTGTAGAGTTTTACAAACTGTAAATTCAAATTATAACTGTGAACTACTGCTGGACTTTTTAGAAGTCTAAACAAGATTATATTTTGTGGTATGAAAGAGAACCACAGTAATGACAGATTCAGAAATAATTCCGGAAAGATTCCATTTCAGATGCTCCATAAATTGAAGGCAGAACCTTTCTTAAAGCACTTTTAGGTATTTCATTTTGTTTCTTGTTTAGTCCTGTTTAAACTGGCCTCATCTGCCTTCAAGGAGGATCAGTGTTCTAATCATGTAATGTAACAATATGTTTAGCCAGATATTAACCTTAAATCTCGTCTGCATTCAGGTATTGAGAGCTCAGGCAAGGCTTACAACATTCTATGAAGCTTTTGGACTAGAGAAATTCAGGTTTGTTTAAGATTTAAAGTAAATTTAATTGTGATTGTTAAGCCTGTATCACTGAAATTAAGATTATTTTAGTCTTTTAATATGAATTCATTAAACTTCCAGCTCTTCCTTATTTACCTGAACTTCCCCATCCTGTTCTGTAGAGAAGGGAGAATGCAGAGAGGTTGAATCATCCTGTATGTTGAAAACACAAATTATCTGTTGCACATGCACTTAAATAGATTTTTTTTTTTGTTCAGTGTGTGTAGGAGGGATTGTGATTTTCTACAAACACAAAGTACCACTCCTGTTGTTTCTTACAACATCCAGCCCTAGGCAGAAAAGCTTTGAAGTTCTCCCCCCAGTTCCTTTGACAATGACATTTAACAAAGCTTCTCTTCCCCCTCTCACTTTTAGTGGCATTGCTTGGACAGAATTCCTGAATAACGAGGACGTGTTCAACATTATTGTTTCTCAGCTGGAAGAAGGAAATTTGGCTTGTGCACAGTACCTCTGGCTTAGGCATCAGGTGAGGTGGCACAGACATCTCTGGGATTTATGCAGGGGTTAAATCTCTTCAATTTTCCAGCCTAATTTCACTGTTGCTGTTACAAAACAGCTGCTCAGAGAAGCAAAGGTCCATGGCAGAATCTCATCAATTATCACGGTGATTACCTGTTCACCTGGATCCTTGGGAGGCTGAACGTTGTATTGATTTAGGAATAAACTGGTATTTCTGATGTCAGAATTCGTATTTCTAAGTCACGACAATTTGATTTATTCTGCAGTGCTTGTAATCTTCCATTCACTCTCTTGCAAGCACAGCTCTCAGAATTTTTAAGTGGATGTTTGCTTCCTACCTTAAAATCCTTCAAAAATAATCACCCAGGCTCCTTACTCTGAATGACACATTTAAGATAGTGAGTGTGTGCTGTTATTTTATTTTTTAGTGCAGGACTTTCAGTTCCATGTCTGCTGTTTTCTTGATAAGGCAGAATTATAGAACAAGTCTGAAAGTAATAGAACAGTGTGATTTGTAAAGAAATTACTTCAATTAGGTCTTTTTTTAGCTCTAGTTTTACTGAACAGAGCTATTTATTTAATTTCTATGACTACTGAGATTTTCTCTTTGTATTTGTGACATTTACTGGCTCTTCCTATTAGTGAAACAGCTTTACAGAGTATCAGATGAACATATGCTCCATGGATCTGTAATTGTTCTGGTTTAATATTTTAGGCTGATTTTGAAAGCAGCTTTGATGAGAAAATGCTGAAGGATTTGCTCAATGCCATCCATTTCACTGCTCCTTTGAAGGAACTGTGTGTGTGGCTTAAGAATTTTGTGATCCCCTTCTCGAGAAGGGTTGTGCCAGATGGACAGGTGAGACTGACTCAAGAACTGTAAATTGTGGTTTTCTCAGGCTAAGATGATTTTACTCCAGACTTCTGAATGTCAGGAACTTGTTCCTCTGCCTTTGAAATGGATTATTTTCCCTGGCAGTTTATATTTGAAATGGTTTCTTTGAAAAGAAGTTTCTAATGGCAAATTTTGCTTTGAAAGATAGCATAACTCTACTTACAACTGTACTTTTTTCAGAAAATCTTAGCAAAATGGCTGGAACAAGCTGCTCGAAACCTTGAATTAACAGACAAGGTAAATCACCCTGCAGAAACTTTGCATATCTTGTATTTCTAGATGTACAATATGGTTTGCTAATATCAATTATTTTGGACAGGCAAACTGGCCTGAAAATGGACTCCAAGTGGCAGAGATTTTTTTCACAAGTAAAAATCAAGGTGAACTGGGAGTGACAGCTTTTGGCAAGTGGACTCCTTTGGTAAGAAATGTAACAAATACAAGAATTAGCTACTTAGAGACTTCAAACAGATGCTCTGTGCTAGAGCTGGAGTGGATGATAATCAGGTCACTTAGTTTTGGTGAAGAGTGATTTAATTCCATGAAAGGAAAGAGCCAAATTCCAATTTTCCTGTGTTTAAAGGTTTAAAAAAAGTTGACGACAGCCTGTTAATGGTCTTGTCTCCTAACATTTCACTTCTCAACGCTGTTTCAGAGGTGTGGTGACTGTGAAGAGATCCAGAGGTTAAAGAAGCTGGTAAATGATTTACAAGAACTGATCAATCTGTACAGAAAATACAACTGCAGGCTGGCATTCTGTGATTTTGAAAAGGTAACACTGCAGACACTTGCAAAAGTGCTTTTCAGTTTGTTCTGAAAAGAAGATTCTTACAGCATGTGATTTAAAGTCAGACAAAAGAGGAAACCTGATGGATGGTTGGTTAAATTTCCATTCATAAGCTGCTAAGGCTGTTTGATAAGTTGTGTTACAAATTGTCTTTCTACTCTGGTTATAAATAGAACATCAAATACTGTGAGAGGGCGTGGCTCAAACTCCGTGGTTTGCAGGTCTTTACAGACCATCTACTGTGCAACAAGGATTGGCAACAGAGAAATTGGAAGTACAACTGAACAAGAAAAGCTTTGTAAATGAAAGGGTTTAGCTGAGCTAAAGAGGGATTCTTGCTCTGGAAATCTTTCAGCTGATTTCAGTGGCCTCTGGATGTCGGATTACGTGTTAGAGATGTAAATGGCCTTGCACTGACGTGTGGTGTTCTAACATGGCCTTTTTCCACTTGCTGCCCAGGAAAATGCAACCACTATTGTGTTTCGCATGCTTGATAAAATTTTGGCACCAGAGCTTGTCTCGTCCATTTTGGAGAAGTTTATAAAACCCTACCTGTGTGAACACAACCTACAAAAAGATGAGCTTCTTCTCCAGTATGTTAAGGTATCCTTATTTCCTTCCTTTTGAAGAAAGCTATTTCAACGTGAGGAAGCAGAAACCAAGTCTGATGAACATTGAAATTTACAACTGAATTTTAGGCCCAGCTTTTGGATTAATCTTATTCCTGTCAATGAACTTAATGATAGTTACTATTTCAGTTATGAAGCAACCCCTTAACACCCAGAAAACTTTACATTTTTGTTCATATTATAAGATAGGAGGATCTATTCTGATTTCAAATGTTCTAATCACCTTTATCAAAACACGCAGGATTTGCTGGAGCGTTGTAGGACACGATCCATTTCAGTGTTTGAAACTGCCTGGGAGGCCAAGGCCATGGCTGTCATTGGCTGCATCTCTGACACAGATGTGAGTGTGTTTTATGAAAGGCATCGAGTGACTCCAACACGTCAGTTCAGACCCAAACATGATTTTTACATAATCATCTGAGGACATTTTTACATGAGTGCTATGAGGAGAAAATAGTGTGTTGTCTTCTTGTTCTATTTTAGTCATCTCCCCTGTGGTGTTCTTTGAGGTATAATTGTAGTTGTGATGTCATCACATGGAAAACTCACCAATTTTAATATGTATGAAACCACAGTGTCATAAATGACTGCAAGCATTTTCTAATCTAACTTGACACATCATATGATGTCAATAAATGCCTTTTATGCAAGTGCAGATTGGGCAAGGAAATAAAATACTTGCCTAAAGGAATCAGTCACACGTGAACAACACTTCAAGGGACTACTTTGAAACTTACTTTGAAAAGTGAGCTGGTTGTGTCCCTTTTGCAGCTGAAATTTGATGCAGTGCTGCAGATAATGCACGGAGCTGTGGTGCCGTGGAGTGCAGCAGTGGAGCAGCTGGTCAAACAGCACCTGGAAATGAATCATGTCAAGTAAGCAGCATCCACAGGCTGGGGAAATGCTGTGTGTCTGATGTGTGATGGTTAAATCACGTAGCTGGAGGTAGCAAAGGAATTAATGATGGATGCATTTGTCCTCAGAGTGAAGTTACTGCAGGAAAGTTACAGGCTCATGGAGATGAAGAAGCTTTTGAGAGCCTATGGGATAAGAGACACCAATCTTTTAAAGGACAAGCAGATGATAATGGTGAGTTACCAAGACTTTCGATTTCTCCAGAGGTCCCAGTGAACAGCACTTGATTTTTTTTTAGCATTTGGGGTTTTTTTTAACATCTCCCCTTCATTAGGAGAAAACATGAGTATTTCTGGAGAAGTTCCTTGATATCCTGATGAGCCAGAGGCATTTTCAGAGTTCCCAGGCTAATTCTGTCCCTGAGCCCTGTTTTCTCCCAGTTACACTTCAGTCAGGCTTTCTCTAGATAAAAGTTTTAAGCTTCCAGGTAACTTGCTTGGTACAAACTGAACAATTCTATTGCTAGAATGTATAAACTAATTCCTTTGTTATCCTGTACATCAGCAAACTAAAATCCATTTCTGTTTTCTTCTTACAGAGGCTTGTGAGATACATTCTTAAACAAGATACCCCGACTTGCTTGGAGGATGCCTTGAAAATTGTGGAAGCCTACATGCTGCCCACTGGGGAAGTCTACTTCCTGAGGATGATGGACCTGATTGACAAAGGAAGGGTAGGGAAATCCTTCATGCCAGTTGATCCTGGGATTTACAGACACTGAAGCCTCTCAACAAAACACGGGCGAGTTGTATTGCTGGAATCCTATAAACAGTTTGCTCATGTATTTTTAATTAAAATTGGGAATTCTACACCTAGCTGCCTATGTTTAACATTGAAAATGAGTCCTTTGGCAGAGTTTTATCCTTCATTTGTGGCAGAATAGGATGAAAGTTGTGACTATAATACACCAGATGAGTTTGGAATTGAAGTCTCTACTCACTGTCATGTATTGTTTTTGCTTACCCTCATGGCCATTGCATCAGAACAAGAACGTACACATAACTCAGCTTTTCCAAAAGCAAATGCCCTTTCCTTTTTATGATTTCTGTTCTAATTTTGTTTCTTTTTCTCCCTCCAGGGAGAGGAATCTCTGACTTTGTTAAAATCTCTGCCTCTTGCTAAGGCTGAGGAAGTTGCAGAGAGGTTGACTCTGTGGGGAAGACTGGTGTTACAGAACAAAGCAGATGATCCTGAAGAGGTACCAAGGCTTTTCACACCACGTGTGCACACAAGTTATTCTGGAAAGGGGGAGATGTGGATGCTTCCTGTGAGAGCTAACAGACTGTGGAGTAAACACATATTACACCTATGAAATATTCACTGTTTCTATAAAAGATTAATATGTAAAATAACTTTCTGTTCCTTTGCTTTTCAACTGGTTGTACCTTAGACTTGCTGATTGTTGCTTAAGAAGTTTGTGGAACGTTGCATTGTACTTTAAGAGCTGAAGCCCAAATCTGTTCCTGGCAACACTTTAACAAAAAAATGCAAACCTCTTCTTTTCCTGCAGCAAAAACCACAAATGTTTATGACTAAGACACTGGTGGAAGTCCTTAAATTCCAATTCAGCACTCAAAAGGGTAAGGTACAACTTCAACATCTTCTATCTTTCTTGTGTAAATGGAATCAAAAAGTAAGTGTTTTTCTCCTCCAACAGACAATCCCGTGAAGAAATATGAATGTGAAGAAACCCTAAAGATGTTTGAAACACTTGCTACCCTGCAGGTGGGTATTATAGTTTTAAATCCCTTTTGATTTATTGTAGTTACTCTAATTGTTGTTATCACGTGAATCATATTAAAAATTAATTGTATTTACAACATATGTGCAAAGGTTGTTTTTATTATTGACTTCAAATTGATTCTAAGGCTAATCTAGCAATTTAATCTAGGCTGGGGAAGTTCCCAATTAGAACTCACTTGTCTATTTAAACCAAAAATTAGATACTCTCACTAAAGCCTTAATTGCTAATACTTCAAAGACTTCATGATAGAGTGCTTTAAGAATTTAAAAGATCTCAGGACAGCGGATAAAAAAATAAGCAATTTAAAGGAAGCTACATGGATACAAACATATAATCTCTTTTTTGTTGCAGGAATATTTTGATATCTTTCTCTCAGATGAAGAATACAGGAAGCCTTCACTGATCTCTGCACTTCTTGAGGATCACATAAGCACTTATGAACGTGTCAGATCCAGGTCTAGAAAGGTGCAAGCAGTGAATTGCAATTCAGAAGGTGGCAAGCCCAAGAACCCTCCCACTGAATCCAGGCTGTACAGACTGGCTTTGCTCCTGCAAGTCTCAGAGCATGAACTGGGAGAAAAACTGGCCTTGAGAGCCCTGGATGATGGAAAAGTGGAAGTGGCTGTCAATATATGCAGGTGAAACTGCAGAGCTTTTCAAGATCCCTACTTTTAATGGGCTTTTCTGAACTATTTCTGCCACTTTTTTGAATTACATAGAGCAAAGGAAAAGGCTTTTTGTTTTAGTTAAATAATTAGAAAAGAATTAAGTAAAAACCCTAAGAACTACTGGCTTCTTACTTTTAACATCCTTTTCTTTCTGAATAGGGAGTTCTATGAAAACAGCTGGAATGAAAACACAGGGAAGCTGCTGTTTTCAGTGTGCCAAAGGCTTTGCCATATGCTGGGAGCTGATGTTCCAATGATCACTCCTGATGGGCTGGATCTTCCAGCAGTGATCCATGAGCTGGCTGGCCAAGCAGCCACGCTGTGCAGCCCAGGTAATTCCAGTTCCATTTACTTGTGTTCATGCTGGGAGCCCAGCTTTCCAACCAGTGTTCAGTAAACCTGAAAACAAAGCGAATTTCTAGATCTGCACCTGGGAAAATAGGTGCTGCAAGATTGTTTCCTTTTAATAGGACAGATGAACCTTCCCTTCATGCTGATGATCTTCATATTGTTACAGATTTAGTGTTGGATTGTCTGGAACTGTGTAAATATACTTCACTTGCCAAGGAAATTCATGGACAGTGCCAGATGGACAGCTATGAATTTACAGCAGAGGTATTTTCTGTGCTGTTCACTGTGTGCATTATTTTCCCTCTCATTTCTCCAGCACTATTTAATCAAAAAGCCAACAACAACAAAAAAAATCCACAAATAAAATTTTCCTAGAATTTGTGTGTCCTTCAGCTTCAAGAATAAACTGATTTGAGTCCTAAAGGCAGTGCAACTGTGGGACAAGCACAAGCAGCACTCTGCACTTACATTTCAGTATAATAAATCCTGCTGAAAATAGTGATTTTATCAAATCTGCCAGGACTGGCAGAGAGCTGACTTGAAAGTATGGCAGGGAGGGTTTGGTTTTTAAATGAATGTATTATGTGAAAGCTTTCCCAAGAGTTCTGTAAAACTTTAAGATGATCAAGTTCTTGAATAGCAGCTTTGTTTTCTGTTTAGGTCAAGCAGTGCTTTAGGCTACCTGAAATGAATGGGCTCTTACAGCTGGAGTGGAGTAGAGCAGAGTGGCTGGGCTTGTTTGTGCACAAAATGTTATTTTTCTAGAAAATGGTCCATTTGGAAAATGTTTGCTTATAATATTTGGCCAAGAATGTTTCTGAAAGCCTCCATTAAATTAAATAAGTGTACATTTTGGCTTTACAACTAAACAACTGCGACATGAAAGACAAATGTGGCTGCTCTAGGTAGGAAATGGATTTATTGCTAGTGGCCATTTAACAGAAGTACTCTTTTCAAATAGAACATCATGTTCTATTCCTGTATTCCAAAACAGAAACCTCTTGGTTTGTTGGTGAACTTTTTAACTCTTCCTTTTTTGTCTGTACTTGCGACAATGTTCTTACCTAGACAACATCTTCTGGAGGGGATAAAGATCCTTATGAAGAGTGGACCTATGATGATTTCTTTAAAGAAGATGGGATAGTCCTTGATCCTCAGACTTCTCTTCCAGTTGCATATGAACTCACTTCTGCTGTTCTGCCTATTTGTGGTAAGCTTGCTTTCCTCAACATTGAGACAGTATAAAATCTGGGTTTCTTATTGATTTTTATCTAGAAATGTGAATAATTCAGCGTGTGTGTGGAAATTATCACCTCAGAAATCTCAGTTAGACAATCTCATGTAGAAATCCCCATTAGGGGGTATAGAAGGGAAAGATGACTTTGCCTTTGGTTCTTACTTTCACAGATGAAGAGTTTAATGTTGACTGTCTCCTCCAAGGGATTTACATACAAAGCAGTTACTGAAAACTGTTGGATTCCTTTGTGAGCCTGAGAGATATTCCCTCCTAGAAAAACAGTTCTGAGCAGGCACAGTTAAAAATAGCAGCAAATGGCTGTTGGGGTTCATGTGTCTCTATTTTATCCTGTCCCTGTGGTATTTTTAGGGTTCTCCCAGACTTGCTGGTGTTGCTGAGTTCCTGGCACGCTGCTGATGTGCATTTTGTGTCTTTCAGAGGACAAGCTGTACCCTTTGGAGTCTCAAAGCCTGGCACACCGAACGTTTATGGAAGGTATCACACCCTGCTTGGGTGGGAAGGGACCCTAAAAACCCCCCAGTTCCAGGGGCACGAGGGCATATCCACCACAGTGAAAGCCTAAACAGAGCACTGAAAAACATGAGCTTTAAATTCACCCCCCACAAGCATGACTGGCTCGTAGGGGGTTGTCACAGGTGCCTAAATGCTCCACTTAAAGCCATATTTTAGGGGGTGCACATGAAGCCACCAGTGTGGGTGGTAATTCCCACCCTTCCACCATTTGAGTTTTGAGCATCTCAAAGCCTGTACTTCAGGGCAGAAGTTCTACCACTGTGAGTGAGGATCATCGAAGCCTGTCCAAGAAGACAACTTTCTGGTCAAAAACTTGTGGGTTTTGGACTAAAATAGGAATCTGTATTAAATTAAAAGCCCTGAGAATTTTAGGTTTTAAAGGGAACTAAGGCAGATCCTGCGTCATAAATTTAATGAAGAAAAAGAGAAACTGCTCTGATACTAATCCAAGAACAATATAATAATTCATAATTCTTTTCTGGGGTTATTTTTGAAATATTTCACAGGCCACAACTTCCTGCTGCCTGTTGGATCTCCCTTCTGTGCAGCAGTGCAGAACCTGCTGGAGTGCAGCCAGTTCCAGCTGGCCCTGCAGCTCACGGTCTGTGCCTTCGGCTCGTGCCTCCAGCACGGCATTTCAAACACCATGGATCTGGCCCTGAGTGAAAAGGTGACTTTTGGCAAGTTTAGAGTAGTTCTGAGGATTTGGGAGGCATGGGAAAGGCTGTCTCCATGACCTTTTATTAGCACCACTCGATGAGATGTTGAGTCAGTTTGTGAAAGGAACTGGTGGTTTCTTTCCTATTTTTCATGGTCCTCTCTCTTTGGAAAGTGTGTTCAGAACTGAGCTTTTATTCCTGGCCTTCCTGCAGAGACTGGAATGAGTGTTAATAATGGTTTACTCTTTTCTTTCGTGTTGTTTTACAAGTGTTAACATGGGAAAAGTCACAACTAGAATATTCAAGAAACATTCCTCAATTCGAAAGCACTTGGAAAGCAGAAATCCTTTTTCTATCTAGAAGAAATCTTTGTAAGGCCTTAAATAAATCTGAAAATACAATTACTACAGCACCTCCTACTAAGCTGTAAGTGACAAGAAGTTGAAAGCCTAGAATTTATTTTTAATTAGGTGCTGTTTTCTTCATCACAGCCACACGATAATGATCTGCTACTCACTGAAACCAGAAGCTTCCTCATAGCTATGAAAGAGAGGAGCAGTTCAGTAATCAAGACCTCTGTCCTGAACTTACTCCACAAGGTAAGAATCATCTGGAAAGGGTGAGGGAGCCACTTTCTTCTGCTCTACCTGGCAGCCACGTGGAATTGTTTCAGTTGGAAAAGACCCTCGAGATCGTGGAGCCCAACCCTTAGCCTAAAACAAAGTCCACCTCTAAAGCACGTCCTGAGCTCCACATCCCCACATCTTTAAACACCTTTAGTGGTGGTGTCTCCACCACCTCCCTGAACAGCCTTTCCCAAAGAGTCCTTGAGCCCCTTGTGGGCTGTGGCTCTTTGTTCCTGCTCTAATTGCTCTGCTTGGGAGGTTCTGGACAGTGGGAGCCTCACCTTTGGGGCATCCCAAATGACACTAATGGCCTTTGTGATCTGTAGGTATTCTCCATCTCATTTGAAATCCTGGATTTGTTTTAGATTGGTAGTTTTCCTAGATGGGGGGAGTTTTTAAAAAGCTCTGTGCAAAACCTGCAATTTACCATCTTCTAAGGCAGTTTAGACTAAGGGACTCCACTTTCAGACTGGCTTCAGGATATACAAATTTTAAATTTTCAATCCTGAAATGCATTTTTATTCTTTTTTTTTCCTTCTGACTTAAAGGCCCAATACATGTCTAAAATATGGAGTACTTTCCATGTGTTGCACTTGATACAAAGAGACCTATTGAAGAAATTAAACAAACTCCTGAAGTTGATCATTTTTTTTCCCCAAACCACAGGTGTTCAACTCTCGTGTCATCGATCAGAACCTGGCCCTGGGCTATTGCACTGTTTTACCCAAGGAAGAGATGTTCAACAAGCTGTGGGAGATCATAAACAATTCATGGCAAAATTACAGAAAAGTTTGGGTAAATTCCCAAGGCCTTGAGTTTCTTCAGCAAACAGAGAATGTTAAAGAGATTCCTCATTTAGGGCACTGGGAGAGGAGCTGCCTCTGTACCACAGGGTGCAGTTGCTGTCAATATTAATGTGATTTTCAACCCGTGCCTTGGGTTACCTCATCATGGCTTATTCCAAAGCTTGAAATGATTTATTTCAGGTCTCTTCATAATTTATAGCTACACTGTATTTTGGATAAGTTGTTCTCTGACTGCAGTTCTCAAGAATGGAATGAGTGAATATATCTATTAAAATATAAAGGAAGATGGGAAGTAAAGAAATGGGGAGGGAGAGTAATGTAAATTCTGAGAAAATGCCTAAAAAGTACCTTTTGTATTACTTTCTGCAACCTTCAAGTAAATTTTAAAGTAGCTTTGAACTGCCAGCTCAGGAGGTGGGGTAGTCCTGACACCTTCTCTGAGGTTTGTTTTCATTTTACACAGTTGTGTGATCATTTATGAATTGTTTGAAGTTCCTCGAAGGATTTAGACCTCGGGATTCCCAATTTTCAGATTATTTATTAGACTTGTGTTCACTTCCCTTCTCCTTCCTCCTAGGCAGTAGCTCTGGTGGGAGCAGAGCTTGCTGAGCAATATGGTGAAGCAGAAGAAAAGAGAAAATTCCAGGAATTGGTTATTGATGCAGAATGGGGTATCCAGCTTGGTAAATTTGGTGTAAGTTCTTATTTATTTACTTATTTTAGAGTTTTATTAACTAATCAGTTAATAATACCAATATAATCTGAGATATGTGGGGGTTTTTAGACAGATTTCCCATTCAAATGTAAGCAAAGTTGGGTTTTGGTTTTGATTTTTCATTCTGCTTGTCTGCATAAATAAATATTAGAAACGGAAATGCAATAATTGAAGGGGCTGCCAAAGAACATCTAAGTTCTTATTTGGCACAGGGGATAATCAGCAAATCCACTGCTCCTTCCTGCTCTGAAAGTGTCTGCATTGAAACTGAAAGAAGTCAAAGTTTCTTTGCATAAGGAATTAGTCCTGATGCTGTCTAGAAGAGTCTCTTGAGAAGATAATTGTGTTTTTATCTTCAGATTTCTTTCGAGGCTGTATTTAGACAGCCACCAATAAGGAAGAAAGAACTCATAAGAGTGCTGGTCCAAAACCCAGAAGTAGACACAGATCTGATCTTGAATTTCTGCAGGTACTGATTCTATTAAATCTATTGCTATAAGAACAACCACGGCCTCTGAAACCTATTTTGCTTGAAATAAATCCTAATTAATACAACATGCAAACTGTTCTTTTTTTACAAATGCTGTTCAGAATACATGCTGGCCTTGGATTAATTTCTTCACAAGGAATTAAGCACCTTGATGCCACCAAAGCTCACAGAGAAAATCATATTCTGTTCTCTCCTAGCACTTTCATGCTGGACAGCGATGCTGCACTGCAGCTTTGCATTGAAACCCTTCTGCTCCAGAATTCAAACACAAATGATGTTGGAGATGACTCTGCAGAAAGCAGGGAGAGGCAGCCTCATTCCACACTGCTGGCTAGAGCACTAAAAATAATTCCTCTGCTCAACAGCACCAAAGACCTGGTCATGAGCCTCAGTGGAATATTGTGCAAGGTAAAAAAAAATTATAAAATAAAACAAAAAAAACAACACAGCCAAATCCCTGGAATCTCCATCTAGTAATGCTGCATTCACTTGAGTGAAAGATTAATAATTCCACAGAAAATGAAAAGTGGTGTTTTTTCCAAGTTTTCCTAAAGCATGGAAGTGTTAAGTTTCAGTTTTCTGCTCCTCTACAAAAGAAATTACAGCAGCATATCTAATTTTCTTAAAAGAGAGGCAGCAGTCTTTCATCCTCACTTCCCTTAAAAAAACAACCAAAAAATCAAACAAAAAAATAAGTACACTGGAGAAGTTCTACATTAAAAATAGGTAGGGGGTAAAAATGATATGTTGGGGATGTTTTTTGTTTGGTTGGGGGTTTGATTTTATATTCTGGAGGGTTGGGGTTTTTGTGGGGAGGGTTTTTTGGTTTTTGGGGATTTTTTTTTGTTTTCAGCACTTATTATTTGGTCTTTCTGCAAAATCCTGATGCCTTTTTGTAGGATTTAGGATTTAAGAAAGTGTTTTGTTGTAGAGAATTATGTCATGATGCTTATATTGACATAACACTGAAGAAACAGTAATTGCTACTAAAACTGGGGAAAATTAACTCACTTGCATGTTTTTATAAGACAAGTCATGTAAGACCTTATCAAACAGATGATTATTTTGAACAGCTGGATCCTTATGACTATGAAACTCTGGAAATTGTCCTGAGAGTGATCCAAAGTGCTGATGAGAAGAACACCAGCATCCAGCTGAGCCAGGTGTGTCCAGATGTGTGACCTTGCTAATGCCACCTCTATTCTGCTTTGTCTGTTTATTATTTCTTCAGCACTGTTGAAATCAATTGAATTATTCCATGTACACATCTTTCCCTCAGAAAAGAGCCTTCCAAAAAGTGATTTCTGGTAATTTCTCAGCAATTCTTGTAACAGGGACAAAAAGTCTACAGATATAGAACAACTGGCCCCAAAAAATTGCCTCCAGGACTTAGCAGTTAATTGATATTTTCTTATTTCTTTTCTTTTTTTTCCCCCTAGGCTTTGAGCCTCCTCAAACATCTGAAATCTTACACGAGGATTTCTCCACCAGTGGACCTAGAGCACCAATATGTTTTGGAGCAGATGATTCCCCTGTCTCCAGCTGCTCACACCAGGCTGCCCTTTCACCTGCTGTTCTTCAGAACTGCCCAGTGTTTCTGGAACATTATCTGTAAGTTCAGGGTCTCAAATTCCCTTTCTCTGCTCTCTGTGGCCTTTAAAGTGCCACGGTTTATGTTGTATATTGTCTGTAATTCTTTATTAATGCAGTTTTCATCCCGAGTACTTCTGAATGCACTTCTTGTGCTCCCAAATTGCTGCCCAGAGGAGCTCAGATGATAAAGGCAATGCAGGGTTTGTCCTCAAATTCTTCCCTAGGACCTCTAAATTTTATCCACCTATCCCACTTCCCAGGCCACTGGGGATAATTGGGATCAAATCCTTTCTCTCCCAAGGGAGGTCCCCATCCACCAATAAACTGAAAGTGCTTAATTTCACAGAGGAAGCTGCCAGTGGATTGTGAGACTCTCACAGGCAACTCTCTTTTCCCTTTCAGCTGCAGAGCTCAGTGAGGAAACCTTCCCAACCCTTCTGCTGATTTCCAAACTAATGAAGGTAAAGTAGCATCTTGAAGGAATTCTTTAAATATTATTCCCCCACACCCCAAAAAAAGAAGTTTCCATCTTTCTTTTGCATGATGTTGGCCTCGCTGTAGAAGCTCTGACAACTCCTAATCTACTTCAACATTTTTCCAGGTTTCCCTGGACACCTTCCACATGTCTGCAGTCCGACACGTCTTTGAAAAAAAACTGAAACCAAAAATCTTCGAAATGAGGAGCAGTGGCTGTACCTCCATTGTTAACAAGGAAACCATCAAAACTGTGCAGGCTCTCCAGTCCTATCTGCTGTCCATAGTCAATCCAGAGTGGGCTGTGGCCATGGCTCACAAGATTGCCCAGGAATTCCCCACGGGTGAGTTGCAGGTGGGATGGGGGAGGGAATGGGGGGAGGACAGGCCTGGGACGAGCAGGGCGAGGGTGGGAGCGAACGTTTGTTCACTGATCCTGAACAACACCCAGCAAAGCTGGGGGATGAAAATGAATTTGTCTCCTGCATCCAGTTTGGAACAATAGGTTGGAAAAACATCCGTTTGACATCACAGCACCTCCATCAAAATCCTTTTTTCCTCTCTTTTTAAAGACTCATAGAAGGGCTTGAAGGCCCTTCCAGCCCAAACCTGAACACCTTCCACTAGGCCAGGTTGCTCCAAGCCACATCCAACCTGGCCCTGTTGTCTTGCCAAAAGTTTCTCCATGTTCACACCATCTTCAGACAAGTTTTCCATCAACAGCAAATATTTCAACCCAACTTAATCACCTTTTCTGCTATTTGAATCCAAATAAATAATATTTTTTTGCTCTTTAGACACAAGAGCTTTCCTAATATTTTCAATAGCTTCTAATTTTTTTTTTTTAGTTCTTCAAAATCAAATGGATATAGGATATACTGTAGGAAAAATTAATGAAAACTTTATTTACTTCTTTCCCTTCCTCTTTTTTTAATCTTTAAAAAGGTCCTGACCATGTCCAGGCACTGAAATTCTGTCTCTATCTGGCTGAGAAGTGGCTAAAGAGTACAACAGCTGAGGTAATGCAAACTGCTTGCCAGACTGTTGTGAAGCTATTACAAAAATTACAAAATACGTATGTTTGTATTTTAATTTTTGGTGTTTTGGGCAGTGGTGTGTGAATTGTACCATAACCAACCCTGATATGGGAAATACTTTTGGGGAAGTGACCCCCAGAAGAATCCCCTCTGTCCTGGAACATTCTCCTGTTCCCACCCTGCAAAAATCAGGCTTAGTGTTCTTGGAGCCTGGACAGAAAATAAGCAGTTTCAGAGAAGAATAATTTGTTCTTTCTCCTGTTGTGGGCATTGTTCTTGCTGCAGGGGAATGAGGTGGAATCTGATTCAGCTTTGGTCAAAAGCATTATTAATTTCTGCTTAGAGTTCCAGGGTCCTTTAGCTTTTTGCAGGGTTATATGTAAAGGAAATCTGCTTTGGCTTGATTCTCAGGCTTGTTTTTACATGGTTTCCTTTGTCAGGGAAAGGTGAGTAAGAATCTGAGCTTTGATTTTAAATCTCAAGCTTTCTATGGAGTTGTTGAGGCCCAAAGAACACTACATAGTTCTCTGTCCTTAGTCACATGATCAGAGAAAGTTGTGCCAAAATTAAACAGAGATTAAACTGAAATTTGAGCAGCCACGAGTTTTAATATTAATCTTTTTTCCTTCTCCATTTTACCTCAAAATCTCTTTAATTTTACCTACTGGTACATATTTTATTGGGCTTTTTCACAACAGAGCTTTGCAACTTTTCTCACAATACCTTTCCTAGCTGGAGCAACGTGGTTAATCCTCTCTGTCTGCAGAAAAAATACAGTGGCTACAGGTGTGGTGTGCTACCTCTGAAGATCAGATCCTGCTGTCTAGTCTGTAAAAAGATGATTTTTCTTGTGCTTTTGAGTAAGAGAGGCTTTTTTATGTAAAGAGGCTTTTTTATGTAAAACTGTGGTGTTTTGCTTAAGGATGAGGCACATGAGAAAGCAGAGGTCCTCCAGAGGAACTTACACTTGCAGTACAAGAGAGCAGCAACAGAAAATGTCCTGATAACAAATAACTTGAAAACTGGGGAGCACCTAAAGTCCATTGGGAAACCAGCAAATCTGATTGTTTTACTGTATGAACACCACAGCATAGACCAGAGATTCCAAAATCCAGCTGGCAGAGATTATCCAGGTGAGTTTGCATCATCCAGGCTCAAAGGAGCAGAGAGGAGCTCCTTGACAAACCCCAGTGCTGGTTTGGGAATAACACTGTCTGCACCTGTTTCTGTAGATATCCACGTGGCAGCTAAGGAGATAGCTGAGATTAACAACCTGGATATGAACAAGATTTGTGACAAACTGCTGGCTAAATGGCTGTGTCCAAGCACACCACCCCCAGGGGTAAGTCATCACTTTGGGCTTGAAGGAAAATGACCAGTTACATAAATTATGGGGTTTTTTTTTTCTCCACTTGTTAAAAAAACCTGAGGTTATTCTGCAGAAATTGCCTGTAGTAGTCATGGATCTATTTAAGATTTCAATCCCTATCTAATACAGCACACCAATGTCTCTGGGCAGAAGGATTTGAAATGCTTTCCCTTCTGTCTGTAGAGAGATTCAAACCTTCCCTTTGGTGCTCCAAAAGGGCTATGCAGCCAGCCTGAAGGAGTAAAGCAGCTGTAAATATACCAGGCTCATCAAACACTGGATTAAGCAGGGATATGACCCAGCTATTAATCCGAACAATGTGGAAAACTCATCCAAATTTTCTTTTCTTTCTAAAGAAAACCCAAGAAATCTTTGGAGATGTTCAGGAGGATGAAGAACTCCGAAGGTGTGTGTGTTGTCTTACCTGTAAGATGGGGAATTCTTTTTAACTTGCCAGTTAGAAATGGCTTTTTCAAGAAACCTAACAGGGTGTGTGATTCAGAGCTCACTGTTCTTATTTTTACTTTCTGCTGACATCACTTTTGAATCATCCAATATTTATTTATACCATGAAATGCCATTGACGATAACTTGCAGATGTGAATGCTTAAGAGCAGCTTTTTGGAGGTTTTCCCCTCCTTTTTTATATCCTTGCTCTCTTTTTGACAGTGAAATATTTACATTTAAATGACTGTTGATGTGCTGTATTTCAGTGGCTGTACCTGCATTAAAAACAAATCCATTTTTGCAGGGTTGTTTACCTGCTTCAGTCTCGCCCAATGGATTACAGTTCAAGGATGCTTTTTGCAATTACAACATCTGACACATCTGTGAGTTGCTAAATTCTTGTTTTAGCTCTTATAAAAATCAAATGTTGTCTGCTTAACTGCAGGAGCTTTGACCTATGGCCTTTGCATCTGTGTTCTGGATGGTTTGTGATTCGTATGAGCTCTGTGCTTTCTCCCCTCCACCAACCTTGGGGTTAAAACTCTGATTTTCATTGAATTTTGCTATTAACTGTCAAGAGCAGCCCTGGAACTCTGGGTTTTCTAAACTTATTGCTGATATTATCTGAAACAACTTCATGAAACATTTTCTAGAGTGTGCCTTAAGCTGGTGTAAGACATTGGCTCACTTTGGGTGGACTGAAAGCAGAGTGGTCAAATTGTTTCAGCAGAACTTTAACCTCCGGTTTTTCCACACTTAATAATTATAGTTGTGATATTATATCTCACAAGTATTTTTCTTGCCTGCATTAATAGTCTTAAATCTAGAAAACTAAAGGGTTGCACACACCAGGGATGATCCTCTCGAGTTGTTCAGCCAATTGTTGTGACTGTGGGACTGTGATTTCCCCCTCAGCCCTTCGGTGACACCCAGCTGACGTTTGCTCACAGGACCAGAGCATTCAGGTGTTTGCTCTACCTGGCAGATACCAACACTGTGGAATCACTCTTCAAGAAACCCATTGAGAAAGTCAAGTAAGAGGAATTTTTTCAATGTTAAAGCAACAGAAGGACTCTTTATTACCCTGAGCTTGAATACTTGGATTAAAATAAAATCATTGCCTAACTCCTGCTTTGGGGGTATTATTTGCACAGGTATTTTCTGAAGTGCTGCATCTATCTGGCAGAGTTTGAGATCTTGAATATTCCATATACTTATGAATCATTCCACAAGAGCCCTAAGGAAGGCATGATTAAAGGGCTATGGAAGAACCACAGCCACGAGCCCAGGGTAGGATTTTTAAATCCTTTGTACGTTTTTGTTTGTTACACACTGTGGGAATTTACACCTCTGTGCAAAGCACAGGCTTTTCTAAACATTTTTCTTCAATGGACTCTGGAAATGACAGATAAAAGCTTCACCCTTCCTACAATTAGAAAATAAAACGATACCACACTTAGATGGTTTTGGTTTTGTTTCTCCCACGTGTAAAATAATTTTGGAAGTGGCTTGGAAAGGTTTAAGGATGATGAATTTCTGTTAAAATGCAGCGTGTCCTTGCTCCCCTCCAGGCTGTGAGACTGGTGACAGAGCTCAGCTTAGAATACAAAGTCTATGATCCCCAGCTCTGGAATGGCCTCCTACAGAAACTGCTGGGATTCAATATGGTAAGGAATTTGTAAGGATAAAGTCCTGCAGCAAGGTGAGCAAAGGGCTGGGTTTATCCAGGGATTTCTGAAGAATGGGATAAATACAGAAACTGTAAACCAGGATTTCTCTGGGCTCTGAGATACTGAACTGGTGAAAATTTGAGGAATTTGAATTTTGATCTTAAATTGTTATACTTTCATTTTTTTTAAAGCCTTTCAGAATAAACCTTATGGTAATAAATTGAAAATTTTCTTTGTATTATTATCCATTTATAACGTAATAAGCACATTCTTGTGTGCAAATATTCAGACTGTGTATTTACATGTGTGTACATATATACACACACTAAACATGACCCCTAAAATGTATTTATGATGATGGAAATCCTGATTGTTGCCATTCTGAATCTTAACTGCCTGTGATGTCAAACATTATGTAAAGTTGCTGCAGCCTAAGGAGGTAACAGATGTACCTGGCAGTGGGGTTGATATTTTAATTTACTAAACTACAAAGCAAATTTCCAAAGGTATCAAAGGAACACAGGTACCTTGAGAAACTCTAAGTTTGCTCCCTGCAGACAAAACAAGCTAAATGCAGTTCTGTAGATTATTGCCAAATCTTCAGAAACACCAAAGTACTTGAATATTTTTTTTCCAGATTCAGTATCTAAGAAGAGTTTTGGTTGCAATTAGTGGGATTCCTTCATTATGGGAGGTAAGCAAATATTGTCTGGCTTCTCATCTTCTTCTTCACTTACAAGAATTTGGAGTGTTTGTGTGTCAGCAATGAAAAGATTCTTTTTGAATTCCTAGTATTTCTGTGACAGTAAACGTTGAACAGAATCAGTCAGAAGATGCCTAAATCTTAGACTCTGAGCTAAGGAAAGCAATGTTAGGGAATAATTCATCCAGGAGAAATAAAAAGGAATATTGACAGGCTTCTTCCAGGTGCAGGGGGTCGGGGTGTCTGTGTTTACACCTGGTTTTGGCTGTCACTTGAAAAAAACTTTGTTGCCAACAGATTCCCAGCTTCAGCCGAGCCTGGCGCAGTGTGGTCCTGTCCCCCTTCCTCACAGGTAGGGCTTTTACTCACTGTCCTGCTCCTGGAGTAACTTGGTTGTGGATTTACTACCCCTTGTTCTCTTTCTTTCTCAGCCTCATGCCCACCAAGCCCCAAACAGCTGCAGGAGTGCCGGGAGTGCTTTGTGATCCTGCTCAGGTGGGTTCCCAGTCCTGACCCCACACTGCTCCTGAACATTCTGTGCATAAACCAGGCTTGCATTGCCTTTACAGTGCCAAAAGCACATTGTTTCATTCTTTTACTCACCACAGTGCTCTGACTTGCTCAAAACACCCACCAGAGCTCAGGGAGCCTGACTTGAACCAAAAGTTCCGTAGGAAATAGAATAGGTTTGGTTTAGGAGGGACCCTAAAGATGATCTGGAGAGGGATCCTACACTACTGTGCAGACACATCTGTACCAAAGCTCTGCTCTAGGCAGTTGGCCAACAATTCCCCTCAAAACAGGACCTTGGCTGCTTAGAAAGAGAAACTGGAGGTGTGATTTTTTTCCAGGCTAGAAAATCCTCGTTCATTTGTAGTCAGTGAAGCTTCAACTTGCTTGGCCATTTCTGAAACTAATGTGAGGTAGAAATGTGTTGCTCTGCCCGACTTACAAAGCTCAGGGCAGTTGTGCTGGCAGCACTGAGCCAGTTAAACAAATCACAGCTGAGAACTTCCCTCCTGATCTCCTGAAGGTGTCCTGTCCTGGCTGACCTGGATATCATTGGAATTGCTAAACAATACACCCAGCTGGACCTCCCAGCTTTTGCCCTGGGGTGCCTCTTGGTCATTCCTCACTCTGAGAAGAGAGAGCAGCAAATTCAGGTAAATCAGAAGTTTTGTGTCCTGTCTCTGCAAGGGAAATGTCTTTAAGCATGTCCTGCTCAGAGACTGTCAAAGGGGATAACTCAGAATTCCAGTTAACTTAAACACATCCCTGCTGAGAAATGCTCAGCATTTCCCACCCTCAAAGGCTTCTAAAGGGATCATGTGAACACTTCCTCTTCTTTTTGCTTTTAAAGCTTCTGTCATCCCCAGTAGCTTTGTCACATGACTTTGCCTTTAGGGGATTTGAGGATGTTTTATGGGATCCCACCCATAAAACACATGGGGAAAAAAACCCAGTGAAACCCAAGAAGAAAAGTACTGAATCCTACTTTGGAAAAGTGTTGAAAGCTCCTGACCTCCAAGGAAGATGTTTGATATGCACCACAAGTTCTGATATAAACCTTCTGCCTTAAAGCCATTTCCTCACCATCCACGAACCTTGATGTTTTCCTCTCCTCATCTGTTTCCATTAATTTCTGCTCTGCATTGTTCTCTCAGATGAAGCATTAGAGGCTGTTCCCATATTTGTCACCAGCAAACTGGGACCAGTAAAGGCACTTAAAATTCTTAGACTTCCAGTCATTAAAGTTCCACTCAGAAAGGTTTCCCCAAATCACAGCTTAAGACATTCAGCTGCTGGCAATAAGCCAAAAAAATCCTGTGACAGCTACACCAAAACACCATTGAAGAGTTAAAAGCAACACTTTCAGTCCAAGCACACAGATCCTGGTTTGATAATTCTATGTTTGCACCTAGAATTTCAAAATATTTCTGAATAGATCAAATATTTGTTCTGAAGGGAGAGTTTCTGCTTTAATCAATCACAGAATAATAATGGTTTGTTACTTGTTTTCACGAGGGTTTGCTATCAAGCTGTAAGAAAGAAACCGTGCTGCAACAACTGGATGAACACATGGACACTGGAGAACTGGTAGCATTTGCTTCCCAGGTAAATAAATAAAATTTATTTCACTTCCCTTTGGCTTGGAGGCTTTTTTGATAGATAAGTGTACACAGGACCTTCTCTTCTCTCTCCTCTGATCTTGTCCAGCCTTACTTGACATAATGCTCCAAAAATGTAAAATACTTGTAAAATGTGATTTTATTTATGTTGTGCAACTGAAAAACTTTTTGTGTATAGCCAGTGCTGTGTTCTGGGCTGCCCCTGTTTGGAGGGAGCAGAACCACCTTGATTTTTCTAAATAAATATTTGAAGCTAAAAGGCCAAAGGGTTTAAGAACCTGCACTTTTGCCTTGCCTTGAGCTGCCTCCCTAAGGGCAAGTTTAACTCATTTTCCTCTCTGGATCTGGGATCAGTTTTCATAAAATCTGCCATTTCACAGCACTTAAAAAAATAAAATGTAAAAAAAAAAACCCCATATTTTCTATATGAAAACTATGAGCTCTTTCCCTTCAGAAGTAAGACCTCTTATGTCTGAAACATTAACACTTCTCATTACTAAAACTCAAATCTACAGATCAGCTCTTTGGTTTTGGACAGTATCATCAAGGAGAAGCTCTATGAACAGTTCTGGAAAACCAAATATTATCCACTGTTGAAGCAACATCTGATAAACACCCACAGAATAAAAGAGCTGGTGGATTATTTTGCCAAAAATAACTGGTAAGTTAATAAGTGGTAAAAACCCAGGTGCAGCTGGTAGCAATTACAGGAATTAAATCTCACCTCTATTTAATTTTCATCTGTTTGAAGTCACAGAGGTTTTCTAGTACTTAATCTCTAAGGATTTTTAAAGAATTGCTAAGTTAATAAAGAAATAAATTTCACCTCCCTGCTTTGCATACTTAGGAAAGAGTTTTACAGCCATTCAAGACCAAGTACCAGATTGTTAAGCCTGGACTAGCAGCAGATCAAATGCAGTTAAAACAGAAGTAACCAGAGGGAAATAATCAAAACCTTGACCTTACCTTTAGGTGAATCCAGCTCAGGGAAATCACTGAGTCCCAGCTTCAGCAATAATAACACTCAGAAGAAAATAAATGAGCTGCCTGTACTGAAGACTTGGGAATGGGTGGTTTTGCCACGAAGTTTTCAAGAATTAAAAGCACCTCTTGTGCTCCACTTAAATCACAAAGGGGCCTGGCTTGGGCCCTGCTCACCTGTGGGGGACTCAGAGCACCTGGGCACACTCAGAGCCCAAACCCTCGGGGCTGCAGGGCACCATTACCACTTACCCCACACTCACACTGGGACAGGAACCAATAAACATGTACATTCTGGAATATATTGATTTTATTAACAGCCCTAGGGAAAAGCCAGGCTTGTTTTCTCTACTGGGAAATGACAGGGCCCATCTGACTTCAAAGCCATGGGATCGTACTTTGGTTTTCTACTTCTGTTGTCTAAATTGCTGGCTTTTTAGAGAGCTTCATTTGACAAAGTTGATCAACTTTTGCCTCTTACCAGCCTTGGTGATGCAACAGCCCTGATTCAAGAGTACAGAGAGAAATGTGGAAATCCTGCTCTGGCAGACATCCCAGCATCTCATCTTGTGCAGGTAAAACAAACCATTGCTGCACCTCAGGCAGTATTTTCTCCTTTCTTTCTAAAGACTTTCACTCAACTTCTTGCAAAATTACTTTTAGCTGATCTACTTTAGTAACATGTGTTGTATATAATAAAATATCCCTTCATTAATTCAAATACTTCATTGTACCCGAACCAAGTCTGTGCCATGCTGAGCATCCCACTTCCAAGGGCTTTCCCAGCTCTTGGATCACATCCTGTTTTCCTAAGCCCTATTAATGTTGCTCTTTGACCTTCCAGATGTACCTGAATGGATCAGAGGGGTCCTGTGTCCTGGAAGTGCCATGAATTAGGTCGAGATTTCCCCTTTTCCCTCCTCCTCTCCTGGCAGGAGCGGGGCTGTGCATTCAGAACTCTTGTGCTGCTCAAGAGAACATCAGACTAAAACCCCACAGCTTTTACCAAGAGCATCCACAACCTCTCCACACTTTTCCAGCTGTTCTAGGCTGCTTCTCCTCCCTTCTCCACCTCCATGAAAACAGTTCAGATTCACAGCAGAACTTCCTGTAGTCATCACTTCATACTCAGCACTTTAACTTTGGGATAAAGTGTATTTCTTTGACTTCTGCATTTCTCCACGTTCAGGCCTGCTGTCAGGGCCACTCTGAGATGTCACTCACAGCAACATCACCTCGCCATCACTGTGATAAACTTTTATAAAGCTGCAGGGGGGGTGTGGCTCATGTAAAATACTTTGTAGACAAATTGTAACTTTACAAACTTATGTATCAATTTTGGCCTTGCAGTAAAAATAAAAAAAGAAAGAAACTTACGCATCAATTTTGGCCCCTTACAATATTCTACAAACCTCTTAATTATGAGTTTGCCAATAAATTGATGTTCCAGTCAATAGAATTCCCTGAATATCACATGCCAGGGCTTTCTTTTCAACTTTGCTCTGACTGCATGAAGCACAATTAGCCAGAGGTTCTTGAGACACCAGCCTGAAATGTCTTTTTGTCCAGGGCAAAGCAGGTTTATTTTGAACAGAAATAAGTTATTTAGTCAGCTCATGACACAGAAATAAGGGTTCCAGCTGATGGAAAAGTCATAATCCAAAGGCCAAGGAAACTGCCCCCCCATTCTAAATGTTCTGCTGTGGGAGGCAAAAGAGAAAACTCTGTTTTGTTGGAAAGTTACAGCAGTTGTGAGAAAGGGGAGCTGTTAAATACATTCAGGTCCCTGCAGCTGTGGGAACAGAGCAGCCACAAGGTGCAATTGTCTTGAACAACCCACGTTTATCTGCAGCAGCTTTGAGAGTCACATGGAATTACATCACGGAGAGCCTCTGTGCACACACATGGAGTGTCACATGTGAGCCACAAAGAAAGGAAAGCCTCTCCTCACTGGTTATAGACTTAATGAGATCATCATTCATGAAAGCACAGCGAGATTTGAAACTGCTTTGATCAGAGAAAGAAACTTTTTACACTGAAATTGTGAGGTAATAATAATCCTTTCAGAGTCTGTCATGCCATTTTACTCCTTTAACTTAGTGGAGAATGTTAAATTGAGAAAATGAAATATAAACTGGATTCTGGAGCAAACCCAGCCTGGTCCCAGAGCCCTCAACCTCTGTTCAAGCCCTGTGCAAGCATCCCTTAGAAGGTGAACACCAAACCACCACAACTGCTGCATCCTTGCCCAACAACACCTCACCAAGCTCGGCTTTTCTATGAAGTGGAGTTTATTACAACATTCAGGAACAGTATTTAGACAGTTATCTTCATGGAATATTTTACAAATCAATTCATACAGAGAAAAGCAAACACGAGGTTTCAATTCATGACAAGAAGTTACATTGTTAAGCTGTTAGTGACAGTGCAGGGCTGTAAACGAGCAACCAAGTTTTGGAACTTGCAGTTCAGAAGGAGATGGTAAAAATACCAGACAAGCAAAAACATTTTTTAGGATTTCTTGTACTCAATTCTTTCTACCTTCACATCATCTCCAATTAGTTGATAGACATATGTAACTACTGTAGAAGCCTGGATGTCCATCAGCACAAATGAAGGAATGATGTTGCTGGAAAGAGAGGAAAAAATTCATAGTGATTGCGTGTCTATAACCCCCTTAGCAGTGTTTAACCACTATTCAGCAGAAATCACTTCAAGAAAAATGAGTATTAATTCTGTAAGCAGAGCCCATGAGGTCTGAGGCTGTGAGTATTTCATGTCTCAGTCCAGGAGACTGAGCAAGTCCAGCTGTGTAAGTCACACAACTCTCACCATCCTCTCCCTGACATTTACATCAGAAATATCAACCCTCAGGAGTTTGTAGTTCAGTTTTGTTACCAAAAAAAAAAATCTCCCCCAATATTCACTTACTTCTCTAAGGCATGGTAAGCTCCTGTAGCTGATCCTGGGTTGATATAGAATTTGTTTTCGTGTTCAAACGCCTCAAATTTGTGTGTGTGTCCTGAAATGAGGATGTCCACATCAAACTGCCTCTGGAGCAGAGCCAGGCTGGCCATGTCACCCCAGGGGATCACCTGATGGCCGTGAATCAGCCCAATTTTGAACTGTCCAACAGTCACAACTTTCTGTTCGGGATAATTCAGGTTCTAAAAACAAAGCAAAATGAAGCAAACCCAGGTTAGACAGATTTCTATTTAAACCCAACGCTTTGCAACACCAAGAAGGGGAGAGCTCAGGAACTCATTCCACCCGTTTATTGAAGGAACCCCAAATGCCACGTTTATGTAAAAGATACCCCAAAAAAACGGACACTACCTCATCAAAGTCCCCTCTGACAACGTGAACATCCCCAGCCAGGGTCTTGAGGTAGTCATAGGTGTCCTTGGTGCAGAGGTTCCCCGTGCACAGGATGTGTTGGATCTTGCCAGGCACCAGCAGCTTTTTGAACTTGGCCGGGAGGCTGTTGCAGCGATGGGGGATGTGGAGGTCTCCCAGCACCAGCACCAACTGCAGGGGCAGGGTGGGGACAGACAGGGGGACAGACACGGGTTAGGGCCCAGCCAGCACTGCAGCGTCCTCTGCACAGCCACAGCTTTGCATTTGGACCCAAAAGCTGCAGGAGTGAGGATGGAATGGTGACGGAACACTGCTCTGCCCCCAGGGAAACCAGGGGCTTTGCCAGACCGTGATCACAGGGGGCTTTACAGACACAGGTCTGCAGAATTCTTTGTGCTTCGTTGCTGAAAGCCCACAGTGCAAGATGACACATTCCTGTTGTGTTTCCTGATGTATTTTACACAAATCTGGGAGCTGCCATAAACTATCCTGCTGTTTTCTCTCATGTTTCAAGCAGAGACCTGGCTAAACTGCAGCTGCTTCCCTTAAAAAGCTTTTCATCCAAGTTTCTCTCCCCTTATTAAAAAAAAAAAAACAAAATATTTTTAAAAAGCAGCAGATTTGCAGCATGTGTTAATAGCTGACCAGAAGAGGAAGCGTGTTCAGAGTCCTAACAGGAGAAACCACTGAAAAACTGAATAAAGCTAAAAAATAACAACAGAATACAAACAGGGCACTGCAGAGAAGCCAGTCCAGGTCACTGCACAGAGTGCTCCTGTTTCCACTTCTACACATTCATAGTTTCAACACGACACATGCCAGAATAAAAACGTAGTGGGGGCTTCAAAATTAAGGATGTGAGATGATACAAAGCCATGGCTGAACAGCAGAGGCTTTAAACCTGCAAATGAAGCAATAATGTGAGCAACACGGGGCAAATTAATCGTGCAAAAAGGGCATGAGAAGCTTTATAAAGCAGGGAATGTTATGCCACTGCAGTGGGAAAAAAAAAACCCCTGGATCTGGAGACACTCAGCCCTGGGAACTCAAAGAATGGCTCCATATTGAGGAGATTTTATCCCTAAAATGACACCCTCAAATGTGTTTGTACAGCACACAGCTCAGATTCATTCCTATAAACAAATATAACTAGGCTAGGAAATTGTCTTTTTTAAGTCTTTTTTCATGTGTTTTTAGGCCATGCAGTTCAGGATAACAGTCCCCAAAAAGGCAGAGGGAACTCGGGGGGTGTTTTTGATTGGTTTGGGGATTTTTTTTGTTTAGATTAAGAACATCTCAGTGCCACCATCAAAGCCATCTGGAGACAGCCGGTTGAAAGTATTGGTAAAGCAACATGAAAGCTTTTTAACCAACGAGTGACCAATTTAAAACTAAAAAAAAAGACATTTTTGATGGTCTTTGAAGAGTAACAAGTGGGTAAGGGTGATTTGGATTAAATAAGTGGCAATTGATAGATTGTCTTACTGCTGCCTGAGGGACTTAAATGTGCAGTACCAGTGATGTATCCGATGTTTAATAAGATTATCCTGCCACTCACACAGCCCACCGAGCCAGCAGTGTGTGCACTCAGCACAGCCATTCCCTTTGCTGACAACTGTCAGCCCCACATTCCCCCAAAAAAATCACATTTCATCTCCCATCCATCACGGAAAAGCTCGGCAAGCTACAGCAACCGAACCAAACGGGCAGCACTGCAGCGTGTTTAATCACCACGGGTACCCGCTGCACAGAGCAGTGGCGGAAAACGACAAAACACCTGGATTTTACCAGGAATTTGGGGGTGATCTGGAGCGCGGATTGACCGGCAGCCCCTAAATTCGTCGGAGCCACACGGAGTAACACGAACGAGCCCTTACCACGGGTGTTAGCGACAGCCAAGGAGTGACTTACTCTGTGCCCAGCCTGATTGGAATGAAGGAGTTGATTGCAGGGGATGAGAAACAGGGCGGAACATGATCAATGTTAAACGAGAGGAAGCAACAGAAGAGAAAACACAGCCGAATGAACGGGCAAATAATAATTAATGAACTGTCGATGTCATGAAAGAAGCGTTAAATAAATAAATAAATAAATAAATAAATAAATAAATGCGATTACGATAAAATTAATATAAATTATAAGCGGGGCTTCCGCAGCGACGGCCCGGCCCTCATGCCCCGTGGGCCTCGCCTCAGCTGGGGACCGCCCTCCCGCCCGCTCTCCCCCGGCCCGGCGGGGTCGGGCCCGGCTCCTGCGGCCGTGCCGGGGGTCCCGCGGTGTCCGGGGTGTCCCGGGGAGGGTCCCAGGGGGTCCCGGGGTGCCCCAGGGGGTCCCGGGGTCCCCCCGCTCTCACCATCGCGCCCGCTCCGCTCCGGTCCTCCCGGAACCCGCCCGGCACCGCCCCCGCTACGGCGCCTGCGAAGGGACAGCACAGCCCCGAACGCGTCCGTGCCGCGTTCCTGCTGGTTGGGTTTTTACACACGTGAAACGAGAGGTGCCCGCAAAACGAGCCGATAATGACGCTTGAGAGAGAGAGAGAGAGAGAGACACTGATTATTTATTTCAGAGTTGCGCAAGCCTGGGTGCTCCGTGGTGTCCCACAAACCGAGCACCTCATCTTATCTAAACTTTTTACTATTTATGCATTTTAGGCAAAAAAAGAATTGGTGTTCGTTGGCTACAAGTTATATAGTGCTCTTATTAATTAGTATTCTGTTGTTTGATGATTCTGTCGCCTCTCATGCTAATTAGTGCCATGCTCAGCTCTTCTGTTCCTTTGGGTCGGGGGCGTTTTCCTGGGTCGGTGTCTGAGGGGCAGCGCCGGGGCAGCGCCGGGGCAGCTCCGATCTCTGGGAGCNGGGAGGCGGCCATGAAGTGCGTGATCGGGGGAGCGCAGCTCCGAGGTACCGGGAGCCCGGGGAGCCCGCGGCACGCGGGGACTGGTGCGGGACAGCGGGAATGCGGCACCCCCGGCACCCGGCGCTGCCCTGAGGGGCGGCCCCGAGCGGAACACGAGCCCTGGGAGGGAGCAGAGCGGGGAATCCGCCTCTCCCTCATCCCGGAGGGATCGGGCGTTGTGCGGAGCGGGGAATCCGCCTCTCCCGCATCCCAGCGGGATCGGGCGTTGTGCGGGGTGTGCACATCGGGGAGCAGAGCGCTGGGTCTGGGGACTCCCGGGTGGAGATGCCACGGCCTGGCTGCGTGTCCGTCCCCCTGTGCACCTCCAGAGGCACAGCTCCGCTCCTGGGTGCCGCATTCTGTGGGAAAAGCTGCTCGGCCACTGCCGGAGGCCGATCCCGAGGCCCTCTGCTGGGTTCCGCTGTGTTTCTTGGGGTTCCGTCTCTCCAGAGGTCCCGTTGCTTCTCAGACTTTCCATCTGCTAAATGTCATTTTTAGCTCCAGTGGTGGAGTTTGGTCTGATTGAATTAATTTGTGGTAACACCAGGTGCTGCAAAGGGACACATGACGTTTGAGCTGCCTCATCAGAGGCAGCTTTCCAAAAACATNCCAGAGCTCCAGGAGCGCTTGGACAGGGATGCCCAGAGTGGGGTTGTTGGGGTGTCTGTGCAGGGCCAGGAGCTGGATCGATGATCCCTGCAGTCCCTCCCAGGCAATGATAACCCACAATTCCACAACTCCAAAATTCCACAATTCCGCAATTCCCCAATCCCTGGGTTCCACATCCNGTGTGCACATCGGGGAGCAGAGCGCTGGGTCTGGGGACTCCCGGGTGGAGATGCCACGGCCTGGCTGCGTGTCCGTCCCCCTGTGCACCTCCAGAGGCACAGCTCCGCTCCTGGGTGCCGCATTCTGTGGGAAAAGCTGCTCGGCCACTGCCGGAGGCCGATCCCGAGGCCCTCTGCTGGGTTCCGCTGTGTTTCTTGGGGTTCCGTCTCTCCAGAGGTCCCGTTGCTTCTCAGACTTTCCATCTGCTAAATGTCATTTTTAGCTCCGGTGGTGGAGTTTGGTCTGATTGAATTAATTTGTGGTAACACCAGGTGCTGCAAAGGGACACATGACGTTTGAGCTGCCTCATCAGAGGCAGCTTTCCAAAAACATTAAGGGTTTGGATAATTAAAATTTTAATTTAAAAAAAAAGTAACACTTTCCACCATCAGTTTTCTTTCAAACGTGTAAGAAATTCGTAATGTTTCCTCTTGAATTATTCTGAGGAAAGTGCAGTGTCACCTTTTTATTTCAATTTAGAATGCATATTGCAGTGTTTTCTTTCCCTGGCAGTGTTTGGAAGAGCAATACATGCCATAGCACGGATTAGTGATGAATTTTGGTTTGACCCCCTAGAAAAAGGTGTAAGTGGATTTGATTTATTCTAATTTAAAAATCTTTGTTATAAGCCCACTATTTATACTGTTGGATATTGTGTTTTCCTACAGGTACCTTTCAGTCCATCCCGTTCTCAGCTCCATCCACTTCCAAGATGGACAAATGCCATATTTTCTGTGATTGTAATTATGCAGATTCCATCATGGAAGATTTCAACTCTGCCCTAAGATCCTTTGATTTTTTTTTGTTGTTGTTGTTGTTGTCCAGGACATCTGGATTAATGCCACGGGGTTCAGTTCTGTTGTCACAGGTCAAAAGGTTTGGGTTTTGTACCACACAGGGGCTGCCTCTGAAAACAACATGTTTTGTACCGTTGTGACTCAACAGGAAGAACACACCCATTAATGCCTCTGATTAATCAAACACCATTTCCAGCAGAATTAGTGTTTTCTCCAGAGGTTTCTTAGTTAAAAGTGATCAGCTCTCCTTGACTCACTGGGAGGATGGAAAATCACAAGTGGGGATTATTTGGTTTTATACATGAAGAATGTTTGAGGTGTGAGTGGTGGCTTTGCTCATCTGTATGGATCGTGTCCCTCAAATGCCTCAACCACAAGCTGAGCTCTGGGTGTTTGGGTAACTCGGTTATTTTTATAAATAATTTTAAAATCAATTTAAAAATACATATTTTTATTATTTTTTTATTATTTCGAGATGTAAATTTCCAGGTTTGCTGGTGGTACTGAAAGCCCAGAGGAGGCTTTTTTAAAAAAGTTCAATATGAGATACTTTTGAGTTAATAAATTATTTTACTTCTGTTCCATCAGTGGTTGGATTCAGTGATGTTGGAGGTCTTTTCCAACCTTTTAATGACTCTGTGGTTCCGTTTCCAGCTTGCCTTAAGATCAGTGAATTCCTCGAGGTCAGCATATGCATGTGTGTTCTTCTCATCCATGTTTTTCCAACATTACTGCTGGACTGCTGTGTCCCAGCCCTGTCAGAAGGAGAAGCAGTTATCCCTCCCCTGTAAATTGATAATTAAGGTACATTTTAATGAGTTGTTACACACAGCAGCAAATTAACCCAGTTTCCAGCTGAAATTTTAGTGGGTGAGGATCAGCCTGGGCTCTCCCAGTGTCTCCAGAGCAGTTTGGGGAGGCCTGAAAAGCAGCAGCTTGAGATAACCCAGGGTACAAACCCAGGGAAATGATACTTACTGCAAAGCTGCTCAGGGGGTAACCTCTGCACTGATTTCTCTTTTTTTTGCAGTCAGTTCTCCCTGTGTTTAGGTGTGTAAATGTCCTGGAAAGGAATGTAGAGAAATGCAGCATCTCCACCAACCCCAGTGACCACCACATCACCTTTCAGCTCCTCTGCAGGCACGGTAAGGGCACAGGGGAAGTGACTTCACAGAAAAAGGGTTTAAAACCACAGCATTTAATGCCATTATCAACACAGGAGCAGGTCTGTTCATCAGCATCAGTCTTTGCAGAATTCCTAAATAAACATCACCTCCCCCCACAGAGCTGTGCTGTGCCATGGCAGTGGTTTATATTATCAATAATCCAGCTGGGGTTACTGATTTTGGGTTAATAAATTGGATCGGGTCTGCAGACACCTGAGCTCCCGTAGCCCATCCTTCCCCAGCATGCAGAGATCTGCAGGGTTTGTCTTCTGCATTCCACCCCCATTTCTATTATTTTACCAGTTAATTACCGAGGCCGTTTCCCACCCTGCACTTCTTGCTGTTCGTGTATTTCTTGTGGATCCTTAAACAGCTCGGATGCTGTCCAGGCACAGCCGATGGGATGGAGGGAGTCTGGGATGGCAGGTGGATTCCATTTTCTGTTTGTGGTGTTACTTCCATGTAGCTGGACTAAGTCACTTGGTTACTTCCTCTATTGAACAATTAATACTTGAAAAAAAAAAAACCCAACAAACTAAAATTACAGCCCAGCACTGATTTTTGTTCATTTCCTTTATACTCAGGTGTTGTAAAAACCTATAACCTGACATTCCAAGAGTGTGATCCCTTGCAGGCTGTTTTTGCAAAGCACATGTGTCCCAACATTCTTAGAGTCCACTCCAGGTAACAAACACAGAAATGGTTTTTGAGTTTTACTTTCTGATGTAATAAATGCTCAATAGTCATAGATAGAATTATTTTAGTGTCGAATGACATTTTATAGGCTGCTGGCTGATGTGATGATTCACTTCCCAACCAGTCAGGAAGAAATAACCTTGTCAGTAACTCCAATGAAAGTTTGTTTCAAGAGTTACACTGAGGAAGGCACTGGTAAGGAAATTCAAAATATGAACCAATACTTGGGCTTTTAACACTTTTTTTTGAGGTAAACCCAAGGAATAATAACTCACGACATAAATGTGGGATGAATTTTATGGCTGAACGACATTTTTAACAGAACATTATGGAGAGAGATTTTTAAGTTGTGCTGCCACCCTCTGGTTTTCATAAATTAAATAAATTTAAATAAATTGAAACATCTTCCTGGTGTCAGTGGCAGATCTCAGACTGAGCAGCCAATTGAAATAAATTATGCCACTTGCTGTAGGCTTGAAAGAGGTAATTACTGTGCTGCAAGAGCAGCAGCCTGGCAACTGCCAGGAAAAAGGGGATAATTTTATGTTTTAAAAAGAACTATTTAAATCTGAATACCACAATTATAGAATTGATATAATTAGAGAGTGTATTTCAGTCTGAGGGCAGCACAGAGTGTCAGCAGGCCCTGCACTGTTACTGCCGTGGTCACATCTCCAGGAGGTGGAGAACGAGCTGTAGATTCTTGGGGTGTGACTCAAACTAATTTTGAAGATGTAGTTGTGGTTTTGAAGTAGAGGTTCTGCTGTATCATATAATAAAGAGATGCTTTTTGTATTTGTTATGACCGAAGCTGGGGATGATGACCTGGGAAGAGCCTGGAGCACAGAGGGGGAACTGGGCTGGGAACAGGCCGGGGCAGGGGAGAGCAGGAAGGACCGAGTGGTGGAAACTGGAGTGAAACAGGGCAGAAACTACGGAAAACAAAGAGATTACATTTTGAATGGCACAGCTGGTGACTTTAGAAACATTCAGTTACCAGAACTGTTGTAAGAAAGAAAGTGAAAAAATGGTACAATTGTAAAGAGATACCAAACCCCGGTGAGGGAGGGAGGAGGGGCAACGAGAGGCGCTGTGCTCGTGGTGAATCTCCCTGCCTGCAGCTCCTCCTGTGGCCTTCGAACACCTCACCCGCCACGGCCTGGGGCTTCCACGCTCGGGTTTCACAGAATTCGAACCCTCTGGCCACCCCTGCTCTCCTCTGTGGCTCAGCCACAGCTGCACGTGTGTGACAAACACCTCCTGCCACAGCTGCAAGGAGCTTCTTACAGGAGCCTGTTTGAACTCTCGGAGATAAAACAAAGCTCCTGAGCAGAGACAGGGAGGAGTGGGAATAGCCTGGAACACTTCCCTGGCAGCCTGGCCTTGCCGGGGAGCTGCTCGAGCTGCTGTGGAATTCCTCGGAGCTCTCCGGGACTGTCACACACCAGGAAAGCGCCCTCTTACTTTCTCCTCACACACCTGTTACCAGCCACGGTGTAATCTCGTGGTTACAAACAACTGAACACCGGAAACCCAACAGCCAATTTCCTGTTGCCACTTAGTGTCAGGAAAAGATTGTCATTTAAAACAAAGAGCCTCAGTCCACCTCCATTGTGCTCTGGTGACTGTCAGCAATTTTGGTTAATCTCTTAACGTCAGGCTGCATTTTGGGCTTCCCATCCATGCAACAATAGGCAGCTGGGAATATTATTTGTGATGGATGCCTGTGGAAGAAGCAGATCTGCAAGAACAGCAGCAGGTGTTGGGTTAGATCACACAGCAGAACATGGAATAGGTTCTGTTAAAATCCATTTAAATCTACACAATGTACTGCAAATAAACTGAGGATTTTACATAATTATAATATGTATATAAGCGAAAAATGTATTACTGTTAACCTCTGTAAAAACACAATTATTTGTTTAAGCAATGCTGATATAAAAACCTCAGGGTTACAATCACAGCTTTGTTGAGCTCAAACTTCACTGCTGTGAGTCCCTGACTTTGTTGTTATCTCAAACAGACTTTTCAAGGACAATGCTTACTGAGATACAGCTCAGTCCAGAGGAATTTGACTACTTTCAAGTTGGAGTAGACTCTGAAGTGACATTTTGCCTTAAAGAACTGAGGGTAAAGTAAGAGTTTGTCTGGGAAAAAAAAAACATTTCCCATTAATTTGCCTGACTGGACCAGGACAACGCAGGATGGTCCCTGTGGAATGGCCCTGGGCTGTGTCCTGACAGCAGCAGGGTTTCACCACCTGCTTGAGGATTAGCTGGAAACCCCAGGATCCTCAGGACACTGCAGAGCCCCTCACAGGAGCCTTTGAAAGGCGAACAAAATATTTCTGAAACAGAAATGTGCTTTCTGTGCTGGGCAGACACTGCACAGCTGCCCCAGGGAGAGCATCGTGACCAGGGAAGTTCTCCATGCAGAACCTCCTCTGGCAAAGCTCTGGCAGGGAAGGACAGAAATTATTCTTAGAAGGAGCAGACTTTTCTCCTCTTTTTGCCAGCAAACAGCAGCTGGGATAAACTTACATTCAAATACGAATGTTGTGGGTTTAAGCAGCACTTCACCCCCTCCCCTCTCTGCAGGGCCTGCTGGCGTTCTCCGAAGCCACCAGCGTTCCCGTGTCCATCCACTTCGACAGATGTGGGAAGTACGTGTGGGAACTGCCCTGACTGGGAGCCTGCAGTCACCCAGTGAACACTGAACTGCAGATTCGAGCAGGTTTTCATTTCAAACCAGAAGCCATTCCCAACCTGCAGTCCCGGAGCAGTCTGTAATTCCAAATAAAGCCCTGAACCCGGGCGTGGGCACTGCCAAGGCAGCCGTGACTGACGAGCTCCCTGTGCATAAATTACCTGGACACCCGAGGCTGTCAGTCCCCTGCAGGCAATGATTTATTTAACACTTTAAAGAAACAATACGTTTTCTGAATAAATGTAATTTTAACAATTACATATTTAATGCTATCACTTGACTCTGATACTGCACAGCATTTGCTGATTGGAGCAGTGAGATCTGTAACAGAAGCCCCTCTCTCATTCCTCTGCAGCAAATACAGGAGATTTTCAGCTTTTTAAGAAGAGGCACTTCTTAATCCATAGGTAGAATTGCACAACCTGCGTCACCGCCCACAGCATCTGTAATTCCTTGTGCTGTTTGGTCTCAATATTTGTGTTTAGACCCATTGCTTTCAGCATTGAGGACCTGCTGCTGGAGGCCAGCTTTATCCTGGCTACCTTGTGTGAGGCTGAGGAGGAGGCAGCTTCCCCAGAGCCTGCCTGCTGCCCACAGCCCTGGGACAGGTAACAGGGGCTGAGGGGGCACGTGGCCTTGAGGGTGAAAAACTCAGGTTTTCACAGGAAAATTGTGAATTAGAGGGATTCAGGAACATCTCAGCAGCACAACAGCAATAAGGGGCTGCAAGAGAGAACACTCTGTACAAGCTGCTGCTTTCCTCATCTCCACAGGGCCTGGGTGCAGCAGGAGGGAAGATGCTGGGATCTCCTCTAAAGCTGTAATCTTTTCACAGGCAGAAAATAAGGATATTCCAATGAAACGCAAAGCCAGTTACTAACCTGCCCTACTCTGTCCAATCCAGCTCAAGGACAGGCACGGATAAACCCAACCAGACCTCCATGGATGGAGCCAGCACCGCAGACACGGCCGCTTCCAAAAAGCCACAGAAGGGAAACACTCCAAAACCCCCGGCAAAACCCCTGAGTGCTGTGGCAAAACACACAGACGTAAAAAGCACTCCCAGAGGCACGGAGAGGGATGTGCCAGGCAGAGCAGGAGCAGCCACGGCCGGGCCACTGGGAGGAGAGGCCACGGAGGCTCCCTATCAGAAGGTGAGGGAACTCCCCTCGGTGTCAGCAGTGGAACCCCACAGCTGCTGTTTGGCTGAGCACCCCCACGTGCACTCGGGGTTTCAGTGGGATCGGCTGTCACGGCAGCACAGCTGGAAAACCCCCCCACTGCTGGGAACACTCCTGGGGGCAGGGGGGTTCCACTGGGAAACACTGCTGGATGAGAAAGATCTTAGAGTGGCAAAAGCTCCACAAATAATTAATGCCCAAATTCTGTATCACGGCATTCTTACCTGTACAAATACTGCGTTTTCCAGTTCCACTCCTTATTCTTTGGAGCTGTTTCTTACGAGAAGGAGGCCATCGGTGACACCTTCCAGAGTTTGGTGACAGCCAGTGACACCGAGGAGGATTTTGGCACCTTGCAGAGCTCCCAGGTTCTGTAGTGCAGGTGCTGGGGTCCAAGGACAGGCAGTGGGGAGTGCCCAGGAGGGAAGAGCAGTGCAGGCCCAGCCTTTGTCACTGGTGCTGTGACCCAGCAGCACAGAACGTTCTAGAACTGTCAGTGCTCTTGGCACAAATTTGGGTCACGATTGACTCCGTTGAGGTTTGTGTGTTCTGCAGGAACTGCTGGGGGTTCTGCTCTCAGAACACTCTCACGAGAGAGAGGCTCGGTTTGAATTCAAACTGTTACCACATCAGGCAGCTGAAGCTGCTGTTCTGGTTAAGGGTGCTGGACAAAGAACCCATCCAAGCCCTCCAGCACAGCCAAACCCGGCCCAGCTCTAGGAGAACTCAGGTTTTTACAGAGACCCTGTAGAACCAGCATTTAACTGAACAACCAAAGCTGTCACAGAATTGTATTTTAAAAAATAAAGGTTTGTGTTTCAGACTTGTATTATTCTTTTCCTTCCCCGCATCTCTTCCACCACACATCAGGGGCAGTGCGGTATTTCCAAAGTCACACTGGAATAAAACGCTGCAATTCCCAGTCAATTAAAGGATCGTTATCTGTCTGCCAGACTGCGACAGAAGGCATTGGGTGTCACTGGGTGTCACCGGGTGTGGATGTGAGAACACTGCAGGGAGGTCACAGCGACAGCCCAGCCCCCCCGGCCCTGGCTGTGCCCCTGTGCCACCAACCACATCCCCACCAACAAACAGAGGGTTTGCAGGCAACTTGACTTTAAAAAGCACATTTTAGTATAAATACTATATTTATTAAATATCTTTACAATTTATTTAAATGTATTTACAGAACTATTCCTGCATAAGTTATACCTCAGACATGAAATTCACATAATTGCCTCTTAGGTAAGCACAGATGATAGTCTCATTTTAACAGCAACAAAAAAGCATCCTCAGATACAGACTCAGATTTGCTTCAGTGTTTCAGCTATCTTTGTCAGAAACTACTGCATACAGTCGGGTTCTCCACACGGCAGCTGCTCTTCCCCTGGAGAAAGGATGTCCCTCACCAAGAGGCAGACATTCCATCACTAAATCCTCCCGTCCCTGCCAGACCTCTGCCTCGCCCTTCTCCTCGCCTCACTCGTAACTGCCTGGTCCCAAATCTGGTTTTTGGTTTGGTTTTGTTTTCAGCCCGAAAAAGGACATTTAGGACTGTATGTCGCAGCTCTCCCAAAGATAGCCAGGAAAACAGCAAGGAACCACAGAGCTTTTCCAATTCACCACATCTTAGCCCTGTTCCACCCCAATCCCTACGGCCGCTGCTGCAGCAATCCCAGGTTCCTGGGGGACAAAGCTCCTCCTGTTCCTCGGGATCCCTGCTCCCAGCCCAGCAGCTCCCAGAACAAACCACAACCCTCTGCAGCAGCTCCAAGCCAGCCCGTGCTCCGCTCGCTTCCAAGTCAGGGAACACCTTCCTTGTACGTTCCTCTCGTGAGCATTCCCACTAACCCAACCCCTAGCAAGTGTTACTGCTTCATGCATCGCTGGGAATTATTTTTGATAGGATGGGCCCTGTCATTTCCTTCTCCAAAGATCAGTTGTGCGCAGACAGCGTTAAGTCCATAGGAAAAAAAATCAGGTTTGATATGTTCAGAGTGCACGTCTTAAAAAAAAACCCAAAACAATCAAGCATGTGATAAAAATATCAATTCTTTATAATACAGTATTGCTTTATAAACAGATGGAAAAGCTAAAAGCTTTACTGGTCTTTGGTGTGCCCGGTGAGGGAAAAACTCATGATTTGTAAATCGAAACCCAAATTTGTTCTTTATTTTAAAAAAACCCAACAAGTCGTGGTGTGATATGAGGCAAACGGCTTTGTGGATACAGACAGGGAGCGCGCCCGGCCCCGCAGGAGCGGGAATTCAAGAATTCGGGAATTCCAGACCCTCTGACCCACGCACGTCCCAGGGAAAGGTCTGGAAAGCCGGGAAGGGGCAACACGGAGGGCTGGGGACCGTGCTGAGAGCAGAGAACAGCCCGGGGCCACGGGGGCGTCGCCTGAAGTGAAGGGCAAAGGGAAAGAATTGATCAAATCTGCTCTAATCCAGAAGCGTGCGAGTAAATACTGGATAAATGTAAAGACACCCAGAGCCGGGAGAGAAAGGCCCCTCCCAAACAAGAAACAAAGCCCTGTTCTGCACGTGAATACATTCCTCCAAGACAGCCAGAGACAGCTTGTTCAGGTTAAAAACAACAAGGACTGACAGGTTGTGCAAAGTTCTCCACCACTCACTGTTCGTGTGTCGCGAAACTAATTAATTTTTCTTCATTAATATAATCCTCCCCATACCCTCACCAAAATCCTCTTTTGGTCAAGTTAGGGTAGTTAAGGCATTTTGACAAGTAATTACAAGGTGATTTAAAGTAGATATCTAACATTATGCCAATTGAGGAATAGCAGATAAATTACTGAAGAGCTCCCAAATTAATCACTTATTATAAATGAAATGCCTGTTACAAGCATGATGCATTGAAATATAGTAAAATGACATGTACATGGTACATGTTAAATGACCTTAAATAAAAGCTTGACATAGTTATGCAAATATACAGTACAAGTCCACAAAAATTCTTTAAACAAGTTGAGGTAACCTCAAACTTAAACAGTTTTAATACAATAAACCAGGTAGTAAAAATCTCCTCTTGAGAGCAGGTAAGATTCCTTACTGACCAAGTTTAACTGCACTCACCTAAACAGCAACATTACCCGACTTTTTATATATAAAAACATGGCTTTAATTTATTTCTACATACTTCTCTACCAGCAAAAAAGTTAATGAAAAACTGACCAAAAATATATATATCTTTACAGCTCTCAGCTTTCGTATGAGCCTCAGGAAAGGAAAAGGAAAGCTGGCTGGAAGAGGGGGGACAAACGTGAGCTACCGTCATTGAAAAGGAAATGTCATATTGCAAAGTGGCTGTTAGATAACTGTAAACATCATTAAGGATCATTGAAACCCCTAAACTTTAGTTAAAATGAAATGTAAGTTTTGCTGATTATTCATTAAGTTTCCATTTTCGTACTCGCTGCCGCGGCAGAAGCAAAGAGGTGCCTGTTTGAGTCAGAAAGGATCAACTGGACTTAAACTGGTGCAGCATATTCTGTTCTACAAGCAAGAGTGGCAATTATTAACACAAATTATGTTTTATATCAACAACAGAATTATCTACCCAAAGTGAAGACGCTCGGAGTTGAGGATGAGCTGTTCTTTGTGCAACCTCCCACCGTGGCATTTTACCATCATCCCACGCTGAGATGGGTTCAAATGCTGAAAGACCTCAACTGTGGCCAGCTCGGCTGTTTGAGACTGAGCTAGAATTTTTGTTTAAAAAAAAAAAAAAATAGTAATTATCCACAGCCAAAACATCCAGAACCAGGCCCATTATGGACGAATGATCTGCAGAACTTTTAAGATCACAGTTAAGCACCTGAAATCACAAAACACATTTGCATCCATATAACTTGAACTAGGTTTGTTTGAAATCTCGTACTAGAAAAGGCTCCTAAGGCTGACACCATGGATGGCAAGAGCAGAATGTTTACAGCAGTTATAAATCTCCTGAAAACTGGAGCTCGGAAACACGAAACCTCGGCTATCACTGGAACAAGACTATGCTTTATGGAACTGGGTCTGTAACATACCCTCAACAACAGCGAACGTTCCTAGGAAATAGAGTAATATGCCCTCGTGCAGAGGCGTTACCTACTGATCTAGTTTGAAAAGTGATCAACCAATTCTACTCCTTGGAAAGTCACATCTCCAACGCAGCAACGCTGTGGGATGGATCCTCCCCCTGTTCCGGACAAGGACTAAGCTCTCAAAGACAAGCTCCAAGCCTTGAGCTTCTTCATCTCGTGCTGGCGGACCAAGACCAGTGCGCTACGAGTGGTTCTTAACAAGGGCCTCAGCTGCATCTCGGGCCAGGCTCCGGGCTCAGGGCCGGCTGCTCGGAGCAGCTGGGAAGGAAGGAACAATCCTGCCAGCAGGAAACCGGCCGGGGGGCCCGGGGAGCTCGGACAGCGCCAGGACCTCAGTCTGTGTACTCGGCTACGATGGAAAGAAGGACGGTGATGTCGTCTGGTTTCCCCCCTGCAATGGAAGCAAAAACCCTCTTATTTCATCAAACCACAGTGGGTTGTCTTCTGATGATCCGTGACATTCCCCACGGAAAGCTCTTTTAAAAGTGGTTTAAGTGTTCAAAATCTGGTTTGAGTAGACAAACTCTGCCTCCCCCACCTCCCTTCCAAACCGAGGGGAGCGGTGACATTTAACACAGCACAAAACCACTCCCCTTTTAAGCTCCAGTGAGATCAAACTACAAAAAGGAGGTCAGAACCTTGAACACCGCTGGTAGCTGACAGAGCACAAAGCCTGTTTTCGGCAGACTTTAATAAATGCACAAAACACCTGACACTGCTTTGTTACACGTAAACTGCCATGAAATCAGATCTCAGGAATTTCCACTGTAAATCAAACACCTCTTTAGCATCTTCTCCAGCACTGTATTACCTCAGGTCTTCCTAAGAGCTACTTAACATTTTTCATAGTTATTTTTCAATCCTCAACAGCCAGAGCATCACACTCAAATCCTGGAGAAATGACCCAGAAGAGAGGTTTTGTTATGTGGGAAGTCAAACCAATCCCTTGGACTCTGGGGATCAGCAGCTTCATTACTGAGGGACTGAGCCTGCAGCAACACAGAGCCCAAGCGTGCCAGCTGCTACCTGGGGAAAGGGGCTTAAGGTTCCCGCAGCAAATCCTGTCCTTCTGATACAGAGATGAAAACATAATTCTGCCAGTAAAGATATTTATTTATTTAAAAGTAAAAGTTTATTAAAAGAAGGTGTTTGCTCGGGCTCTGAGGTCTGGCAGGTGTTTTGCCAATACCCTTCTAAAGCACAGAAGCAGAACCAACAGAGAGATCAGTATGGGGATGCCAGTGATACAAGGGTTGCAAATTTCAACCAAAAAACCAATCCAAAATCTACCCAAGAGTGGGCAGAACCTCAGCTGAAACACAGCAGTAAGATGAGATCTTAAAAAAACCCCCAAACAAAAAACTACCCTCACACAACACCACCCACACACCCGAATCCAAGCAACAAGTGAAGTACAGGAGTACTGGAGAACTCATATCAGGCAGGATTCCTGGGGCAGGAATGCACAGATTAGATTAAAAATAAAACAATCAGGGCACTGTGTTCTCCATGCTCCAGCTGCTTCCCCATGGGAGGCTCCTGCTCTGCCGGGCTGGGATGGCCTGTGCAGGCCCTGGGGGCTTTGCCAAATCCCACACGAGCTTGGTGCTCTCCTGCCAACCACATTTCCTACTGTTCTGTTTTCCTATTGGATTTTGGAACAGCAGAACTTCACTGTGCTAAAGATCTCTCCAAGACAGCAGCAGTGGGAGGAGGAGAAGCTCTTACCTCTGACATTCAGCCCGTTGTCACAGGCAAACTGTGCAAAGGGTGACATGTACGTGGGGTCATAGGCCAGCTCGTGGGCTTGCTCAGCAATGCTCCGTGCAGTCTGCTGGATGCTCTCGTAGTTGGAGTTCTAAATTCATGAGAAAAGAAATTTATTCTTATTCAGATGTCGACAGAAGTTTTTGTGCGGATCTGTGCCAGGTTTGGAGATCCCTCATGTTAGGGCTCACTCTCAGGTCAGGACATTCATTGTCACCTTCCTGTGCAAACAGAGCCTTCCCCACTCTTTAGGCTTTGTAAACTGGGTTACAACTGTGGATCTTCACAAGGGACGGCCGGACCTCAAATCCCCACCAGCAGCTCAAGATTGGGTTTGGAGGATTTCCAGAATTTAGAAACTTAGAAGAATAATACTCAAAACAGACTAAACTATGTCAGCTGAAGGGAGCAGGGCATTTGGCAGCTGTCCCTGCAGGGCACCCTCCCTCCCAAGCAGGCTCTGGTGAAGTGTTTGTTTTATCTTAAGTGTGAGTCTTGCACCTCTGGCTCTCTCACCCCAGCTGACGAGAGCACCCTTGGGGAGAAGGGGCACTTTAAAGTCAGATGAGAAAAATGCACTGAGAGCACACACACTTTCTCCAGGCTGCATTTTAAGGACTTTTTTTTCCCTGTTTCAGTAATTCTGCTGTTTTCCTCCCAGGCTTTTCTCACTCAAGCCAACATGACAGACAACCACTGCTCTTTCCGTCCGTAACCATTTTTAAATGCCTTGTCATTTCAAGAGCCTTCCCCGCAGGTTTGGGAATTAGCAGGCATTTATGTGATTAACTTTTGGCTGAACCGCTTGGGGAACTCCAGTGCCTTTCCCAAACACGCCAAAAGGTGGAGCTCAGCTTTCTTCCACAAGGGACTTCCAGCGCCAGTGGCCAGCCAGGACAACCTCACTCTGTGCACAGACAAGGGTGTGAGGTGGCTGCAGCCCCTGTGACACATTAGTGACCTGTGGAGCCGCAGGATAAGAGGAGGCCAAATTCTCTTCGAACCACACTGTAATTCTCTTATTTGCATTTCACAGCAAAATAGTTTCCTCGAGGAGTTTATACATATTGATATCTCCTTAAGTGTACTTTCCTTTCTGTAAGTAAATAGCCTGAAGCTAAATGTTCTCAGCCAAATTAAAATATTTTAATGCATTCTTACAATTTAAAAAGAACATTTGTGGTCACTAATGTGGAAAAGTTGGCAGGAATTTTTTTTTTTTTACAGAACACTGAAGATTTTCAAGCACGTGCAACCCACAATTCAGAGAGCCTATACTATGTCAGAATTACTGGTTAGAGAAGCTGAAAGTTATTTTAAGTGTAAGCTCACCCTCAAGTAACCCAAGAGAGGATTCTTTATTTTCCTGTGTATCATCTCCAACCTGCAGGTGAGGTGTGTGGCCAAAGGCAGCACTCGCTACTGAACATCTCCCCCTTCCCCTCCTCCTCTCCCTCCCTCCCTCCCCAGTTACTGACATGGAAGCAGCTGTTACTTGGGAAATTTATGCTCAAGCTGCTACTTCTGGATTCAGCCTGGATGCAGATCCAAGAGAAAGCCCTCTGGGGTCAATGTCCCTCGCACTGCTCACATGGGGTATTATCTTTCAATGATACAGCACTTTGTGCTGGGGTTTTTATATAAAACACGAAGGTTTCAGGCATGAGAAGTAAAGGCAGTAACTATAAAGGTTCAGCCAGCACAAAAGATGTGAGAGCTTGAGGACACACACACACCCACCTTCAGCTTTTTCAGCTCCTGCAGGATCATGTAGTCAGGCATGTTGTCAAACAGCCCGTCCGTGGCGGTCAGGATGATGTCCCCAAGCTGGACATCGAAGGACGTGCTGTCAGCAGCCTCGGGGCTGGGGAGGGGACACAGGTTAAAGGACTCCAGCCCTCACAAAGACACCAAACAGCCTCAAACAGCACATCCACAGTGCTGCACTTCGCTGCCTTTTGGGGTTTGTGCAAGAGAACGGAATAATCACTCACTGGGGAGCTTTAGCACCAGGATGGGCTGTCAGGAAAGCCCCACCACAGCCCCTGTGACTGCAAACAGGTCCTGTTCCAGCTCCCACACCCAGGATTCGCAGTTGAAATTCCCACATGAACAATCCTGCAAACTAATCTGCTTCAGGAGCGTGTCTCCATGGAAACCATTTAGCAGAACAGCAGCTCAGGGCGTCCTTCTGCTCATCTTGAAGATGTAAGAGAGCAATACTTGAAAGGATAATTCATAACGGGCCTGGCCCGAACACTTCAGGATTCTCAATCACTTTCTAATCCAATGGAATATGAAACATGTCTGGAAATCACTACCAAGAGATCAGAATCTGTTGGAATGCTTGTGTCTAACACATTACACAAGAGGAGAAAACACCCAGTCTGGGCATGAATATTGCTGCAAAATCTGATTCTCAGAAGTAACATAACAACAAACCTTTCATTTTTAAAGACTCTTCAGGAGCCTGTAAAAAGGAGAAATTGCTGCATCCCAGGCCACTGGGCTCTGCCAAAACACAGAGGAGCTGCTTTGCTCAACTGATGTGTAGCTTCAGGAAGGCTGATGGAGTTAAGATTGCCTGGCTATGCCCATATATAGCCAAATTCATCACTGAACTGGGACAACAAACAAAAAAGGACAGGAGGAGCGTTTCAACAAGGAGCATGAGTACTAATTAACGTCAGGAACAGTGCAGGAACCAGCCGGAAAGCTGTAATCATGATTCAGAGCTGAAGTGTGGGAGCACATTTATCTTGTGCTTTCCTTATTACTGCATGACTCAGATTACTTGGCTTCCCTGACTTCCACTGGACATTATCAATTATCCTTCTGCTCTTTGTTTTTATGGTCTTCCTAAGGATGACAGAGAATCTCAGAAAAATTAAAGATTTTTACAGCTCTGGAATTTCAAACCATCATTTAATTTTAGTCTAACAAAGAGCTTGGATTACTGAAGGCTTCTAATTTCAGAGTCCTACCCTGGCTTCCTCTCAGCAGTTGCAGGATGAAGAAATAAAACCACACACAAGAGCGGTCAGGAGTTTCAACAGCTTAACCAACACTTCCAAAAAGAGCTATTTTAGATTAAAGTCTCAACCTTTACTGCATCAGCCCTGTTATCATTTAGGTTGGAAAAAACTCAAGCTCATTGAGTCCAAAACTTCAGCAGCCTACTGCATTCCCTTTATTCCATGGCCACTCTTTGAAGATCCTGTTACCACCTCCCCGTATTCAGATGAGGGATATCACTTTAATGAGTGAGACATTTTTGAGAGCTGAATTTTAACACCCATTTGAAAGCTGTTTATTTTTGAGTTTATTTCATATTACAGACGACACTTCACAGAGTCAGGATGGACCAGCCTGACATTCCTAAGGGAAGACACAAGAACAAGCCTGCCTTTGAAACAACTCATTTCTGTGAACAGATTGTCCTTTCCTCATACTCTCATTCCCAGCTTGGTGTTCTGCCAAACAGTTTTTTTGCTCGTTTTGGTCAAATACAATATGCTGCTGGAAACAGCAAGCTGGAAACACAAGTTACAGTCACATGTCCCTCTGCTCTATTCTTCAAGCACTTGCAACCTCGGTGCCAAGATATCTAAATTAGCTACTCCAAACGGTCCCAAAGGAGCACAGACAGGGATTGGAACCACAGCTCTGCTGGGGAGCCCAGCCACTTGTCCACACACCAGCTGTAGTGGGTGACATCTCCCCACGGATCAGAACATGCCCAGGGCTATGGGGATATGCCACCACGAACAGCCCAATAAATTCAGACTGTGCAACAGCTACGAAGTTAAGTACAAGGTGAGAAATGTTCCCATTACCTAAAGAGGGAGGGTGGCAGATGCAGGACCTGACTGGGTACGAGTTTAAATCCCAGGTGCTACGGAAGAGCCTCACAGCAGCAAAACTGCAACTTTCTGGGAGCTGGTCACGTGCACAGATTAAAAATTAAGGTTCCTCTTCCCCCTTACCTGTCACTTAAGACAACTCCTTCTGCTTCTGGTGGAGCTATTGACAGTTGGAAGGGAGTGTTGAAGTAATGCTGCTGCTCGTCGGATCGATGGACGACTTCTCCTCCTCTGACTACCAAAAATCCAGAATCTCCCAAGTTGGCTGTATGTAAACGATGACTTGATCTGTCCAGGACTACTATACAAGCTGTGCTGCTCCCTGCAAACACAGTGACTGCAGTCAGCCTCACAGAAACTGCTTGTTCTCTCACTGATCTGATCAGTAGTTCAATTATTCAAATATTTATCAAAGCTTGAAAGTCAGGAGAAATGGAAATACTCAACAATGCCAGAATTGATATAAAATAAAACTAGCAAAATGCTAGAAATCTTTGCAATACAAACTATGATTTTTGTGTAGAATTTACTCTTCCTGCTTTGATTTTGGTAAGCACATTATGCTGACAAATACCTGTTTTGTTAGGCTTTATTTACAGTTTTCCATCCCAACATATGTCAGCACATTCTGCTATAGGACCGGATTTACAGAACTCACATAAAATACTGAAATTCCAAAATCATGGAGATAATAGAATTCTAGTAGCATCCATACAATGCTAGGAGCTCTCCACACAGTTTCACTCATCAGCTGTAAATAAACCACACCAAGTAAAGAACTGTTTGCAATTAAGTATTAGGTCCTGCTGCACTTCTCTGCTCAGAACATGAAATGCTTTTCCTCCCAGCCTGGCTCTGCAGAGCTCGCTTCAGGTTTAAAAAATAATAATCTTGTCACATCTTCAGGATACCAACTCCACAAGTTTAAGAAAAAAAATGTTTCAGAGACAAATACTATTCCAAATAAAAGTAATAGCAGAAACATGATGTCAGCTGTGCTTGGAACTATCCCAGCCATGCTTGAAGGCACTGAGGAATTCTCCATTCATTCACTGGGAAGTAGCCACCAACTGTGCTTGGTTGCGAGCCACAAAAATGCTGTATTGCAAAGAAACCCAAAGCCCTTCACAGCAAACAGCAATCACTCAATTCTGCCAACAGGACAGCACAGCACAGCCACCAAAGGACGTTTCAATCCCCAAGAAGGTGAAATACAGCTACAGCATTTCTTCCCAACTTCTGCCCCGCATCACCAGCTCGTGAACTGTCTTCATCTTCTACCCTCATGCTCTTCCAGCAGGATTGTCCAAGCACAGCTCCATGCTGGACAGACCACAAGCTTGCAGTGAGCAAAGCTGAGGATCAGGCTTGCTAGTGCAGAAGTCCAGCTGGCTCCAGGCACTGCCTGTTCCAGATGTTTCCCTTTCTAATACAGAGAGTTCCCTGCAATGCGCTTGCCCCGAATCTGTTCCCTAGGGAACACACAGGACCTTCTCCGTCCTTAATGACTCTTAATTCAAAGCAGTATCTCTGGAAAAAAATCTGATTTTATATGTGACAGTGTCCAAAGTTGTTCTGCAACACAAGAGTGATTAAATAAATAGCAGTTTCCTCCCATTCCAGTTTTATTTTATATTATTTGCTGGATTCAGTCCTGATGAACCAAGTATCCAGGCTTAAAGCACAACAGCAAGGAAAAGTTATTGCCTAATGAATCCTCCCTGATGAAGTCTTCTCCCATCCCTTTATTTTAAATAAAATCTAAATGCTCATTGCTGTGTTAATTCCAGACATTTATTCCTCTTTCTAAAAATACCATTCTCAGTTCAAGGAGAAACCCTAAGGATCATTAGTTTCAAATTCTAACTCTATTAGCAGAGTGTAACCAGGAGGCCATGTGTGGAATGCAGATCTTGTGACTCAGCACACGCTGCTTTTCAGCACTGCAAAGGTCAAGCCCAGCCGAGCTGCTCCATCTCCAAAGGCGCAGGGAGAGCTCTCGCCAGTGCCCCACTTTGTAGCTCCCTTACAGCTACACCTGCTTTGCACAAATAAGCACCATTCAACACACCAAATCCTTATGTAATTACTGACCACTGCTATTTTCGTGACACTTAAGGTCACTCCTGAGGTTCCAACCTATTCTTTAGGCTTATAATGTGAGAACATCTGCTCCCAGCTCAGCAGACAAGTTAAATATAGCTCACACAGCACTGCTCTGGCACAGGAGCTTAAGGTCAGGTGAGCCGCGCGCATTTCGTGCAGGGCAAACACTTTCTTGGTGCACAAGAGGTCTCGTGTCCTTTAGAGAAGTGTCCCCTTGGCAGAGTCGTCAGCTGAGACCAAGTGTGGCCTCTCTATCTGCTCCCAGTCCCCAGGCAGCTGAATGCCCTGTGTCCCATCAAGGCTGACACAGAATATGTGAAGCATCTACTTCAGCTGGCTTTCAGAAAGATCTGTAATGAATCCCCCCACAAAGATTTATAAAAATAATGCTACCAGAGATCGTATGGTATGAACTACTCCAGTCAACCCACTGGGGTTTGTGTCCGCTGGACATAAAAGGCAACAGGAGCAGACTAAGGCCAGGAACGAGCAGAACTGCATCCAATTATCCTCAGAAAGTATTTTTCCTTGCATAGCTGAAGCAGAAAGCCACAGCCAGTACCACGAAGAGTTTTCAGCAGAGAACAGTTATTTATACTTATAAAATACAGAGTGAGCACATGTGCACAGCATGTTCTACTGCAGAACTCGCCCTGCAAACTCTGGTGAATTCACCCTTCCCACAGAAAGCCTTTATTTTATATATAAATACACACACATCAACACTCCCTGCACTACTAAAGTAATTAAAACAGTTTTAGAGAAAATAGGGATGCCACCAAGGCAACTGCATTTCTATGTTTTCAGTGAATTAAAAGAAGTTAACTGCCTGCAAATTTGCTGTAGACAATGACAAGAGATTCAAGCACCCTTCAGGAAGTCCATGTGTAGGTAACACACAACCCAGACTGAACTGACATATTTCTGGTGTCTTACCAAGCAAAGGTACTTTGTTCTGCAGCAGCTCACAATAGCCTGCGGTGAGAATTCCAACAGGATTGCTTGGAACAAACCGTCCTTCTTTTACTAAACGTTCACACGTCCGCATGAGAGTCCCTGAGAACTGAGAAGGATCAACCCCGTAGTCTCTCCAGCCACCAACACCATCTGCCACCCCTGCAAGGAACACAAAACCAGAGTTACCCAAACAGAAATGGTTTTCAAAACAAGGGGTTTCATTATTTACATCGCTTATGGTATTTAGTTACTAAAAAGTAGAACATAGCAGCTGCCTGTAAAACATTTTTATTTAACAAATGAATTTCTGAGTATTTGTAAGGTAACTTCTGATATCAACTCCCGGACACATCTCCAAACATAATCTGAATTGCTGACAGGAAGGTAAAAGTCTAATGCTGAGAATGAGGAAGCTGTCTCCACTAGAGAACAAATAATGGGAAACTTAGGGTTAAGATGGGGATTCAATCCCAGTAACCTCTCATTAGACCACTAAAAGGGAAGAGGTTTTATTAATCTTAAAAGTGAAGGTCAACGTTTTAACTAGTACAGAAATGACACAGAATCTCTTCCTGCTATTTAGCAGCACGGTTTTTTCTCAGACTACCTGCTCATATGAAGGACAATGATTTCTATTTGGTGTTCTCAATACCTGTAGAAAATAAATCCCCATTTTACAAGTGTATTCCAAAAATCTATGTAACCAACACAATGCTGGGACCCTACTCCTTTCAAGGAGAGTTTGTTGCTTACAGCTTCAGCCAAGCAAGAATGAAAACTGACTGTGATCCAGAGAATTTTCAGTTGTTCAAAATAACCTGGATATCAGAAAATTAGACCAATTCTGCCAAAGCCTGGGAAGCTTCTAAGCAACCACAGGGAAAACAGTGACTGTGGTCATGGAAAGGGGGTGATCAGGGGGAGGTGAGCAGCAGACACATTTTCTGCTGGTCATTTGGTTCAAGAACTTAAACTGCTTCCAATTGCCTGAATGATAAAAGCAAAATACTTCTGAAGGTATTATTTGAGATTAAAATGTTACTACGTGGAAATTTTTCCCGAAATATTTTTGATCCTCAGCACGGGACAAACCATTTCAAGCAGAGATTTCCAAAACATAGTAAAGCTGAAATATGTTCATGATAAAAGCACAAAAAGTGAATTTCAGAGCTCAGATTGTGCTGAAGGACAGTCTCCTCTATCATCAAAGGCATGACAATGTGAGTGAGAAGATTAAACTCAGTTTCCTCATCTCCAAACGCCCTTCACACGGGACACGGTCTGAAACTGAGACGGAAGGTTTAGAGCCGACCTTGGTGTGAACTATAATCTGACAGGAGGTTATAGCCAGATTCTGAACAGCCTATCACCATTAATCAGATTTCTCCCTAAAATAGTGCACAACCTTTTAGACACCTGCTTTGTCCCTTTGCTTTCTCAGAAGAATGTTACATGAATGCAGATCCCTGCATTCACCTCTCTGACCAGTCCCTGGGAAGAAGCTCATGCAAAAGCACCCAGCATTCTCAGAAATGACTTTTCTGGATTCTTCAAGAACAGATTAATCCTCTCTCGACAGGTCTCACAACCTCAGGTTAATACTGGATTAACCCTTTGCTTTCTGCTGCCACACAGACAAGTCTAGAATAAGAGATCAGAAAGGAAAGGTTCTAGATCCAGAACCTGAAACAGAAACTCAGCTTCAGGTTAAATGATGGTGCTTAATGTGAAGTTATCAGATAAACTTTTTTTTCCTTTTTCCTTTAAGATGAACATAGTCCAGATGTATTTCTGCACTGCTTCACTGACAACAGGACTGATGCAATGAAAAGATGGTGTTTGACAAATGCTGCCCAAAGCTCTTGGCTCCCAAGGCAGCTACAAAGAAAGCTCAGCAGAAGTTACGGAGCTCCCTCGAGCGATCCAGAAAATCCTTTCACATCAGTGTTGGGAAACACTGAAACACAAACACTGCAGCTTTAGCACAGAGTACCAGAAAGCCACCACAGCAAGCACCTGAGAAGGTCAATTACCAAAACCTATTCAATTTTTAAAGGAAAAATGAGTATGCCATCTGACTTTCTTTGTTCATTTCTTACTCCAGGCAGGAAATGTGAATCTGTAATCATGGCAGCACCCTTCATACTCTATCCTGAGCCATGCACTGCCTTTGTCTGTCTGCCTTCCTGTCTGCCTTCTGCAAGCTACAAACAGCTTCAAGTTCTGCCAATGCCTTCCAAAGCAATCACCCTCTAGACATCCCCCAGCAGCTCCTCTGGCTTTGCTTGGTGCCACACCAGAGAGGACAGACCCAGGAGCACCAGGACAGCTCTGCTGTCTCCCCACTGACACAACCACTGCGTGCAGGAGCCGCCCCGGGGGCTGCTTCCAGAGACACCTCCACGACCCCCCAGAAGCTGCCAACTCTATTTCTTGGCCTTGCCCCAAATGGAAAAGGTGGGGGTTTGTAAAGGTTTGGGGCCAAGACCTTTAATCACCCTGTCCTATCTTCAATGTGGTTTTAAAATAAACCCAGCATCTTCACGTTCTACAATCTCTGTAAACTGAACAGTTTCACGTGGGAAAGCAATATGTGATTTTGAAACAGTTTGAGTCAACTGCTACTGAAATAGATGAAATGTAAATGAGAATAAAGTGTAAGTAAACTTTGTGCTATTTGATATACAGCAAATACGGAGAGAAACTATTTCAAACTCCAGAAGCAGCAAAAACTAAAAACTCAACTTTGATTAAAACCAGGTTTTCCCTCTGTCATCAAAAGAAAATTCCAAGGTGTTGCTATTGGCAGGATCATTCCCAAGGAATAATGCCAAGCTCTACTTATATATAACACCCTTGCTTTCATCCAAGTGAAAAAAAAGGCATGTATTCAAAATAATTACCTTTTCAACAAATACTGAGGTTTTCCTTCGAGCCATAAACCATTGTGTTCCAGTATCAACCATGTTACAAATTAGGAATCACAGGACATTTAAGACAAACTGCACGCCCGAGAATTGCTGAAATCAAACTGTACACAAACCTTGGGGTTTTTTCATTCAAGCCATTCAGTAAATGAGAAAATTTTATAGAAGGAACATTTCTGTGGCTACTCCCTATTCAAGTCCATGCAGAAATTACACAAACATCCACGTGACAGTGCAATGCCTGCAGCCAGATGAACCACTACTGTAAATAAAGCGATTGAAAATTTCACAATAAATTACTTCAAAAGAATAAATTCTTCTCAAGTATTTAACTATATTACAGAGATCTTTCAGAATCTGAGAGTTAACACTCCACTACATTGCCTTGTACTGGAAAATACACAAATATGCCTGCCAGATAAAACACTTGCTGCGTGTGTCAATCCAAAAACTGACTTTTTCCAACTCCTCAAAGATTCAGAGTATCAAAATCTCTCAGAGAAACACCCATCAGGAAGTTACAAGACAAAGCACAAGTGACTGATGCTGCAGCACTGAAACTGAGCCAGGGAAGATGCTGGCAGTGAAACTTGTTAAAGCTGATTTCAAAACGCTAAAAGCACCTGGGATAAGATACCAGCTGAAATGCAAATGTGAAGTTGTTTTGCCTGCCAGCACATGAGTTCCCTGCAGAAGCCCAGGGAAAACCTGCCAGTGCTGAAAGCAGCAGTATCTGCTTTTCACCACTCACTTGTGTGAGTGAGATCCAGGTGTTCTGCCTGGTTCAGGGCAAATATAAACTAAACAGCCTGGAAGTTCATAACAAAGCCCTGATACTGATCAAACCCTGTTTAATATAAATAATGTTATGAGGGGCAGTTCTGGTTAGCTGGCAAATTAACCTGCCCACGGTCAGAGTCTAAAAGTACCACCCAGGCCCAAAAATCTCTTGAGAGTTGGATACTTTGAAATATTGCATCAGCCAAGAATAAAAATCACACAGAGAAGCACCAGGCAGGCACAAGTGTGTCAGCAGGAGCTGCTTTTGCACGCAACCACAATTAACTTTCTAAGGCGCTCCACACATCCTACTGAACTTTACATTTCTTGAGATCCTTACCTGAAATAGCAATGAATCACTGCTAAAAGAACATCAAAAGGATATATTTATAACTGAATTTTGCATCAAACATGAAGGCTAAAATGGTAAAAAAGTGCAATGAGTTGCACCACACGAGTTTGAAATATAGCACCTAGTGTTTGTCAGCATGTCAGAACTGAGATAAACTGGTAAGATTTCTTGTTTTATCAGTGGTGAGATAAATCACACACCTAGACAGGTTCTCCATCTAAAGCAAGTCCAATGCTCAAAGCCAGCACTGACCCTCAGCAGCTTCCCTGGATCCGTTAGAGCCAAAGGGTGTCTATCCCCGTCAAGGTTTTGACAAAGAAATAACCCAGTTAAATACAAATCCCTAAAGGCAGACTGTGTGTGGCTGCTAACAAGTTACAGAAGGAAAGGTTACTTATTCACACTGTTACAGTAAAACTTAAACTAGCCTTGCACAAAACAGAAGGGTTCTGAAAGAGTAGCTGGGTAAGTGACAACACGGAGCAAAAAGCACAGGCAAAGTGAGCAATGATCTTGAAAAACAAACTGAAGGAGAAACACGGAACTGGAAACATTAAATTGTGCATCTACTCCCAGAAGAAAGCAACAGTTCCTTATATTTATTTCTCCCCCACCACAGCACATTTGTTCCTGAAGCAGATTTTTACCAGGTAGATTTCCTCCCTATTTTATTGGAGCCTGAGAAATCACTCAGAGGATTTGAGGAGCTTCAGGAGAACACTGAACTATAATTTATTTCTGCAGGCTTTATAAAAAATTCCCTAGTTACAACTACTTAATTTCTTGAGGTGGTCAGTGACTGTGGAACTGCTGAGGAAGGACAGGTTCTGGGGGCAGACACTGAAATAAATCCCTGCCAGCCTGACCCATCCCAGGCCCAGTATTCACAGCATGGATGAACCAGAGCAAAGAGCAGGAGATTTTTCCAATGCTTCCTATGGCATAGGTACGATTAACCCTCACCTCCTGCACTTGTGGCTCAGCTTGGCTTATTCCCCTCTGATTTCTGACAGAACCTGCTCTTCCTTCAGGCCAACATCTGTCTATGAATGGAATATTGGCTGCCATCAACAAGCACCAATAGCATTTACAGCTAAAACTAGTGTTCAACTGGAAATTCTGACCTGAATACTCGTGCGCAATGTCCTTGCAGAAACTGTGGGAAGGAAGAATAACCAGATATAAATTTCATTCTCAGAGGTTACATTCAATGCTGCTCCAGAGCAGCTTTGCTGACAAGTCAGCCTGTGTGACTGTTAACGGGGTGGTTCTCAATCTGTACTTTCCATACCAATGCCAGCACTGATGCTCCCATGTCAAACAGAAGATTTCCTGTGACCTGTTACAAACCAAGACACGTGTGCAGCTCTGCAGATCTCTGCTCGCTGCCTCGCAGGCGCCCTGAGCTCTCACACGCAGTAGGTGAAAGGCGACTCCGAGGGAGGCGGGCAATCCTCAGCTCCTTCAGTGTGGTAAGTTGTGATAAGGCAGCAATCTCTTTAATAGGTATGATATCAAATAAACCACTTAACATAGTCCTCTATAACCTTGGAGGTGTCCAGGGAAGGATCCCTTCCTCCTCTGCAGCTGCCAGAACAACCTTGACATTTCATCTACAAATCCTTTCAGGTGTTGAAGTTTACTTTTCCTGATGACAGTGACACTAACAATATTCCAGGGGATTTGTCACTCTGCACTTTTACCTACCTCCTATGCAGGCTGCTGACAAACTTAATTTTCAAACCAAGTGCAGCTCCTTTCACTTCAGAGTAGCTGCCCTGCAGCACCCAGACACTCCCCTCCCCCCAAAAACTAAAAATCAAGATTTGCAGCAAATACAACAATTGCCAAATTATAACTCTGCAGTGAACAAACATTTTCCTGCTGCCAGACAGTTTTTCCTTACTCCTGGGGGCCAGAAATAGTTTGGAAGAGTCAAGGCACACTGGCTACACCCAAACTTGTACCCAGCACAGACACTGTATAAGTGATGCTGTCACGGGATGCGCATTGGCTGCTGCAATGTTTCAATAATGAGTCACACAACAGCTTGGAAAATCCATAAAAAACGAGCAAAGACATCAGGAGCCTGATAAGGCCAGAACAAGCAAGAAGAGGCAGATCCCAAAATTAAGGAAAAAAACTATCACCAGCATGTGACACCTCAAAATTTCTAGGACTAAAAACACTGGCTTTAAGGTTTACTTTTGGTAAATTAGTGAAATGGTTATAAAACTGTTGAAGTTAATTTTAAAAATCTGGCTTGTTCCCTACGTAGTAAAAACCCTACTTGCATGCTAATGAGAAAAACCAGAGGTGTCAGTTCCTGAAGAGTTTCGGTTCTCAGCTTTGAAAAAAACGATACTTCTGTCCTCAAAAGTTCCAAAGGCATCAGACATGAAGCAGAACAGAACGTGTCCCACATCTCTGCGAGAGATCTCAATACTCTGAGGATCTGAACACCCAAGACACCGGCAGTGAATGAACAGAAAAGTACATGGTGGTACGAGCAGCAGAGAAAGGAAACACAGGCCTGAACTGTAAAGCTCTAGAGATCAACATTAGCAGTAAAGCCATTTCCTTTCCTCAGGGTGATCCCTAAGGAAAAACTCTTGTTCTGAGCTTCTTGTTTCTGCCCGTGCTCAGAATGGGAAGAAAACATGCAAATTTGACAGGTATGTCCCAGACAAATGCAAAAATGAGAGACAAAACCCTCAAGGATTCAAGTACACCAGTGACAGGCCTTATCAAGCCTTGAACAACTATGGGAGCGCTGGAAATAACCTGAACCTTCATCAGCTTTCTGCTGATCTTACTGTGAAAGGATAAAGCTCAGACTAGAAGACACTGTTAAACATTCAGCCTTTGAACTATACAGTACACCTACAACAAAAGAAGTGTTTAGCATTTTGATTCTGCTATAAACACGCTGCCAAATCAACTCTTGTTTGACCTAAGAAAATGAATCCCCAAGCACTCATGCCAAACGGCTGGGAGTAGTTCTCTCACTGTTCCACCACACCCAATCCATCCCACACAGGCAGGCTTTCCATACACTGGTTCTAGAAAACACTGGCACAGAGGAATTTTAAATTAATTATCTGGCCTGGCTTTGTCACTGATGACTACTCGCTCCAAGTGATACACTTGAAATTTACTGTGTCAAGTGTTCACTTCAGCTCAAACCACGTGAGCCTCTTCCTTAAATGTCAAAAAATTAAGTTTGAAACCCAACAGTGCGGCTCAGGCAGTTTTGTTGAGGTGCAGAGTCAAGTACTGAGGTAGCACAAAATTTATGAGGGTCTTAAAATAAAAATCATTAAGGAATCTTAGATTTGTGATGGGAGTAAGAGGAACTGAGGGCAGGAAAACAGTGGTGGTGCTGGAACTGTCTCTGCAGCAGTGCAAAAGGGCTGGTTGAGGGAGTAAAGAGATGATCCGAGCAGCAGAAACTGGGAGAACACTACTACGTTTGAAAACTTAAGAGCTACAGATGAAGAAAAAGCATCAAGTTAGAGGCATCAAAAGCCACCTGAACATTCCTGTTTTTGCAGAAAGTACAGAGGTTTTGGGTTTTCAGTAGGAATATTAAAAAAGTAATAAAGAACTGACACAAAAATAGCTTTACTGGAGGAGAAAAACACAAAGCCAAACAAAGCAACAGCTTTTCTATTTAAATTATTTGCTTCTTGGTACTTAAGTAATGCTGGTCTGCTGCACTCTCTGCTGTTTGATCCTTAAGTGGAGCTACAATTCTGTTTGTTTTCCAGTTGCCATGAAAATTAATGCAAAGACCAACTTAGAAATGCAACTCTCTGTTGATTCCAGCAGGAACACAAGACAAACTGTAGGTCCACAAACAGTAATTACCAAATATGGCCAAAACCCCCTAAACATCATCAAAAACGGGCTAAATCTCTCCCTTCCCCACACAAAGAGTCCACTTCAAAGTACAGGAGATCCTACATTTCTCTTAAGGGCAAACAGCAATTGCTCAGTTATTTATCAGTGCTGGCCTAGCATGAACTTTAAAGGCAGCCAGGGGTTAGTCACATGCTAAAGGCAGGGTGTCCAACAGCTAATTCTAATCCCAAAAAGTTTATCTGGAAACAGGCACCGCAGAGAAGATGGAGAGTGTCTAAAATGCACCCACCAACCTGGCACATCTCGAAAGCTGTGGCATCACTCTTACAGTAACAGCTCCCTCGAGAATAACCAGCAATAACTGTTACCTAGCACCAACTTGCAGCTTCCTGAGGAAAATGTCTCGGCTCTATTAAATGGCAACCAAGTTACAATGACGGTGCCAAACTGAAGAACCACCAACGTGACATAACACAGTGCAACCCCACCGGTTTAAAGTAAATAAATGCCAAAAAAAATATATAAACCAACCCACAGACAAGGGCAGGGAGGAGGAAGCTTTTTTTGAAGTGTCAAAGTTTTGGTGGAAATTTGCTTCTGGTAGTTACACCACAACTAACTCGTGCAGAGCGTCAGCCAAATTCAACCTTGAGTACGCATGAGAAAGGTCAAGCACTGTCAAAAGCAATGTTGCCCGTAGTCTGAAGATTCTATTGATTATCCATAATTATTCACCACTTCTAAAATCTGAACCGTTAAGATTCATTTCACCCGTGACTCTAAACCAGAGAGCGCAATCAGGCCAGAACAAACAACGAAACTGAAGTTTGACATTTGATTCCAGTCTCAATGTCACTCTGCCTTTCACTTGACAAGGACATTGCACGCGTTAAAATCAGGAAGTGCCCGGTCAAGTGATCTTTTCTGTGGAAGTGCAACGCACGAACACGAGGTGCGGTTAGGTTTTAAAGACAGAAAGCGAAACGCACTGGGAGCTGTTTCTCTTGAGTTTTGGAGCCACCGGGCCTTGCAGGCGCTCACAGGTGAAACGCCCAGGCTGGGCCCAGGCACCCGGCACACACAACCCCCCACGCCAAAGGCACGCAGAGCTGCAGCAAAGAGCACGAGAGCTTCCTTGGGAAGCTAAAAAAGCGAACTCATGGTGACACTGACAGGCAGAACCAGCTCCTTTGTTTGCAACCGGAGACTGAGCCGCTCGCCATGTGCAGCTCCGGGAGGGAGGAAGGGGG